>JABMCL010000049.1:0-337500 GCA_018857735.1 Alviniconcha marisindica | reverse complement strand
CGAACTCGAAAACTTTATTTTACAAAGAGTGAAGTTTAGGTTCAGCCAGAAACCTGTCTAACAACTAGTCCTTGCTAAGCTACTGATGAGTAAAATTAAAATGACAAGGCATCATTTATATACATATAAGCATGAATGAGTAAGTGATTTTTTTTTTTTACATGAAAATGTATACAGGGAGCATAAGAACTTCCACGCAGAAACACAGCGTGTTCACAGCGCCAGATGACACATGCATACATCACTTAGCTGTAAGTACATGTGTGACAGTCTGCTATTTTTGTATATATATATTTTAATCCAATTTGATTCATGTCTACTTGTAACATCGTCGTGACTCCTCCCTTGTTAGATAAAGTATAGTAGCAGACGATATTGGAGGCCATTATGTTTTCATTGCATGCGTTACGGCATTGTCATATTTGTTTATAAGTTTGCAAACTTCAGAAATTAAGTATTTAGTATAATTTTATATATTTTTAGCTACTATTTGTGATGTAGACATTCAAAACAATTCATAGGAGTAGGAACAGGGCTTAGATTGAATGGATCCGGGATGGCGCAGACTTAATCCGTTGCCGGATAACTTTGAGTCTGGCGCCGAATTTGGCGTTTTTGTTTGTGACCCGGACTCATTTCTTGATATTTTTGGTAGATAAGTAGGATGACCGTTTATGTAGTGAATTTTTGGTTAATTTAAGGCCCTAGCTTCCAATTTATAATAGTGTTCAGGACTATAGGTCGTGTTGTAGTTAATTAATTTGAGGTTAATTGCTGCTAATTCGGTTCCACGGCTGAGCTAGCATTGTTAATTTCGTTTTAGCTTCATTTGATAGACTAGGCAACAACAAAGATTTCTGATAAAGAGAAAGATAATAGGACACATTTTTGGCATTTCAAACCGCATTAAAATGCATTTAGTACTTTTTGAGTTTGGGCCGGATGAAAAGCTTGGACAGCATGCAGAGACCGGGGCAGGTTGAGCCATGGGGCAGGTTGAGCCATGGGGCAGGTTGAGCCATGGAGCAGGTTGATACACTCAAGAAATCAGCCATTACCGACATTTTTGCGCCGTTTCTTTTTTATTCTTTGTTTTTGCGCAAACCGATCTACGTTTGGCGTCATGTTTGAGCGGGAACAGTACCACGTGTATAGAACTGGAAGGCAAAATCTGTTTTTTGCTACCGTAAGTAAATTTTTGAGCATTTGTTCTGATCTATATAGAACAAAGGTTTTTCAAAGGTTTTTCGACAGACGAACCTGATACGCACTACGCTGTAAGCTAATCCGTTTTGAAAGTTTGTGGATGTGTAATTTAGTTTCAATGTGCTGTCAAATTCCTGTACTCAACATTTTCAGGCAGGCACCCAGCCCGGGGCAGGTTGAGACGGGGCAGGTTGAGACGGGGTAGGTTGAGACGGGGCAGGTTGAGACGGGGTAGCTTGAGACACTGTCTCAACCTGCCCGGCTTGTCTCAACCTGCCCCAGCATGTTGTGTCAACCTGCCCCAACTGATTTCGCATGATTTGGTGCATAATTATATATTGCAGAAAATGTTTTGTTGTTATTTTAATTTTATGTTACTCGCATTACAAGCATTACATTGGTCACTTAACTATCATTGTAGTAATTAACCTCCGCATAGGAGGTTTATATTTTTGCCGGCGCTGGTTTGTTTGTTTCTTTGTCTGTCTGTCTGTCTCTACTTGTCTGTCTGCCTGCCTGCCTGTCTTTGACTGTCTGTCTGTCTTTACTTGTCTGTCTGCCTGCCTGCCTGTCTTTGACTGTCTGTCTGTCTGTCTTTACTTGTCTGTCTGCCTGCCTGCCTGTCTTTGACTGTCTGTCTGTCTGTCTTTACTTGTCTGCCTGCCTGCCTGTCTTTGACTGTCTGTCTGTCTGTCTTTACTTGTCTGTCTGCCTGCCTGCCTGTCTTTGACTGTCTGTCTGTCTGTCTTTACTTGTCTGTCTGTCTGCCTGCCTGCCTGTCTTTGACTGTCTGTCTGTCTGTCTTTACTTGTCTGTCTGTCTGCCTGCCTGCCTGTCTTTGACTGTCTGTCTGTCTGCCTGCCTGCCTGTCTTTGACTGTCTGTCTGTCTGTACGCAGGATTGTCAGTAGATGGGTTGGCCATGGGACCAGTCCATTCAATTTGGGGAGGGATCCGATTGTTATAACAGAGCAGAAACCATGGGGCGGAGGTTTGCACTCTCTTGGAGCGATTTCTAGTTATATTTGATGTTGTTACTGAAAGCTTTTCATGTGCAAATGATCATGTGCTTTCATTTTTCCGGCTGCATTATATGCAGTGCAAAGAGAGAACACTCTGTGGTATGCCAGTGCCATTCAACACAAATAACGAGCATGTGATAGAATTTAGTCGGCATTCAGTATGTGTTAGAATTTATTCGGTAATCAGGAAGGTTCCCCCCCCCCCACGCCCGCCCGCCCCCCCCCCCCCCACTGGCTCAGTCATGAGGAGTGTGCAGACATTGGCACAGTCATGAGGAGTGTGTAGACACTGGCACAGTCATGAGGAGTGTGTAGACATTGGCACAGTCATGAGGAGTGTGTAGACATTGGCACAGTCATGAGGAGTGTGTAGACATTGGCACAGTCATGAGGAGTGTGTAGACATTGGCACAGTCATGAGGAGTGTGTAGACACTGGCACAGTCATGAGGAGTGTGTAGACATTGGCACAGTCATGAGGAGTGTGTAGACATTGGCACAGTCATGAGGAGTGTGCAGACATTGGCACAGTCATGAGGAGTGTGCAGACATTGGCACAGTCATGAGGAGTGTGCAGACATTGGCACAGTTCATGAGGAGTGTGCAGACACTGGCACAGTCATGAGGAGTGTGCAGACATTGGCACAGCGTGAGGAGTGTGCAGACATTGGCACAGACGTGAGGAGTGTGTAGACATTGGCACAGTCATGAGGAGTGTGCAGACACTGGCACAGTCATGAGGAGTGTGCAGACACTGGCACAGTCATGAGGAGTGTGCAGACATTGGCACAGTCATGAGGAGTGTGCAGACATTGGCACAGTCATGAGGAGTGTGCAGACATTGGCACAGTCATGAGGAGTGTGCAGACATTGGCACAGTCATGAGGAGTGTGCAGACATCTGGCACAGTCATGAGGAGTGTGCAGACATTGGCACAGTCATGAGGAGTGTGCAGACATTGGCACAGTCATGAGGAGTGTGCAGACATTGGCACAGGACCTTTCTTCTCCTGTGTCTTCTGCAAGTGACTCTTCTAGTCTGAAAAAGCACTTAAGATACCAGTATTTGTTTGTTTTCAAACAAGCGCAGTTTGCATGTCTTTGTCTTTCTTGTTCTTCACACTGAGTGTTACAACTGAACTTCATTTTGAGCCTTTCCATTTATTTCTAGTTCTTCTAGTCATTTTTTACCTCTAGTCCATCTAGTCATTTTGTACCTCTAGACCTTCTAGTCATTTTGTACCTCTAGTCCTTCTAGTCATTTTTACCTGCATGCAGTATAAAGGAAACTTATACCCTACGTCATTTGTCATAACTTGGGTGCTTGCCATAGCGTTTTGGGCCACTTTCGTCGGCACCTCAAACCATTACCGAGAGCTGTATCAGCCTGCCCCAGGGACGCTGTTGCTATGTTGCAAAGAAGATTATATAGCGTTGGTTTGTATATTTTGCTTCGATGATGAGGATTTCAAACTGTCAGTGTGAAAATGATTTCGCAAGCTCTGCACAGCAGGGCGAATGCAAGAGATTATTTGTTCTATAAGCATTTCATGATTTTTCAGGACTGTTTACTTTCAGTTTTGTTTGCTCTTTTCTTTGTTTCATCTGTGTGTTTTGTATGCATGCATTACAAAGCTTTTTCACATTTTGTAGTAATCGTTTACAACCATACATAACTTTGCTGGTAAAGCCCGTCCCTAATAAGCTGTACGGTTTCTGTGGACGTTAAGCACCATGTTTACTTACTTACTGGTAAAACTTTCTCTCTTTCCTTTGCATTCTACCACGATAATTTTAGTGAAATAGTCACTCTCTCAACCTGCCCCGATTTTGCCTTTTCAGCCTTCCCCGGCCAAGATGGCACCAAAAAAGGCCATGTGTGCCGAACCAATTTACTTTTTTGCTTCCTTTTGCAATTCAAAGTGTTGATTAATAATTTTCGTTTTATTTAAAAACTAATTTGAAATCATGCTCTTTGATATCACATGTCTGAGAACAAATGAAAAAGCGGTGTCTCAACCTGCCCCGTCCTTGTCTCCACCTGCCCCAAGGGGTGTATCAACCTGCCCCGTCCTTGTCTCCACCTGCCCCAAGTGGTGTATCAACCTGCCCCGTCCTTGTCTCCACCTGCCCCAAGCCCCGTCCTTGTCTCCACCAGCCCCAAGTGGTGTATCAACCTGCCCCGTCCTTGACTCCACCAGCCCCAAGTGGTGTATCAACCTGCCCCGTCCTTGTCTCCATCAGCCCCAAGTGGTGTATCAACCTGCCCCGTCCTTGTCTCCACCTGCCCCAAGGGGTGTATCAGCCTGCCCCGTCCTTGTCTCCACCAGCCCCAAGTGGTGTATCAACCTGCCCCGTCCTTGTCTCCACCTGCCCCAAGGGGTGTATCAACCTGCCCCGTCCTTGTCTCCACCTGCCCCAAGTGGTGTATCAACCTGCCCCGTCCTTGTCTCCACCAGTCCCCAAGTGGTGTATCAACCTGCCCCGTCCTTGTCTCCACCTGCCCCAAGGGGTGTATCACCTGCCCCGTCCTTGTCTCCACCAGCCCCAAGTGGTGTATCAACCTGCCCCGTCCTTGTCTCCACCTGCCCCAAGGGGTGTATCAACCTGCCCCGTCCTTGTCTCCACCAGTCCCAAGTGGTGTATCAACCTGCCCCGTCCTTGTCTCCACCTGCCCCAAGGGGTGTATCAACCTGCCCCGTCCTTGTCTCAACCTGCCCCGTTGTGTTTGATATATTTGGACAGTTATTGTGCCAAATTTATGAGATGTTTTGACTTTATTTTGTGTTTTTAAAGTTCACACACATAAATAACAGGTGAGTCTGCAGTCGGTCAGTTGCCCGTCCCTAATAATCCTGGTGGTCTCTGTGGACGTAAAGCAACACTGAACTTGAACAGCCGGTGGTAGCATCTTCAATAGCGTCCCAGCAGTGTTGTATCGATCCAGAGGTGCATCCCGCCTTATCTCTCGTTCTGCCAGGTCTGATCACATGTCTTCGATCCTTTGTGCTGTACACTGGCTTCCTGTCAACTCCAGTTTTCAGTATAAAACTGCACTTCTTAACTTTCGATAGACGATTTCCGGAAATAAAAGGGGGCACAATTTTGGGGCGTTTTCTTTACCGCGACAGAGTTGCGCCGTCCTGATCCCCTGATCCATGGGTACAGTCACATCGCACTCGCTCCTTTGCTATATATATATCTACTCTTACAAGAATGGTGACGGTCAGCGATAAGACGAAGAAATTTCGAAATTATCCATCGTGTGTGTGTGTGTGTGTGTGTGTGTGTGTGTGGTGCGTGCGTGCGTGCGTGCGTGCGTGCGTGCGTGCGTGCGTGCGTGTGGAAGGGGCGGCGTATGTGAGTATGTTTGTGTGCCGCAGCTCATCAGTCTGTGCCGCTCTAGCGTGCGTCAGTGTGTGCGCTAGTGTGTGTCATTGTGTGTGCTAGTGTGTGCGCTAGTGTGTGTCATTGTGTGTGCTAGTGTGTGTCAATGTGTGTGCTAGTGTGTGTCAGTGTGTGCGTCAGTGTGCTAGTGTGTGTCACTGTGTGTGCTATTGCGTGTCACTGTGTGTGCTAGTGTGTGTCACTGTGTACGCTAGCGTGTGTCAGTGTGTGCGCTAGCGAGTGTGTATGTGCGCTAGCGCGTGCCAGTGTGTGTCAATGTGTGCACTAGCGTGCGTCAGTGTGTGCGCTAGCGAGTGTGTGTGCGCTAGCGTGCGTCAGTGTGTGCGCTAGTGTGCGTCAGTGTGTGCGCTAGCGTGTGTCAGTGTGTGCGCTAGCGTGCGTCAGTGTGTGCGCTAGCGTGCGTCAGTGTATGTCAGTGTGTGCGCTAGCGTGTGTCAGTGTGTCCGCTAACGTGTGTCAGTGTGTGCGCTAGCGTGCGTAAGTGTATGTCAGTGTGTGCGTTACCGTGTGTCAGTGTGTGCGCTAACGTGTGTCAGTGTGTGCGCTAACGTGTGTCAGTGTGTGCGCTAACGTGTGTCAGTGTGTGCACTAGCGTGCGTCAGTGTGTGCGCTAGTGTGCGTCAATGTGTGCGCTAGCGTGTGTCAGTGTGTGCGCTAGCGTGCGTCAATGTGTGCGCTAGCGTGCATCAGTGTATGTTAGTGTGTGCGGTAGCGTGTGTCAGTGTGTGCGCTAACGTGTGTCAGTGTGTGCGCTAGCGTGCGTCCTAGGCCACTTAATCGTTTGCCTGCTGCGTCGTAATTTTGGTGTTGTCAGCCGTCAGCACGCTACGTGTTGGTGGCTGGTTTGGGTCAGTTACATCATAGTGTGTGCAATGATGGGCTGTTCATGTAGTGGGTCACTTGTGGTCATTTTCGACGGCACTGAAATATGCTTTGAAATACTCCACTTTCTGTCTGGTTTGCTTTGGTGGGAGGTCTAGTTTAACCTCATGGTCTCAGTGGGTGTGTCTTTGGTGGTTCCCAGTATGACGTTCTGCACTCTGTTCAGCTTTAGCAGATTTGATTTGATTTGAGCACCACACTTTGATACAGTAGGAAGAGGTGGCGTTGTTCAATACCCTTTGCAGCCACAGCCTTCAGGAATGACAGACATTTCTTGCGCTTCAGTGCTGTTGTTTCCACATTTTTTCGGCTGCAGGTCAGGCGATTTTCTGTCAAAGTGGATCCGAAGGTATCTCACTCAGATGACTTGTTCGTTCGACCACAGCTCCATCCATAGCTGACCAACCTCAACACAATGATCAGCTCTTGAGGGGCTAGCGCAGCGCACAGAAGTCTGCTGGTCCGGGTAAAATGTTGAATGTCAGTGTGTGTGGCGGGAGGTGGCCGGGGTGGGGGAGGGTGGGGGTGGGGGGTGGGGGTGGGGTGGGGGGTAGAGCCTGGGGGAGCGGACAGAGGAGGGAGGAGAGTGAAGGCGAGATAAGATGAGGAGGACACTGACCAACCCAAACTCCAAGCCTGACTGGTTTACGACATCCTTCCTTTGGAGGAAGGTGCCGGAAAGCGATGGTAGGAGTGTGTGAGCAACCCGGACTGCCTTCAGTGACTGGAGCTGTCAGTCCAGGCTGCGCCCTGCACTCACTGGGCTCAGCGGCGTTCCGACTCGGGCCGGAGGGCTTTCAGTCGGCTTGAAACAAGGAACAGTCGGCAGGACAGAACAGCGGTCTTCCGCAGACGACGGTATGATTTTAGTACAATTTCAATCACGGTCACTCTCCTGTATCGTTCCAGGCTTGGTACGCGGAATTAGTACCACGAAACTTTGTCCACGACGGGCTCAAAGCCGAGCCTTTCCACTGACTGATTCACTGAGTTGCAGTATGAGTCTCATTCAGACTCACTGCCGTGGTGCCCTCACTATACAGCATTACCATGTTCTAAGATTGGTCTAATTTAAAAAAATCAGTGGTACCATATTTCTTTCTTTCTTTCGGCTTCAATTCTGCCACCAATTTGTGGATTATCATCGCCTTTCAGCGCGGCTTTTTTTTCCCTTTCGTTTTTCCAGTGACAGCCGAGCGGCCTCAGTCATTGACGTTCAGTGTCAGCGTGGTTTTGTCAAGTTATCTCTGCCTCATATAGTCTAGCTCCCTGCCAGCCACAGAATATTTGCACTCTGCGTAAAATTTAAAATTATGTCAATAAAATATCGCGTAGGCCACCCGGTTGAGACTATAAACCGAGGTCCCCAGTGTGTCCTCCGATACCGGGCGCATCATGTGCAACTTCAAAAACTTATCACTGCCGGATACACCGCCGTGTACGTAGTCCATGTCTGTCAGAGTCTCAACCGCTGTTCCGGCGGTGCCGGCCGGATGGAAACACCAAAATAACCCAGCATGCACTAAAACAAAGTAAACGTGTCAAGAGTCTTCAGAGTGTTGAAGTTGGACACTATACGGAAGAATGTCCCAAGTTGTATTAGCAGGAACTGAACTCCAAAAACCTGGATGAACATTGGGAACAGAAGATATATAGCCGCACTGACACGGTAACTGACGGAAAACAAGCCAGGTCAATACACGCAGCACTCTTAGAAAGAATAATGTTGACTGAACATGATATACTGACACGAAAATACAACTTAGCAGGCAAAAGGCAAAAAAGCCTACGAGCCGTAAACTCCATTTTATCTGACATGATGAAGAACAAAC
Organism: Alviniconcha marisindica; assembly: GCA_018857735.1. Lineage (NCBI taxonomy): Eukaryota > Metazoa > Mollusca > Gastropoda > Provannidae > Alviniconcha > Alviniconcha marisindica. The sequence continues at coordinate 329,153 of JABMCL010000049.1, read as the reverse complement.
TCCCAGCACTGGTTTACGACATCCTTCCTTCACTGAACGGCACTGCCGTATTTAGTTACGCCATAGGGTCCAGAAAACTGTCAGCTAACGAGCAGTTTTTTGTTGGTGCTCAAACAGTAGTAAGTTTGTTACAAACAACTCAAATAAAACAAGGCGTGTCATTTATAGCCGCAAGCAAAGTTTACACCAGCACAAATAGAACCGCACAATCGTTTGAATCGAGACGGAACTCTTTTTGTTCAGTTCTTTTTTCTTCTTTTTTCGGCTTCTTTTTTTTACCCGGGGTGGATGCGTCTCATGTTTAGGTGCGTGCTTTGGCGCTAGGTTGCTTCTACAGTGATATAGTTAGTACCGTGGCCGAACCTTTCGGAGGGCGCTGACCGCCGCCCTGCCGGACAGCTCCGCGGAGATAAAGAGTGCCCCTTCACTAAGTGGCGTAACTAAAAAAGAAAAGAAAAGGTGAGTCGGTTTGGCCCAGCGGTTAAGCCCGTTACTGACGGAGCTTAACTGGGCGGCGAATGTTTGTTCGCCGAACTTGACATACCGTAGTTCGGACAGTCGCGACGAACTACGATTCGTCAGTTTCTTAATTGAACTTTTAGTTCGCCGAGCATGGTTCGGACAGTTCGACGAACTTCAGTTACTTCGTTCTCAACTGACGAACATTAAAATGGCTCTCATCGCTGCCCATCTTAATGCAGGAATCATTCTGGCGGTGACGGTGTAGAGATAGGTATATAATCTCCCTCAGGGAGATTCTCTGGCCCCCACCTCCATACCCCTTTCCCCCGTTCTCTCCGTCCCTAATAAGCCTTATGGTTTCTATGGACGTTAAGCACCATGTTTACTTACTTACTTACTGCGTAACTAAATCTGGCAGAGTTTGGAGGAAGGTGCCGGAAAGCGGTGCTCGGAGTGTGGATGAGGAAGAGAAGCGTGCGGCTGAAAAATTACCGTCGGAGGACACTGACTATAATTACACAAAAGTCACAAACCGGAAGTATTCTCCGATGGCGTCCAATGTGTTCAGCGTGTGGTGAAAACAATTACAATGGAGCTAGTTTATTCTGTTGACTACAGAAGTCTTCCTAAAAGCAGCGACTTTTTGCTCGAAGACAAAACTGTGTGTAGCTTGTCATGCAAAAATATTCTTGCGTTCAGTCGTCAGAGCAGCGGCAACAAAGACGGGTATGTTCTTTGGTGGTTGGGTGGCAGGGTGGTGGTGGTTGTGTTCCGTTTACACAGAGTACGATCGAACGACACGCAGACCAGTGATGGTGATGTGGGGCTTGATGTCTTCGGATGTCGGGCTGACATATTAGGGACAAAACGCAGACCAATGCAGGATTACGGTTTTGTTTGATGAAGTGTTGCTTAATGTCCTCAGATGTCAATTGACATATTAGGGACAAGTTGTGACCAATGCCGAAGCACGGTTCAATAATTCTTTACGTCCACGGAAACCAGAAGGCTCGTTAGGACGGACAGCCCAGGACGGCCACCTCGACTCTCACACAGCTCCTGAACTATGCGGTTTTGTTTCAGTAACAATATTACAATATCCAAGGAGACGGTCAGAAATTCCTTGGTATTTTAGACGCCGTTGTGGAAAAGTGGGTAACATATCACTTATCAGAATCATTTAAAATCAAATACTGAAAAGTGAAATAGGGTCATTATTTAGCGAATGAGGCCAACTTTTGCAACAAAAATGAGTTTTATTACCGCCTGTAAACAAGCGAGTCCGCAGTACACGATCGATTGTTTTGCCCACATCAACACTCGTATCAAACGTCAAAGCCAAAGGAGCGTAACTTGATAAAAGTGAAAAACTGGAGGCGAGAGACACAAATATAATGATAAAACACTTTTGGTTGCAAATTTTAGGTTTATTCATTTGCTATGACCTTGTTTGGATGATTCTGATGGTATTTGTGACTTTAAATGGGGTTTAAAACGACCCCGGAATTTTTGACTGCCTCCTTCAGTCCCTTGGATTACTTTATTACAATATTAGTGTGTGTGTGTGTGTGAAAATAGAGATGTGAGCAGTGGTGACATTTTTTTTAGATGTCAGTGCCTTGGATAGATTACAAGCCCCCGCTGCCTTTTTGTGCCATGGTTCTTTTTTTTTTTTTTTTTAGTAGGCTGTACATGATCTAGATCTCCACCATTTCTTCCTGGCAGAAATTTTATTGTTGTGCATCAATCAATCAGTATATATATATATATCTTTATTGCCATGTGTCAAGTAAAATATACCATGCACATGGAATGCGACATGGTTTTGAGAGCATTCATAATGATAATGATACACACATTCATAACATTAACCTTCTCCGTATAGAGTATGTTGTGGGTGTGCAGGCACCCTTAATTTGAATGGAGGTAACATCCATGGCCAAACATCATGGGTGTGCATTCATCCATATTCTGTTATGAAGGCAACATCCGTGATCATATGTAGTGGGTGTGCATTCACCCATACTCTGTTGTGAAGGCAACATCTGTGGCCATATGTCATGGGTGTGCATTTACCCATAGTTTCATGAAAGCAATAGTGCAATCAAACCTAGCACCATGAGTGTGTGTAAGTCAGTGCATGTGTGATATTTGTGTAAACATTTTCATGCAGGCCAACAGTAGAGAGGAAAAAAATGCATATGGAAGGTAGCTGTCATTAGGGATTCAGTACCCCATCTTTGTCTTGCGGTTGCTCTCTCTGACTCTGTTACACATTCATGCACACAGACTTGCACGCACACACTTACTGTCAGATCACTGAGTAGGGAGGGGCAGTGACTATACACGATCATACAAACACCTGCAGTTGGTAAACTACTGGAAGGCCTCAAAGACACCCCCTTCCCCCCCCCCCCCCCCCCCCCCCACACACACACACCACTCATTCTCACCACCAGACAGAAAGTTGCCCTTTGACTTTGATCTGGCCATTCTCCTGCTCGCTTGATCCACACTGCTACAGGGGCACTGGTCATTCATATATATATATATATGCATATATATGTGTGTGTATCTGACCGCAAAGAATATCACAGAGCAACACATACTGGCTCTACCAGTGGTGAATTGACCAATGTGTGTGTGTTGTGTTTGTGTGTGACTCATCGCAAAGAATATCATCACACAGCAACACATACTGTGACTGTCTCTGCCAGTGTTAAATTGACCAGTGTGTTTGTGTGTGTGTGTGTGTGTGTGTGTGTGTGTGTGTGTGTGTGTGTGTGTGTGTGTGTGTGTGTGACTCATTGCAAAGAATATCATCACACAGCAACACATACTGGCTCTGCCAGTGATGACCAATGTGTGTGTGTTGTGTTTGTGTGTGACACATCACATAGAATATCATCACATACTCACTTGGCCAGTGCCAGTGGTGAATTGACTGTGAGTTCTGTTTGCCTGGTGGTAAACTGTCTGGAAGTGAACTGTCTGATGGTGAATTGACCAGGGGTTCTGTTTGCCTTGTGAGAACTGTCTGGTGGTGAATTGACCAGGGGTTCTGTTTGCCTTGTGAGAACTGTCTTGTGGTGAATTGACCAGGGGTTCTGTTTGCCTTGTGAGAACTGTCTGGTGGTGAATTGACCAGGGGTTCTGTTTGCCTTGTGAGAACTGTCTGATGGTGAATTGACCAGGGGTTCTGTTTGCCTAGTGGTAAACTGTCTGGTGGTGAATTGACCAGGGGTTCTGTTTGCCTTGTGAGAACTGTCTGATGGTGAATTGACCAGGGGTTCTGTTTACCTAGTGGTAAACTGTCTGGTGGTGAATTGACCAAGGGTTCAGTTTGCCCGTGGTGAACTGTCTGGTGGTGAATTGACCAGGCGTTCTGTTTGCCCGGTGTGAACTGTCTGGTGGTGAATTGATGAGAGGCTGTTCATCTGGTATGTACTGTCTGGTGGTGAACTGTCCAGTGGTGAATTGAGCAGGCGTTCTGTTTGCCTGGTGTGAACTGTTTGGTGGCGAATTGACCAGGTGTTCTGTTTGCTCGGTGTGAACTGTCTGGTGATGAGTTGAACAGGCGTTCTGTTTGCCCAGTGTGAACTGTCCAGTGGTGAATTGACAGTGTGTTCTGTTTGCCCAGTGTGAACTATCCAGTGGTGAATTGACCAGGCATTCTGCTTGCCGGGTGTGAACTGTTCAGTGGGCAGTGGTGACTGGCTGTAGGTGAATTGTCCATGCCTCCCATGTTGTACTTTACATGGTTTTTCACTTACTTAAGATGCCATAGTCCTGTAGATGCAATAGTCATGTAGATGCAGGACTCCTGTTGATGCTGCAATCTTCATCTTGTGGATACAGCAGTCCAGTGGGTGCAACAATCATGTAGATGCAACAGTTGTGTAAATCCTGTTTAAATGCAGGAATCCTGTGGATACAATGATCATATATTAATGATTATGGATGCAACAGTTTCGTAGATGCAGCATTCATTTAATATATGCCACAATCATGTGAATGCATAATTAGACTTCAAAACTTCAAAAACTATGATTGTATGAAGACAGAAACTGATGAGAGCCAATGATGTGCACTGCAGCAACTGGTAATGAGATGATGTCAAACCTATTTCATATCACAGATTGTTGACCTGTCTGTCAGCCATGCTTTCTTTTAAGTTTAAATACTTTTTAGTCACTGACAGTGCTACTAATAGTGACTGACAGTGACACATTTGTAATCAGTTGCGATGCAGTGATGCTTTTTCTTGCTTTGATGCCTGCATTATGCATGTATGCACATTATACCCCTCCCCCCACACACACATACAGACATGCTCCACCATACACATACAGACATGCACACACCACCCTCTCATTTGGATTTATTTATGAAAGATTTTTCACACCATTAACTTGATTATGGATGAAAAATTGCAAGCTCAGCCTGTCACTAACTGGTATGTCACCGAGTCAGTACTTGTAATTGATACTAGTAATGACCTGTTTTCAGGTGCCATTTTGATGTGGTTCATGAAGTGTGCGTATTTGACCTTGATCGACCATGGGAAGAGTTCAAGGTCACAGCTGTATCAGTGCCGGTGGTGTACATGCGCTGGGATCCAAGTGGCTCACGTCTACTCATTGTGAATGCAGAGGGAACCTTTACTGTCTGGGTGATGGAGGTAAGCTATTTTTGTACCAGATTTTAAAGGCTGTATCTGATTCAGGATGGCTGTTCCATCTTCAGACTGGTCTTCCTTGGATTGGGGTGGGGGGTTCCCTCCCCTACTTTTAGAAAATCCTTTTTGTTGTAAATTAGATGATGTATCGTTCATATTTGCATGCAGGCATCAAGATACAGTTTTCAAGGAACAGTGGGCATACCATGTAATCATCTTATCATTGCCAGGTTGTTTCACAGTAAATGGCAACAGACTCCTGATCAACTTCAACTGCAAAACTTCAAAGTGAATGAAATTGCCAGGGTTAGATATTTTGTGATGTAGTAGTCATTTCTCAATATGACAATGTGTTTTTTAATAAACAAATTTGATGTAATATTACGCATTATTAGAGAGAGAGAGAGAGGTGAAAATACAGCATACCCCTCTGCGGCAGATGAAAAGTTACAAATCCTGCCTAAAGTAACAACACAGTGCATAACTTGGGACGCACACTGTTACTAAACACTTGGACCAAAAATACATTTGTCTTAAAATGATTAATATTCAAATAAATATCAATATTTGTGATTTTTTTAATTCTCACCTGTAGAGAGGAGCAGTGGGCTTTTCCCTCCTGTTAGATGCAGACGATTTATTTGTAAGCTTCAGAGTGGATTTGTTTGATGTATGGCTTAAGATTCAGCTTGTTTTGAAGTACAAAAGGAAAAAGCAACTATTTACAGGGTTTGTATTGTTTACAAGACATTTTTAATGATTTAGTCGGTCAGTGCGACCCACAAGAACTTTGACCAACATGTGATGTGACTATCACTATCAAATTGGCTGTTGATAAACATAATAATTGCTTCAGTGTGGGTTTTTTTCTTTTTTTCTTTTCTTTTTTTGATGTATCACTTTCAAATTGAGCTTGTTTAGAACATAAAAGTACGTATACATGGGGTTCTTACTCTTAACAAGACATTTTTAGCAAGTGAATGTGACAGAACTTGGACCAATGTGTGAATGTGATTTCACTATTGAAATTGCTTTTTTTTTTAAATTACTGCTTCAAATTGTTTATTTTATTTCAGTGTATCACATTCAAATGAAACTTGTGTTGAAGTACAAAAGAGAAAAGTAACTCTTCGTGTGGTTTGCATTGTTTGCAAGACATTTTTATGACATGCTGATGTGACACAGAAGAACTTGGAGTTTGGATCAAGGTAACTTTTGCTTTCATTCTCAGATTTGCTGTAAGCAGAATTACTGCTGTAACATAGTCTGTATGAACAGTTGGTTCGTAAATTCTGATGAAGTAAAACTAATTTGAATGAGTTACACTTTATGGAATGCTAGCAGTATGTCACACATTTAATGAAGTTATGTTCACAAGTGGATCTAAACACCACCAAACTAAGTATATCTATATGATGCTGGCTGCGTGTCTCTTCCGACATGTCAGATCAAATTATCTCCCCAAATATCACCCAAAACTGCACAGTAATGGTAAAAGATGCAGTACTCATAGCTGTCAACCACTTTTGGGAGTGAACCTTAGTCCAGAGCTTGTGAACCTTATTTCCCTTATGCAGGCCGGGGTCTTTTTTTTTTGTTGCTGGTACCAGCGGCATTTTGAATTCCAATTGGCACATGTGGCAGTGGAAGGAAGAAGCAATGTTGTGCTAAATATGCATGCACAACTTCAAATCTCACTTCCAGTGAGATTTCTTAGCCTATTGCACTAGGCCAGTCAGTTTGCATTTGGCGATGGTGTGTGTCGGCTGCTCATTTGACAGTTTTTCAATCTTTTTGCTCAGTTTAAAACAGCAACAAAATCTCATGAATATCATGTTTTCCTGTATCAGTTTTCCTATATATGGCCGTATCCCCCCAAATAATGAAAAAACTTAATTTTATTCCGGTAAACTGTATGGGTTGACAGGTATGCAGTACTTGACAAGTTTTCACCCATATATATATATATATAGTGGTGAAACCACTAGATCTTGAAACCACTTTAAAAAATAAATAAATATATATAAATATATATATATATATAAAAAATCAAACCACTAGACTTTTCCAACAGCATGTCCAGTTCATGAGATGTGGTCATTTGCTGCAGTTCTGCTGTTTGACATATATATATATATATTATGTTCATGTACAGATGGGGGAAAAGGGAGAGAAAAAGTGTTTATATATATATATATATATATATATATATATATATATATATATATATATATATATATATATTGCTATTGTGGTGCCACTTGGATGCACATCAAATTTTGCTGACAATTTGTACTTGAATTATTGCTATTCATTTAAAAAAAAAAAAAAAAAAAATTGTGAGACCGCCACCCCCACCCCAAGTTTTGTATTTAGATGATTAACTTTCTACAAACCAGCTACTACTTGGACCAACAGCTTGATGTTTATGGTGCTTAACTGATTTAAAAAAAATCCCAAGTCACTAATTATGTTGCTTTTTCTTTGTTTTTCTTCTGTGATCAGGATAACTTTTTCATCAATGTGATGTACATTTTACACACAATATGACAATGGACTGTTGTTTATGTGAGAAAAGGGCCAAACCCAACACACTGCCTGGAGGTGTGGGAGGACAATGGTGGTTGATGAGCATTATGCTCACAATTGATTTGAGTAATTGTGTACTCAAATTCACTGTAAAATGCGATAAAATTATGTTTGTTACCTCTGTGAGCAACACAGTTTAGAACAACATCAACTTTCCCCCCATCTTAGTCAAAAGAAGAAAGATTCATGCAGGCAGTAGACTTTGCCACACACCACCGTCACCATTTATTATGATATAGCCCCACTGATATTCCTAGAGTTGCAATATTAATTAATCGTAGTGTAGTCAGAGTTATTGATTACGCATTGTTTTGTGTGAAACTAAAGGTGTATGACAGATAAAACTGTCTGTAGCGGGTGGTTGCACAGAACTAGCGACCAGACCAGACGGTGGTGGTAGGATGTAAAGACAGAACTGCCTGTCAACTGACTGGTGATACTGTTGCCTGCAGCTGCTGGCAAGCGCAATGCTGACTCCTATTTCACCTGCTGATTGGCTTTTCCTTTTGTATGAAGTATATTTCTTTGGCTAGTCGCTCATATGGTTGTATGCCCCTGTTTTCAGGGGCTTCTCGTAGGATTGATTGCACCTAGCATGTAGAGTAGAATGAGGCCCGGAGAGGGTCTTATTCTCCGAAGTAGGTTCTTTGTGAAGGGAATAGTTTTCTTCTGCTTCCTCTCTCTTGTTCTTTTTTAGTGTGCAAACAGCTTTTAAAAGGTATCATTTACCCACTAGCTGTAAAAGCACACAACATTCTAGATCTAGTTCATCAAAAAGAGTGTGCTACTGCAGCTAGATCTAGTTCTTTCCCTTTGTAGTTTGTAGGAGTGCGCTCTCTCTCTCTCTCTCTTTGTATATGTCTCCATATTATAAATGTGACTGTACAGCATGACTCCCCGTATTTTAGTTGAATGTTTCATTTGACATTTTACCTGCCCTGTGGCTGTGGCTTGTGTTATGAACTGTCCCACTGTACTTACAGCACTAGCTGATCAAGCCGTGGCAGGAGTTCGGCAAGATCAGATTGCCTGTTGTGAGCATTGGGAAGGTTGTGTCCTTTGAAACTGTACATGTAGAAGAGCGTTGAAACGGTTGTGTCATTTGAAACTGTACATGTAGAAGAGCGTTGAAACGGTTGTGTAGTTTGAAACTGTACATGTGGAAGAGCGTTGAAACGGTTGTGTAGTTTGAAACTGTACATGTGGAAGAGCGTTGAAACGGTTGTGTCGTTTGAAACTGTACATGTAGAAGAGCGTTGAAACGGTTGTGTAGTTTGAAACTGTACATGTGGAAGAGCGTTGAAACGGTTGTGTCCTTTGAAACTGTACATGTAGAAGAGCGTTGAAACGGTTGTGTAGTTTGAAACTGTACATGTGGAAGAGCGTTGAAACGGTTGTGTCGTTTGAAACTGTACATGTGGGGAACAGAAGAGCGTTGAAACGGTTGTGTCGTTTGAAACTGTACATGTAGAAGAGCGTTGAAACGGTTGTGTAGTTTGAAACTGTACATGTGGAAGAGCGTTGAAACGGTTGTGTCCTTTGAAACTGTACATGTAGAAGAGCGTTGAAACGGTTGTGTCGTTTGAAACTGTACATGTGGAAGAGCGTTGAAACGGTTGTGTCTTTGAAACTGTACATGTAGAAGAGCGTTGAAACGGTTGTGTCGTTTGAAACTGTACATGTGGAAGAGCGTTGAAACGGTTGTGTCGTTTGAAACTGTACATGTAGAAGAGCGTTGAAACGGTTGTGTCGTTTGAAACTGTACATGTGGAAGAGCGTTGAAACGGTTGTGTCGTTTGAAACTGTACATGTGGAAGAGCGTTGAAACGGTTGTGTCATTTGAAACTGTACATGTAGAAGAGCGTTGAAACGGTTGTGTAGTTTGAAACTGTACATGTGGAAGAGCGTTGAAACGGTTGTGTAGTTTGAAACTGTACATGTGGAAGAGCATTGGGAAGGTTGTGTAGCTTGAAACTGTACATGTAGAAAAGTATTGGGAAGGCTGTGTAGCTTGAAACTGTACATGTATGTAGAAAAGCATTGAGAAGGTTGTGTCGCTTGAAACTGTACATGTATGTAGAAAAGCATTGGGAAGGTTGTTAGCTTGAAACTATACATGATGTAGAAAAGCATTGGGAAGGTTGTTAGCTTGAAACTATACATGATGTAGAAAAACATCGGGAAGGTTGTTAGCTTGAAACTATACATGATGTAGAAAAGCATCGGGAAGGTTGTTAGCTTGAAACTATACATGATGTAGAAAAGCATTGGGAAGGTTGTTAGCTTGAAACTATACATGATGTAGAAAAGCATTGGGAAGGTTGTGTAGAGCTCTTCAGATTGTGTATGTGGAAGGCACACCTGCCCTGTGGCCTGTCTTTTTTACCCTTTCACTCTTGTCCCTTTTTTTGGTCATAACTTTATGCTTGGCCTGACTGAGTGAACAGGCCAGGACTTGGCACCATGTCACATTTTGGCAACAGCTGGTAACGGACTTGTTGTTGTGGTAACTTTTTATTTTATGCTTGGCCTGACTGGGTGAGCAGGCCAGGACTTGGCACCCTGTCACATTTTGGCAACAGCTGGTAGAGAACTTGTTGTTGTGGTAACTTTTTATTTTATGTTTGGCCTGACTGGGTGAACTGGCCAGGACTTTTGGTAACAACTCGTAGCTGTGTTGTGCAGTTGTTGCATGGGTGTGACACTGATAGTGACGATGAATGAACCAACACCAAGAAACATTTTTTGCACATTTACTTGGCAAAAATAAGATTGTGATGTCTTTATGTCTTACTTATATGATTTGCTTGACTGTATGCTTACAGAACTACCTGATCAACTGGTGGCAGGAGTTAGGCAAGCTAGAGCTGGTAGGCGAGGTTGTGATGTCTTACGTCTTTCTTATGTGATTTGCTTGACTGTGCTTACAGAACTACTTGATCAACCGGTGGCAGGAGTTAGGCAAGACAGAGCTGCCGGGCGAGGAGGTGTTGGTGCTGGCGTGGCTGCACAGCGGCATTCAGGTGCGTGTGCACTTGGTACTGTTTCTATCCATTCCTTTTTCCTTTCTGTTTTTCCTCTTCTTTAATCTGATATCAATAAATTAGAATGGTTGATGATACAAGTATGTCCTAACCTTATTTGCTGTTTTATTAGGGGTAATATTGAAGGTATTAACTCTTTGAAAATTTATGTTCAGCGAAATCTATGTCTACCCCTTCTGCCATCTTCAGGATTTCTTTATCTATTGTGATCTGTTTCCACTGGGCCAAACAAAAATGAATTTGACCTGCACTGAAATCCTCTGGCTGCTTTTTTCTTCTAGTATACTGGGTACACTGTTACAGAAATCTCTTACCTCCTTTGGTTCAGCGTTTTGGTTTCTTTTTGCTGTTAGTGATTTTTCCCCTGAACTTTCCTACCCCTCTCTGGTTCCAAGGTTTTCCTCGCCCCCTGAGGCTGCTGTACTGTGGGGGGGTCTGTGCTAAAAAAAAAAGGCCTGTTTGTCCGCATTTGTAGGGGTGGGGCTGCTGGCCGCCCCAGTGGTAGTTCTTGATTTTGAAAGTCTCTCTTGCTGTTCTGATTGCTTTATCGGCATCATCACCGAAAAGCTTGTCAGTAATTGGGATGTTTTCGTCGGTACACAACAATGCCATGTCTTTTGGTAGTGCATGTTGCAGCTGGTATCGTCTGTCCATTTGACAGTTCTTGCTGAGCTGTGCCTAGCAGAGCAATAACGTCACCGTTTGGTTTAAACAAAGTTTATTTACATTCATGAAAATATGGACAATCAAAATCATTGTATGAGCATTAAACAAGCTAGGCTTATAGTAAATGCTCACGACTGACTGACTGACGTCACTGTTTAATGCTAGCATCTCATTGGCTGCTTCTACGAAGCGCGAAGGGTTCAGCTGCTCTCTGCCACGCATAGATTGGTCAGCGAGCGCCGTGGTCACGCGGTGTAGCTGGTTAGACGCGTTGACCAAAGCGGCTGTGGCTGTCGTGATAAGCTTCTGAACATTGAGAAGACGCGCGTCATTCTTTCTTGCCGTCCTGTCCAAGTTTCCTTTCTCCACTGTTTCCACATTTAGCACTGGGGCCCTAATCTCCGTACAGTTTTCTGGAATCGGGTGGCTATCTAGTTTCTCCTTCAGTTTGTTCTCGGAGAGTTTCACCAAGAATCTACTCCTTGTGACTTTCGCTAACTTTTTCTGCAACAGGTTTTCCTTCTTTCTCCTGTATGTCTAGGTCTGCCTCTAACAGAGAGAACACATCGTTCTCTTCATGTTGTGCTACAGTGATACAGAAATCACTTTCACTGATAGAGTCTGTGTGTCTGTGCGTGTTCTTGCTGCCGCTCCTGGCGCAGCCATATGCACTTTGGTTATCATCGGTGTCAGCCCGTGATGTATGTGCATCTGCGCCTCGGCCCCTGGCCGAAACGCTGCTACATGCGTCTTCCTCACCCCTGCCCAGGGCAGTGTTCATTGAGTCCTCACACACACTGTCAGTATCTTTGTCCATCGCTTTTCCCCTCAGTTCCTCGTATTTGTTTTCTATGTCACTAACTTTCTGTACAAGTGTTCCTATCATTGTTTGCATAGATTTAAGTATGCCCTGTGTTTCATCACTTTTGTCACTGCCAGGACTTGCGCTGGCACCCCCAAGTGGCCCGTCCGCCATTGTCTTTGGCCGGTCGATGTGACAACAAAGTTGGCACAAAAAACAAAAAAAGATAGAAAGGTCTCCGCTTACCTCACATCGTCCAGCAAAAAGGAACACAAACAAACACGAATCACATAAATATAATCCAGTTCAGCTTGTTCTTACGTAGTCAAATTGCATTTGGCAGGGGAGAGAGAAAGCACGTGAAGCAGTGAGCAAAGCGCGCGAACCGCAAGTGATCGTGCGCATGCGTACCCTCTGCTCATTGGACAGCTGTAGCTGTTGCATGCCGAAGCTAAATATTGATTTGCATTTTTCAAGGTAATGGTCACAGTAGAAACTCTTAGTCTTATAATCAAAATATGACATTTTTATTATATCTTCTGAACTGCTGGTCCTTGTGTGGCCAAAAATGTAGCGTGATCCTCATAAGCCAATGTCTTGTGAAAAGATTGGTTCAAAATGTCAATGAATGTTCGTCTGGATGATATCTTCTGAACTTCTTAACCTCTCATGACTAAATGTGGTATGGTGATGCATCATCATGACCTGGGTTCTTCAAGGTCATTTTCATGTAATGAAAATATTACTGACTTCCTAGCATCTCTATTGAGCTGTTGATCCTTTTGCCACAGAGTTTGGCTTGATGGTATGTCATCATGAGCCAGAGTGTCTGGTGAAAAGACTGGATTGCTGAAGTCAAGGTCAAGGTTACAACAAAGGTTTCAAACTTCATTAAATGTTTGTCAGTCCTATGCTTTCTATGCCACTGATCAGTCTCTGTGCAACCCAACCTGTTGTGTTGGTGTACAATCATTAGTAAACAGACAAAATGGGCATGTATACTGAGAGTAACACTGTGACTTGCAATAGCAGTAGGCATTCAGTGATGGGTATTTAGCTGCACAAAATGACAAACTGTTTCTATTTTTCTGCTTCAGTCTTTTCTTATGCACAATTTGCTTAACACTGGCAAGTCAGGCATGGCAACCCTCATCAGTAGTCTGAAATTAGTTTCTTGAGATCGTGAATGCCTGCAAACTGTTACAGTCTTTGGGGGATTTCAGGCTGTGTAACATCTGAATGCTATTTGTTCATGGCGTGGTGAGAATCCCCGGAAGTGTTGTCGGTAATCCTTATGGTCTGTTTGTTTCTGTCCAGGTTTTGTTCAATCCTGACAAGCAGAATGTGGTGGCCTACAATGAAAAGTTCCAGAGGTCAAAATTCAGTCCCACAGTCTCTCTGTTTGGCCACAAACCTGTGGATGGCTGGATGGCAGTCACCTCATCAGGGATGGTAAGGTTAAGTACAAACCTGTGGATGGCTGGATGGCAGTCACCTCATCAGGGATGGTAAGGTTAAGTACAAACCTGTGGATGGCTGGATGGCAGTCACCTCATCAGGGATGGTAAGGTTAAGTACAAACCTGTGGATGGCTGGATGGCAGTCACCTCATCAGGGATGGTAAGGTTAAGTACAAACCTGTGGATGGCTGGATGGCAGTCACCTCATCAGGGATGGTAAGGTTAAGTACAAACCTGTGGATGGCTGGATGGCAGTCACCTCATCAGGGATGGTAAGGTTAAGTACAAACCTGTGGATGGCTGGATGGCAGTCACCTCATCAGGGATGGTAAGGTTAAGTACAAACCTGTGGATGGCTGGATGGCAGTCACCTCATCAGGGATGGTAAGGTTAAGTAATGTTACGGTCTAAGCTCTGACAAAAGGTGTCGTGGTCCAGTGGCAAGAACACAGGTGTTTTATGCTGAGACCAGCATCAGGATGTGTGTGACAAGTGATATGACAATGGACTGTTCATCCTTCATACAGTGTACTGGTTTTTGAATCAGGCCCTGTAATGGAGCAAAAAGAATGCTAAAATTTAGGATCCTGTTGCTTTGAAACCAGAGCTGTGAAAGGTTCTCTCTTTTGCAACTGGAGTAGGTCAGAATATAGCTTTGCTTGCTGCCAGGAACTCTGCCTTTCTGTAATTTTTGCCTTCCCAGGTCATTCAGGTTCATTTTTGCTCCAATTCGTTTCAGGCATGAAGAGATGTGTATCATCAACAGTGAAACATCAAGCATGCTCACCACATTGATTGCTGCACATTTTCTGAGTTTTGATAAACAGATGGTAGATCTAGTTGCATCTCCATCTTCCAGGCTGCTTCTGCCTCATCATCACAACTTTTTTGATACCATGGTCATCCTATTGCCAGCTGGTCTCTTGGTTTTTGCAGCTCTGTTTTGAATGGCAGTAATCATACGATATGTCATGAAACCAGCAGACAGAAGAACTAAGACAGCAGCTTCAAACAGCACTTAGTATATACTAAGTATGCAAATACAATATTTGATGAAGCTGTAAGTAGTATTTATAGGACATTATGTGTAGAGAATGTGTCTTGAAACCAGAGTTCCTCCTGACTACTTGTTCTGCAGGTACAGTTACCAAGTTTCATTTCTGCAACTTTTTTTGCATGTACTATCTGTGCAGCCTAAGGCATCAGTAAATATCTTCATATAGTCTTTTCTTTTTTCATACTCAGCATTTTAGATTCAAGGACAGGCCTCCAGATTGCTGTCATAATACCCATTTCTTATTGTCCCCCTCAAGCCCCCCTGTAGCCTTGGCAACCCCTGGACCCCCTGTAGCCTTGGCAACCCCTGGACCCCCTGTAGCCTTGGCAACCCCTGGACCCCCTGTAGCCTTGGCAACCCCAGAATCCCCCCTGTAGCCTTGGCAACCCCTGGACCCCCTGTACCCATGGCAACCCCTGAATCCCTCCTGTACCCATTGCAACCCCTGGACCCCCTGTATCCATTGCAACCCCTGGACCCCCTGTACCCATGGCAACCCCTGGACCCCCTGTACCCATTGCAACCCCTGGACCCCCTGTACCCATGGCAACCCCTGGATCCCCTGTACCCATGGCAACCCCTGGATCCCCTGTACCCATGCAACCCCTGGACCCCCTGTACCCATGGCAACCCCTGGACCCCCTGTACCCATGGACAACCCCTGGATACCCCCTGTACCCATGGCAACCCCTGGACCTCCTGTACCCATGGCAACCCCTGGACCCCCTGTACCCATGGCAACCCCTGGACCCCCTGTACCCATGGCAACCCCTGGATCCCCTATACCCATGGCAATCCCTGGACCTCCAGTACCCATGGCAACCCCTGGACCCCCTGTACCCGTGGCAACCCCTGGACCACCCTGTAGCCTTGGAAACCCCTGAATCCCTCCTGTAGCCTTGGCAACCCCTGGACCTCCTGTACCCATGGCAACCCCTGGACCCCCTGTAGCCTTGGCAACCCCTGAATCCCCCCTGTACCCATGACAACTCCTGGACCCCCTGTAGCCTTGGCAACCCCAGAATCCCCCCTGTACCCTTGGCAACCCCTGGACCACCTTTACCCTTGGCAACCCCAGGACCCCCATTACACTTGGCAACCCCAGGACCCCCTTTACCCTTGGCAACCCCAGGACCCCCTGTAGCCATGGCAACCACAGGACCCCCATTACCCATGGCAACCCCAAGACACCCTGTAGCCTTGGCAACCCCAGGACCCCCTGTAGCCTTGGCAACCCCAGGACCCCCATTTCGGGGTACCTGTGCAACCCCAGGACCCCCTGTAGCTTGGCAACCCAAGGACCCCCTGTAGCCACAACCCCAGGACCCCCTGTAGCCTTGGCAACCCCAGGACCTCCTGTAGCTTGTCCAACCCCAGGACCCCCTGTAGCCTTGGCAACCCCGGACCCCCTGTAGCCTTGGCAACCCCAGGACCCCCTGTACCTTGGCAACCCCTGATCCCCCTGTAGCCTTGGCAACCCCGGACCCCCTGTAGCCTTGGCAACCCCTGGACCCCCTGTAGCCTTGGCAACCCCTGGACCCCCCTGTAGCCATTGGCAACCCCTGGACCCCCTGTAGCCTTGGCAACCCCTGGACCCCCTGTAGCCTTGGCAACCCCTGGACCCCCTGTAGCCTTGGCAACCCCTGGACCCCCTGTAGCCATGGCAACCCCTGAACCCCCCTGTAGCCTTGGCAACCCCTGGACCCCCTGTAGCCTTGGCAACCCCTGGACCCCCTGTAGCCTTGGCAACCCCTGAGATCCCCCTGTAGCCTTGGCAACCCCTGGACCCCCTGTAGCCATGGCAACCCCTGAATCCCCCCTGTAGCCTTGGCAACCCCTGGACCCCCTGTAGCCATGGCAACCCCTGAATCCCCCCTGTAGCCTTGGCAACCCCTGGACCCCCTGTAGCCTTGGCAACCCCTGGACCCCCTGTAGCCTTGGCAACCCCTGGACCCCCTGTAGCCATGGCAACCCCTGAATCCCCCCTGTAGCCTTGGCAACCCTTCCCCATCCTTTGGGTGGTAGACTTGCTAGCAGTGGTGCACATGTACTGGTTACATCAACTATGACTAATACTGGTTACGTTAAACATAGCTAGTGATAATGGTTACAGTGATGTTAACTGACATTGGTTACTATGACCATGACTGATATTGGTTACAGTGATTATGACTGATGGTATTGTGATCATGGTTACAGTGACCATGATTGGTTACAATGACCATAACTAATGATACTTGTCACAGTGACCATGACTGATGATACTTGTCACAGTGACCATGACAGATGATACTCGTCAGAGTGACCATAGTAATAATAATGATAATGTACTCTTTTATGTTTTTAAAAATATTTTTAGCACTGCCCATTACAAAGCAAGGAATCAAAGTACGATCAAAACAAACTTCCACTTGCATGCACATGTGCACACACATACTTGCATGCACACACATACACAAACACACACACACACACACACACACACACACACACACACATACACACACACAGAGTAATAATAATGAAATACTTATAAAGAGCAAACCTTTAACATTAAATTGGAGCTTGGTGCACTGAACAGAAAGCAAGAGTTCAACATTTAAATTAGACATTACAGGTGGAAACAGACAACAATAATTACAAGCAAATCAAAGTATTGAAAGCCAAACAACAAAATCTACATCAAAAACACGTGCACACGCACACATACACAGAGCTAGAGGGTTTGCAGCAATTGTAGGCTTTAAACAGATGGGTCATCAGAGCAGTTTTAAATACAGTGGTTGACTGAATGTGTCTTC
Organism: Alviniconcha marisindica; assembly: GCA_018857735.1. Classification (NCBI taxonomy): domain Eukaryota; kingdom Metazoa; phylum Mollusca; class Gastropoda; family Provannidae; genus Alviniconcha; species Alviniconcha marisindica. The sequence continues at coordinate 311,594 of JABMCL010000049.1, read as the reverse complement.
ATTTCACGGGGTAGAGAACTCCAGGCAGCATAGGAAAATGAGTGATTTCCAGATATTTTGGTCATAATGGGCAGGATGCATAGAGTTTCTTGAGTCATAGGAGGAGTGAGCTGTCTTGATGGAGAATATGCATACAGAAGATCAAGCATATAAACAAGAGTCTGTATCAGAGAAAAAGGAGTGACAAAATGTGGACAGCATGTACTTAATACATACTTAGACACGCAGCCAGTAAAGAGTTCTGAGAAGAACTGAAGTATGATTTCATTTACGAGTTTTGAGTATGAGTCTTGCAGCTGAGATTTGAACCATTTGTATTCCTCATGATACTGAATACTGTTGAGGACAACCTGAATGGAGGAGTTAGTGCAGGAGAAGGGCAGACACAATTACCAGGGATTTTGTGGTCAACAGAAAGAAGAGGGTGAATTGAACTGGTGCAGTAAAGTTCAGATAGGCTGATTGGGAGACTTTTTTTTATGTACGGTTCTACAGTCATGTCATGTGTGATGTAGAATCCAGGATTTCTGGCAGAAGAGGAAAACGATATTTCACTGCCACAGACGGAGATTTGAGTGGCTTTTGAGACTGGAACTGACCTGGAAGATGTGCACATGAGGAGGGCCTCTATTTTGTCATTGTGAAATTTGAGTTTGTTTTCCAGCATCCAGGGCTGGGTGTCTAAGAGACAGGGTTTTGGGAGAAGATATTAAACATTGAATATTCTGTGGAGGGACAGTCTTGACGTTAAGTGTCATCTGCAAAAGACAGACGTAATGGAGTGGCTCTGAATCAAGCCAGAGAGAGGTTTTGATGGTGCTGGTTACAGTAACCATGACTGGTGGTACTGGTTACAGTGATGTATTGCTATTGGTAACAGCGACTGTTGTGTTCTCAAGAGCTGTCTCTCATCACTGGCATGATGAACATCAGTCACCATTACACTGACCATCACCAATTATTGTGATTTCAACTATAGCAAAACAAGGATTCTTCTTACATTTATGTACAAAGTATATACACAACTGTACGTGCAACCAATCACACATTTATGAATAACGCTTGGCTGCAAGTTCGCTGCCGGCTGGTTCTGCTTTGACAGTCAGTTCATCACAAGAAATGTGACAAGGGTGAGTGAAAGGGAAATAAACCAGGGCTCAGGTTTCACCCACTCTGCATTCCCAGTGCAGGAGACTGGCGTAAAACGGGACTAACGCTGACTTCACCAACCTACGTCATATTGCACCAGCCACAGCTGTCATGAATAACGGAACAAGTCTCTAACCAGTTGCACAGTTTTGCAGTTTACTGTCTTGATATTTGTCTGTTTTTGTGTCGTCTGCCAGATAACGGTGGGGCTGCTGCCGGATCAGAGGCAGAAGGTGCTGATGGCAAAAGAGTGTTTGGCGCCCGGCTATTTGCGTCTGACCCAGGCTGACATTGCCTTCATGGCCTCAGGGGATGTCATGGTCGCTGCCAGTGATGGGACAGTGGGGTCCGCAGTGCAGTGTTTCAATGTGTCTGTGAAAATGGAAAACAACTCCTGCCACATTTTCAGTGCTCCTGGTGCCAGCTTCTTCCTCAAGACTCTGACTGACTACAACAACAGAGATAATCAGAATGTGGGTTTGTTGTTCAACAAATTGTGAACTTGTGAGTTCATATGGGGAAAATGTACTGGTTTTATCCACAGGGAACAGCATGTTTATAATGCTTTACGGAAGAAAAAGGGCATGGGAAGGAAAGACAGTTTGGTGTTCTATGTTATGGGTTAGCTGTGGATTCCATAGTTATAAACTGTGAATTCCACATTAGCTGTGAATTCCATAGGAATAAGCTATGAATTCCACATTAGCAGTGAATTCCATAGGGATAAGCTATGAATTCCACAATAGCTGTGAATTTCATAGGGATAAACAATGAATTCCACATTATCTGTGAATTCCATACTAATGGATAAGCTATGAATTCCACATTAGCAGGAAATTCCATGGGGATAAGCTATAATAATAATAATGTACATTTATCATGCACTCATCAACGCCCTGAGCACTCACATGATACATATTAACCTAAATATGATATTCTATACACATGTAGAGCACAGTCCTACCAAAACAGTTTACATAAAGTATTATACGGAAACACACACACACACACAATGACTGTAGCAGAAACTGGGTACTGACATTAGTTGGATTGAAAATACTGTGAAAAGAGGATGGTTTTCAGTTTGGCTTTAAAAGATGAAAGGGTTGAGCAGTGTCTATGAATTCCATATTAGCTGTGACTTCCATATTAACTAATTAAGGGATAAGCTAAGAATTCCACATTAGCTGTGAATTCTGTATTATGGGGTACGCTATACATTCCACATGAGCTGTGAATTCCATAGGAATAAGCTATGAATTCCATATTAGCTGTGAATTCCATATTAGCTGTGACTTTCATATTAACTAAATAAGGGATAAGCTAGGAATTCCACATTAGCTGTGAATTCCATTACCATATTATGGGGTAAGCTATAAATTTCACATTAGCTATGAATTCCGTAGGAATAATCCATGAATTCCACATTAGCTATGAATTTCATATTAAGGGATAAGCTATAAATTTCATGTTAACTGTGGTAAATTATGAATTCCATGATAAGGGGTAATGATAAGAAATAAACATTTAAAGTTATTTTATTGTGACAGCAACAGTTTTACAACCTATTAGTGCTGTACAAATCCATGAATGTAATATTTGAAAACAAATCAGTATATTATAAGTTACCTAAATTAGCCTAAAACATTTTAAAATGATAAACTCTCTCTCTCTCTCTCTCTCTCTCTCTCTCTCTCTCTCTCTCTCTCTCTCTCTCTCTCTCTCTCTCTCAGTATGTTACCTAAATTAGCCTAAAACATTTTAAAATGAACTCTCTCTCTCTCTCTCTAAACATATTTATATATATATATATATATATATATATATATATATATATATATATATATATATATATATATATATACATAATCATATAGACCCAAAGAAGCTAAAAACAACTACAACAGCAGAATCTGTGCCCAGACACATCCTTGCACCTCCATCCCCCATGCACACACACACACACACACACACACACACACACACACACACACACACATGCATACACACACACACACACACACACTACATGCACACACCCAAATATGCACATGTAAAGGAGTATGCCATTTTGAGCACACATAGCTTGCTAAAACACTCTAGTCAGTCCTGTGGCACAGATCAACGGGCCTGTCCTACTAGGGATTTAGCCAGTACCGACTAACACCACCAAGTGTTATGCTATTTCAACCCCACATGTCAGTTCACATGGGGCAGTGTTTGTGTGTGTGTGTGCGTGCGTGTGTGTGTATGTGTACCTTCATGTATAAAAACAAAAAAACATAAACAAAAACTAATGAACCAAAACAGATTGTATGTATAATACTGGTGGCAACATGATGCATGCAAAATGCTGTTCTCTTGATCAAAAACTGAACATATAGGTATAGACAGTCAGTGGACCCACTGTCGAAAAATATTTCCGAGCAACTCACAAAATGAATTACAAGTACACAGCAGCTACATTTCATTTCATTTTTATGAAGGACGAGTGTGACAGCACTATTCTGTATGTGCTGAAGCTTTGCAAGTTTGATATCAGGAAGACCAGCTAAAAACTAATTACAATAATCAAGATGGGACAAAATGAAGGCTACAGCTGATATATTTGCAGTATCATCTGTGAGTAAAGTCCTCTAACTCGGTCTTGTCATTTTCCTGCTAATGGTCCACTCTCTGGACTTTTGCCCCCAGGAAACTTCAACATTTTCCTGCTAATGGTCCACTCTCCGGACATTTGCCCCCAGGAAACTTCAACATTTTCCTGCTAATGGTCCACTCTCCAAACTTTTGCCCCCAGAAAACTTCAACATTTTTCGTGAAGAATCAGGCTTTTTGTATGGCAGTTGTTGAGCTGCTGGGAGATGATGGTAGATGGTTTGTGCAGCTTGCAGCAACATGGTGCTGGTATTTGCCACCATGCATTTATATAACATTTTTATTTTTTTAATTGTTTCTGTCTATTCCTTATACTTTTCTTTAATCTGGTATTAGTAAATTGACGGAATGGTTGACAATACCAGCATGTCCTAGCCTTATGTGCTCTTTTAACAGGGGTAATATTGAAGGGACAAACTCTTTGAAAATTTGTGTTTGATGATTGTGTATATATATATATATATATGTTTTGTTTGTGTAGGGACTTGTTTTGTGGACTGACTTGAGACAAAGTTTATATATATGAGAAGAGTTTTGAAATGTGAATTTGCTTATGACAGAGTTTGTTGTCCTCAGATGACCCTGTGTGGTTGACAGGATGTTGAAATCCAATTACAAACTAACCACTTGTTCTAGGAAACAGAGGTGGAAAATATGACAAAAACAGTTCATTGACCTCAGTTTGATCCATTTAGGCTGAAGTCATTGCCATTGTTTTGATTGACAGTTCTCAATTTCAGTGGTATGGCATACTAGCAATGGCTTCTTTGTGCAAAGTCTGTCACATATGGTGGATTTAATTTAAAAAATCATTTATATACTGTATTCACCCGATTCATTATGATTGGACAGAATAAATGTATTAGGGGTTCGTTAGCCTTGAGGAGATGTAAAACATTATGTTGCCATTATATGTTACTTCTAAGTTTCCAGTATTCACCTATAAACTTAGATTTGTGGTAGATCATGATAGGCCAAAGTGTCCAGTGAAAATACAGGATGGACATGTTGAAGGTCAAAGTCACAGCAAAGGTCACATTTTGATTGTTTCTTCAGATGATATCTTCTGAGCGGATGAACCTTTTGTGATAAATCCCCGTACATCAGAATGTTATGCAAAAAAAGAATGGGTTGCTTTCTTCAAGGTCAAGGTCACAGCTAGGGCTCCTATTATCAAAACTTGACTGTTATTAGTGTTAATATCAAAGGTACATTACCATATGCCAGACTGCCTTGTGAAAAGATTGCTATTTACAAGGTCACATCAGAAGGTTCAGATCTTCAGTTCAATGTTTAAGCTTTTGTAGCGATAACTTAGTGATGCTACATGAGTCGCAGTGTCACGAAAAAAGATTGTTTTGCTATGTTCAAGATCAAGATCACAGCGTAGGCTGATTAATAAATAATTTGATTATTTCGATTGTATCTTCAGAACTGCTGAACCTTTTGTATCCAAACTTAGTCTGGAGTGTCTTGTGAAACAATTTGATGGCTGTGTCAAGGTCAAGGTCACAGTGATGACTCAAAACTTCACTGAATGTTCATCAGTCCTATATTTTCAGCACCACTGATAGATATGGATCCAAACTAGGTGTGTAAATGTAATATTACTAATAACCAGACCTTATGCAAACAAAGTGGTCGTATAGTATACTGAAAAAAACAATTAACTGTCACAGTATCTAGGCATCAGATGGGTATTTTGCCTCGAAAGGTGACAAATCTTTTGCTCTGGTTTGTGTTTTTCAGATGTACGTATCCAAGATTTGCTTTTTGAATCGGGAAAACAGTGATGTGTTGTTGGTGTGTTGTGCTGGCCCGGGCTACAGCTGTGTGGAAGTGTGGCACCTCTTGGAGCAAACAATGCCACTTCACCGCATGTTCCAGTCTGCTGCCAACCCAGAACTGGCCTGCAAGACCCCCAAGTGGATGCATAAGAACTCCATCCAGCACAACGCCCATCTGACCGATATTGCCAGGCCCAAGCTACCCATGAATCGCACCTATAACATCGAGGCCTCGGCATTTCTTTCATACTTCGCTTGCACTTACAAAGATGGTGTTATCAAGATCATCCACCGACAGAGCTACCAGGTTTGTGCTCATAATTTAGTTTTTTGATGTGTGCGTGCGTATATAAATATAAACTCTCAAAAGGTCACATTACCCTACCCCTCATGGAGAGTTTTCAAGTGAAAGAGAATTGCATCAAAAATAGGTGCACAAACTTTCATGCCTCTGTTGGCTTGTTTGTTATTGTGTCTGGTAGTTGGGGAAGAAAACGTTTTACAGTTAAAGAATAATACACAAAACAAATACTTCTGGGTTTTTTTAAATTTCACGAAGGCTGCAAAGCAGCATGCACCTTATGTTTTGGCACGCTGCAGAGGAGGTGTTTGTCTTCGATGGAAAAATGATGGATGATACTTAAAAGCATCAGTACTTTATGTTTTTAGTGGAAATTTGAAAATAATGGTTTTCCACATTAGGCATACAGTCATTTTCTTAAATAGTGGTTTTCCACATTAGGCATACAGTCCTTCCCTTACAGTGGTTTTCCACATTAGGCATACAGTCGCTCTCTTATAGTGGTTTTCCACATTAGGCATACAGTCCTTCCCTTACAGTGGTTTTCCACATTAGGCATACAGTCCTTCCCTTACAGTGGTTTTCCACATTAGGCATACAGTCGCTCTCTTATAGTGGTTTTCCACATTAGGCGTACAGTCGCTCTCTTCAGCAAGTTGGGACGAGCTAGCACAGATGGCTGAGATGGCTTATAACCAGACACATCAGTAGCATGTTTCTTTCTCTGCTCACTCCTATTATGGTATCTGTTCCACCCCCGTGTTACCGCAGTAGCGTGTAACAAATCCCAGCCATTGTGCCAAAAGTGCAGATGGCAGGTTACAGCCAAACACACGTGCACCCTATGTTTATGGCTTTGCATGAAGTGACATAATATGGTGCATGGTCGTATGGTGTTCACAGAATGCGCTGAGATGGCAACAGTTTCAAGTGCCACCAGCCGTGTAACTACCAAACAGCGCTGCAAGCACACCACTTGGGTGGATATTTAAAGCATGCTGTAAAAAGACAGTCATTTAAAGTCACATGTGACACGAGCGCAGAGAGTCTGCTCGAGAGCGGAGAACAGCACTATATAAAAGCAATCAACAACAACAATAGTGTGTTTGAATTTTGGAGACCTGTTATTTTTGTTCTAAAACTAAAAGCAAGTTGTGGAGTCCAAATTTAATGTTCTTTTTTGTCAGCATGACTCCAGTCATTTCAGAAGATTTAAAACTATCACAAAGTATCAGTGTAATTTTGTAATGTGTAAAGTTGCAGTTGTTTCCAGTTGGTTTGTTACACAACCGGTGGTACTTGCCATTTTGTTGTGGGGCCAAAGATAGGGGAAGGCCAAGCAAATGAAACATATTCGGGTCATCGTCATCAACATGCAACTTGTAACTAATGGAAACCATTTTTTGTTGATGTTTTACAGCATTTGTTCATAATTTTACATGCTCATATACTTCAGTTTTGAAGATGAAGCATGGGGACGTTGTTGTTTCCTATGCAATGCTGGTGCACATGTGCAACAGAATTGCTTTTTGGGTCTTGCATTATGAAGTGGGGAGAGAGGACTCAAGTATAATTTTAGGTCATTGTGATACTGAAACCTATTGATATCCAGTCATCACATTATTTATGAAATCTCAATCAGTGTTCATTAAAAGTCATGACATTTCAATTACCATTATTAAACTTTTTGTGTGTGATTTCTCTTCTTTTCTTGATTCTCAGTTTGAATCTGTACCTTGAAAATTGGCTTATCATAGCACTTGGCACCCAGAAAAATATTTTTTAAAGCACTTGTCTAGCTTTTGAAAAATCTAGACAAATAAAAAAAACCACCTAAGCTCTTTTAGTCTTTACATTTTTATTTGCGATTTGTTTAGAGCACAAACAGTTGCATTCACAAAGTATTGCACATCATTAGTGACCAGAATAATAATAATATGGATTTGTGGGAGTCTTGCTTCATCAATTGAGTCAAATACGAAATAGTTAAATAGTGAAGATAGAAAACCACATTTGTTGCATGCTCGTCATGAAAACAACTAGAATTTCTGTTAACAGACCGGCAGACTTGTTTATTAAGGTCATCAGTAACATGGCAACACATAGCCAAATACAAGATAAAAGCACCTGTAACTCTGCAGTCAATGAAGAAAGAAAAAAAATTATATATGATCTGTACAATGGGTTTCAGTGATGATAGATGGAGAAGCTTGAAAATGGCAGTTGAAAATGTACCTTTTGAGAGTTTATTACAAACAAGTCAATGCTTCTTGGGTTTGAGATTTTAAAAAAAATAAAAAATGGTGTAGTGGTTAAAACAGAGAGAGAGAGAGAGATTCAAATTGTTCTAATCTAATTAAGAGCTGTCAAAACCTTCAGCTGTCAAATGTTTCCTGTATTGAGAACATTTAGCTGTGAGAGGTTTCCACCATTGAGAACCATCAGCTGTCAAAGGTTTCCTCTGTTGAGAACCATCAGCTGTCAAAGGTTTCTTCTGCTGAGAAATGTCAGCTGTCAATGGTTTCCTCTGTTGAGAGCCATTAGCTGTCAAAAGATTCCTCTGCTGAGAACTGTCAGCTGTCAACAGTTTCCTCTGCTGAGAATCGTCAGCTGTCAAAGGTTTCCTCTGTTGAGAACGTTCAGCTGTCAGTGGTTTCCTCTGTTGAGAACTTTCAGCTGTCAAAGCTTTCCTCTGCTGAGAACCATCAGCTGTCAAAGCTTTCCTCTGCTGAGAACCATCAGCTGTCAAAGCTTTCCTCTGCTGAGAACCGTCGGCTGTCAAAGGTTTCCTCTGTTAAGCACCATCTGCTGTCAAAGGTTTCCTCTGCTGAGAACCATCAGCTGTCAAAGGCTTCCTCTGCTGAGAACTGTCAGCTGTCATAGGTTTCCTCTACTGAGAACCATCAGCTGTCAAAAGTTTCCTCTGCTAAGAACCATCAGCTGTCAAAGGTTTCCTCTGTTGAGCACTGCTGTCAAAGGTTTCCTCTGTTGAGCACTGCTATCAAAGGTTTCCTCTGTTGAGAACCATTAGCTGTCAAAAGCTTCCTCTGCTGAGAACCGTCAGCAGTCAAAGGTTTCCTCTGCTGAGAACCATCGACTGTCAAAGGCTTCCTCTGCTGTGAACCATCAACTGTCAAAGGTTTCCTTTGTTGAGCACCATCTGCTGTCAAAGGTTTCTTCTGCTGAGAACCTTTAAATGTCAAAGGTTTCCCCTGCTGAGAACCTTTAAATGTCAAAGGTTTCCCCTGCTGAGAACCTTTAAATGTCAAAGGTTTCCCCTGCTGAGAACCTTTAAATGTCAAAGGTTTCCCCTGCTGAGAACCTTTAAATGTCAAAGGTTTCCCCTGCTGAGAACCTTTAAATGTTAAAAGTTTCTACTGTTGAGAACATTCCGCTGTTAGTGGTTTCCTGTGAGCTCTCAGAATATAGCTTTACATGCTCCAGGTGTGTGAGGAATTTTCTGCCTTCCATGGTCAGTTAACCTGAGTTTTTCCTGGTTCTATCATGAGCAGTAAATGACTTTTTCTTGTGATTTGATTAATTTTGTTTCATTATGATAATTGTGTTTGACTGGGCTTTACATATCAAATATGTCTTACTGTAAAGCTAAGTGTTAGCTTGACAGGTTTTTGACTGTATGCGCCTGTGGATGGTACATGTGCATGAAGGTCTGCAAGAAACACTGTCAGGAGGGCAAAGAAACAAATATAGTCACAAGAATCAGCAAACAAGGGAGTTAATTAATGCTGGAAAGATATCGCACGTAAAGACAAAAACAATAACCTGAGTCACCTACAGTAACTCACCTGGCATGTGAGTAAATACCAGAAACAGAAACTCCACCAGGGGTGTATCCCCAATCACCAGGTGTAGAACGCAAGTATGGATCAAAACAAATGGATGCCTGTGAATTTCTGGTTTGTGTTCAAGAACAGTAACTCACCTGGCATGTGAGTAAATACCAGAAACAGAAACTCCACCAGGGGTGTATCCCCGATCACTAGGTCACCAGGTGTACAACACAAGTATGGATCAAAACAAATGGATGCGTGTGAATTTCTGGTTTGTGTTCAAGAACAATTTAAAAGTCACAGGGTTCTTTGCATGAAACAAAATATACATGTACAGGTTATTTTCCCATCAAACAGGCTAGTTACTTGCATTTAAGGCTATCTATGCTGCAACATATATGTGTACAAAACAAAGTTGCTAACAATGTACAACTATAGCATCTAAAATGATAATCTAAGTTTTCTCTGTTTGGTAATAAATTGAGCCGTATTTCAAGGCATGCAATGTCATCTAACAACCCTTGCCCCAAAATGTTCTAAGTCCCAAAGGGCCCCACAATATCCCAGGTCATGAAGTCTTGAAAGAACTTGAAAAATCTTCTTAAAAATGTTCTAAGTTTCGCACACCCAAAAATATTTTAAGTCCTCAAATTTCAACAACAGAAGTCTGTTCTGAAGTGGCCAAAAAGAAATCTGAGCCCTGTGGTCTTGAAAAATATTCTAAGTTCCAAAGAGGCAAAAAATAAATTAAAAAATAAATTAATTTTGAGGCCTAAAAGTTCTAAAATGCTGAAAATATTCTAAGTCTGAAATGGTCCAGAAATATGATCAGTTCTGAAATCTTGAAAAATATTCTAAGTTCATCAAGATTAAAAAATATTCTTAGAAAGGCCTGAAAGTTCAGAAAGACCTGAAATGTGTCTAAAAAATCAACTGGGTTGTAAAATGGCAGAAAATATTCTAAGTTTGAGATCTTGAAAATTATTTTAAGTTTTGAAAGGCCCCCAAATCTTCTGTCTCAGTAGGTCCCAAAATAAACCGAGTACTAGCAGCACTATCTAACCCAAGTCCTGGCCGTTAAGAACTTTGGCAGAGTAACCACAATGGGGGAGAGTTGTGTGTGTGTTGATTCCTTCTACCTTTCAGAACCCAACTGATAGCAACTCTACTCTCAAAGACCACAATTGTGCTTTTATACCTGTGGGGTGCCAGCTTGGCCAGACATACGTCACTAAACAAATCCAAAAAGGCTGGCGGCAAAACCCAAAGTTTTAACTGCATGGACTTGAGCGTCAGAGTCCTGGGGAGGTGGCTATATACCACACTCCTGTCTCTATACTGATAGCGACAAGAAAAACAATTATCAAACTTCTTCTTTTTCCACATTATCCCTTCAACTTTGTATCCTCTGCAATTGTCTGTTTCAGACGCTGCACACATCTTCCATGGAAACGCAGGATCTGGTGTCCTCCCTCATTGCTGTATCCTCTGCAATTGTCTGTTTCAGACACTGCACACATCTTCCATGGAAACGCTGGACCTGGTGTCCTCCCTCATTGCTGACCACCACCACCCCAGCGGGGGCTCTCTCATGTCCTGCGTGCAGACCAACACCGGCTGCCCCCACCTCCTGTCCTGCGTGCAGACCAACACCGGCTGTGGCTTGGTGGGTCAGAGTCAGGGATCACTGTGTGTCTTCCGTGTGTTCAACGCTCGGGATGAATCGCTGCAGCTGTCGCCCAGCTTTGTGGTCCAGATGCTGGAGTACACCACCTTTGTTGGCTATGATGTCTGGGATGTCTTGCTGGCTGTCAGACAAGGTAAAGTGTGGTTTGTTTTCCTCTGTGATCTGTCAGATCAATAACAGCAGTAATGATTATTACACTACAGGATGTATAAAGTGTAAGATCAATAACAGCAGCAATAATTATAACTCTACAAGACATGTATAAAGTGTAAGATCAATAATAGCAGTAATATGTACATATATAAAATGTAAAGCCCAATGCTCCCAATATAAATTTTCAGTGAGGGTCACAATGATGAGCTTTTTCTTTCACGGGCCTGACACAGTGGAACTCGTTACCGTATGATGTTCGTCACTCAGTATCAACATCTTCTTTCAAGCAAGCCTTAAAAACTCATCTCTTCAAATCTGCATATAATTAATACACCTCCCCTCCCCCCCACCCCCACCTGTGTGTGTGTGTGTGTGTGTGTGTGTGTGTGTGTGTGTGTGTGTGTGTGTGTGTGTGTGTGTGTGCAATATCCCACTGTACATTTTTGTATTTGCAGTATATCTACTTGTATCATACATGTGTGCTAAAAGCAGAGTTTGGTCATATTTGGTAACTGACAACTTTGGTTTATTTACTAAAATTGCTGTATGTAAATTCTTGCGTGGTTGGTGGTCGTATGGCCCAAAACTTTTTTTATTTTGTCCATTGTATGTGTTTATACATTTTTCTGCAGCTTTTTTTGTACGGAACATTGTGCCCTAGATCTTGCTAGGGATCATGCGCCATAGAAATGGCCAATTATTATTATTGTCCAAAAATCTAAGGGTCAAACAGCCTAAACTGGGGGTCACAACACCATTTTTGTATTAAAACAACAACAACAAAAACAACATCACACCACACATGCTCCATCGTTACTATCTTCACATTAACCCCTTCACCGTCCCAGCCTGTAAAATTTCTGGTCTAAAAAGTGCTCCCATACGTCCCTGCAAACAGTCTGTTTGATGGTCCTGTAACAGGTCTACTTTCAACGCTTGTGCAGTTTGATAGAATTCCTTTCACATGCTCCTGTGAGGGGGGCAAAAGGCCTTAATAGTTTCAAGTTTGGCGCGTTGTCTGAGTGACGACATGGCAAGCATGGTAGTGAAACTGAAAGGGTTAATTTTACAGTCCTTTAGTACATGATACGTTTGAAAAGAATTCCCCAGTCGTTTCAGCTTGAGTCCTTTTAGATCTCAAATTCTTAGTTTCACAGTGATTTTTCCTTCCATCAGGTAGCCAAATCAGTTGTAATTGCCGTTTTTGTGACAATTTCTTCTGTATTTTGCTTCCTTCATTGACTTTTTTTAAATTATCAGAACAGCTAAAGTACAGCCTCAGTTTTGTTTGAGGTTGTTCCGATGAAATACAGCACAGGAAGCAATACAGTGAAGGAAGCAAGTACAAAACCAATTGTTGCAAAATGGTAACTATAATAAATCATTTGGCTGCTAGGGCGAAGAGTAGATCACTGTGGAACTGCAAGATCCATTTTGTGACTGATCAGTAGAAAAAATGAGAGGCAGTTTTCGCCAATGCAAAAATTCATTTGTATTTACGCTACCTGCTACAGTTGCACCAGTCGAACATATGCTAGTGACTATGGTTGCACTAGGATCTTTTTGAGCTGCTTTAATACTTCTCTCTCCCTTAACAATAATATTTTCATCAGACTTTGCTGCCGAGCACTTCTTCACATATATAAGCCAGGTAAAAGTGACATATTTTCAGCCAAAATGAAAACAAAGGCATAGAAAGGAAATGATAGCATAGGTAGGAAGTGAATTTCCGACCAGTCAGCTTTGAAATACAGCTGCTGAAAATGACATTTAAACCAATCAGCATCACGGACAGAAATGTGGTTAGACAAGCAGAGTTTTGTGTTCCAAATCTTGCCGGTTTCATTGATGCACTAACTTACCGTCAAGTATATCAATCATTTTCAACAAATAATTATGTGTGCGTCAGGATGATGCATGGATCTCTAATTTGTGTGTCAATATTAAAATTTATGTGTAGTAGACCAGCAGTTGTGTGTTATTGGGAGCACTGAAACACGTTCTTAATTGTATATTTGGCAAACTTACAGTTTGTAAGTTCATCAAATATACTTTGGACAGTTTGACAAATTATAATTAATTTCTTCATTGAACTCAGACAAACTTTTGGTTTACCGAACATGGTTCGGGCAGTTGGACGATCTGTACTTCGTTTCTTAACTAGCTTATAATGAGATGTAAGCTTTGGCCCGAACTTGTGGCAGAAGCACGGCAGTCAGCATGATCTGAAATGTAGGCTAAAGTCAAGTCAGGTCAGTATACTTAATCATCCCTCACAGGGTAATTCAACTACTAATACTATATCATTCTGGGTCCCAGAGACATGGCTGCGCCTCCCACAAGTAAACAAATATGTCAGTTCCCACCGAAGCAAATGAAGTATCGACACCATCATCCATTTTTATTTTTATTTCTTCCTCATCCACAGGAGAGCTCTCTTTGCCCTCAGCCAGTCAGAGTCAAGGTTCGCTGGACTGGGCGAGTATTTCCAGAACATGTTGAGCGAAGCGAAAGTTCACCCAATTAAGAACCAGCTATGTTCACTGAACTTTTATCAGGTTTGACAGACACTCTGAACTAGGTTCGTGAAATGAAAGTTCACCCACTTAAGAACAGCCATAAGATCAGTAATAGCAGTAATAATTATAACACTACAGGACATGTATAAAATGTAAGATCAATAATAGCAGTAATAATTATAACACTACAGGACATGTATAAAGTGTAAGATCAATAATAGCAGTAATAATTATAACACCACAGGACATGTATAAAGTGTAAGATCAATAATAGCAGTAATAATTATAACACCACAGGACATGTATAAAGTGTAAGATCAATAATAGCAGTCGTAATTATAACACCACAGGACATGTATAAAGTGTAAGATCAATAATAGCAGTCGTAATTATAACACCACAGGACATGTATAAAGTGTAAGATCAATAATAGCAGTCGTAATTATAACACCACAGGACATGTATAAAGTGTAAGATCAATAATAGCAGTCGTAATTATAACACCACAGGACATGTATAAAGTGTAAGATCAATAATAGCAGTCGTAATTATAACACCACAGGACATGTATAAAGTGTAAGATCAATAATAGCAGTCGTAATTATCACACCACAGGACATGTATAAAGTGTAAGATCAATAATAGCAGTCGTAATTATCACACCACAGGACATGTATAAAGTGTAAGATCAATAATAGCAGTAGTAATTATAACACCACAGGACATGTATAAAGTGCCTGCTCTGTGGCTCACAGCACCGGTAAAGTCAAGACATTCCAGTCCAGTTTTTCTTTTCTTTTTGATGTGCAAGTCTCCGATCACTCAGCATGAAAGTGGAAATGTTAAAGTCAGGGGACTGACAGTCATTGGCCAGAAGTCAAGATATTCTCTGTTGTGGTTAGACAACAATGTCTGTGGTTGGACAACTATTTATGTGGTTAGAGGTGACTTCTTCCATCAGACAACAATTCTGCTCTTAGAAAGGCAACTGAGTTCCAGTAACATTAAAAGTGTGTTAACATACTGTATGTCTGACCGTTTCTTCTTTTTGGGGCGGTGGGGTAGGGGGAGGGGGGAAGTAGTTGTGTCCTTTTACAAATGGGATAAAGTTTCTATTGACATCAACTTTAACATGAAATATTAACACCTGCATGCTTCCCGCCACCGCCCCCCCCCCCCCGCACTTTCCATACAGGGAAAAAAGAAGGAAAAATAATGTGTGACATTATACTGTTTGCAACTGTTACCTTTTATTGTCCAGGGATGGTTGAAAGCCTGCACCAGCATGTAAATGAGAACTTTCAGAAGCAGACTCCTTCCATCCAAGAAATGTTACGCATACGACTGTTGCGGCTTCGTGTGGCGCTGTGCAGCATCATTCCATCTGGTCGACAGCGGGCCGCTGAGTGTCGTGCACTTCTCACTTTCTTCTCCATCTCTTACGTCCTGCGCACCATTGTCAGACCCAAATCTGCAACGGCTCAGGAAAAAGTGAGTTGTGACCAGGTTTCCAACATTTCCATGATAACCGCACCTTCCTGCTACAGACAATTGTTTTGAGTTTCATAGGGGCATTAAATATGAAGAGGGGAAAAACCTACAACAATTTTGCTTTGCTTTGGCTTTTGGGGGAGATTTTATGCCTTTAACAAAATAATTCTTTTTATTTTATCTAATCAAGAGCCTTTATACATATTTCTACCCGTTTTTCTGTCCACATTATGTGGCTAGCAGAGAGGCAGAGAGAATGTGTGTACATGAGAGAGGCAGTCATGTAGGTATTTGGACTCTTCTGATGTAGTGTTAGGCTGTTTTGTTAGGACGTGTGTTTTGTGTATGTTGGGGTGAGTGTGTTTCTGTGTTGAAATATTCAATTTTTGATCTCTTAGCTTAATTGTTACTAAATTCACAATCTTTTAGGCTAATTTGATCAGCTCCCTCTGTTCCTGCCTCTCCATGCCTTTTTATCTCTCTGTCTCTGTGTGTCTGTCTGTGTCTGTCTGTCTGTCTGTCTCTCTCGCTCGCGGTGGTGAACTGTTCTCATCGAAGTGACAGGCTGCTTTTTTTGACGCTCCTGCTAATATAGATTAATTTGAGTGATTATCATTTTAATTATCACCGTAAAGAGCATAAGTTTAGATATTCCATCAGGACTTAGTGTGACAATCATTTTGGTACAAAATTGGAGACAAGAATTGAAGATGCCGGTGCACTACTTGTGTTTTCGTGTCAGCTGAGGCAGCTTTGTGACAGCTTTTCTGAGCTTCATGACCAAGCGCGCCAACTTCGCATTCAAAATGTGTACTCAAGTCGTGACACCAAGAAACAGGCTAGAAGTTCTGCTATTCATGTTCCTGGCAAGCTACCTCCTGTGTTGTGGAGACGTTGAACTGAACCCTGGGCCTCCCAGAAACGAGACTGACCCACACGCATTGCAGGATCTGCAAGAAGAAGCCCCTAAAACAAAACGCTATGAAACATGAGTGGATCTCCAAATTGTGAGTACAGAAATCCCTGTACAAGCAACATCAAACATTGAACAAGACATGGGGGCACGGATACTTGAAGCGATCCAACAACAGTATGAAAGCTTCCAGTGGCTACAAACAAGCATGAATCTATTGCAAAACAACATAGGAGCAGTATAAAATGGACATTAATCATGTAAGATTGAAAAGCGAAGAAATCGGCAGAAGATGTGACAGGATGGAGAAGGAACAGTCTGAACTGTCCTTGAAACTGCAAGAAAATAAGAGTGACGTTGACAAACTGTTTGATCCACATGAAAAACAAACAAAACAAAGCAGAAAAGACCACATCGATGGTGCGGAGAATGGAGGGTGAAATGACAAAACTGAAGGCGGAGTTGGAAAAGCTGGAGGAGTTTTCTGGAAGAGATAACTTGAGAATGTACAGGATCCCCCACAGCAGGGGCTCGCGCCTTGAGGACTACGACACCTGTGCCCAAGCAGTGACAGACGTTCTCAACTGGGTGGCGGGACCCCAGCAATGGATGACAGATGACATTGCCTGAGCACACTGAGTCAGCCAACATCGGGACGGCAAACCAAAGCCCATGATTGTCAAGTTCAACCACTGGAAAGACAAAATGACTGTCCTATCAAATCGACATTTCAGGGACAACCTTGAGGACCGAGGCATGAAGGTGGCAAACGACTTGACCAGAAACCAAGTGGCAATCGTTGCGGCAGCCAGGAGGGACGGGAAAGTGGCCTTCTTCAAGAAAGGCAAACTTACTGTGGAACCACGACGGCCAGACTCCAGGACCTACGCCCAAGTCGCAACAGCAGACAATGCAGGGGCCGCAACCAACCCAGCACAGGAACAGTCAGCTGATCGGGTCAACGCCGGGGGTCAAATGCCACGTGAAGACTGCTACAGTGGCAGGGATTCCCTGTCTGTCGACAGCTGAGGCATAGAGCGTGACATTCCTGCACATACAGACTGCGGAGGTGCACGCAGTGAACGTGGACCCAGGCAGTCTGGACTGTCCGACTACTGGGATAGCAGACAGTCGCCGCCATGGAGTCCTGGTAACAAGGGTCAAGGCAGGAACACCCAACCTCGCTGCTCTGAGCGAGCATCAAGAAGGAGACGGTAGGACAGGCAGGACCACCCCACTGAGCGAGCATCAAGAAGGAGACGGTAGGACAGGCAGGACAGGCAGGACCACCCCACTGAGTGAGCATCAAGAAGGAGACGGTAGGACAGGCAGGACCATCCCACTGAGCGAACATCAACAAGGAGACGGTAGGACAGGCAGGACCATCCCACTGAGCGAACATCAACAAGGAGACGGTAGGACAGGCAGGACCACCGCTCTGAGCGAGCATCAAGAAGGAGACGGTAGGACAGGCAGGACCATCCCACTGAGTGAGCATCAAGGAGACGGTAGGACAGGCAGGACCACCGCTCTGAGCGAGCATCAAGGAGACGGTAGGACAGGCAGGACCACCGCTCTGAGCGAGCATCAAGGAGACGGTAGGACAGGCAGGACCACCGCTCTGAGCGAGCATCAAGAAGGAGACGGTAGGACAGGCAGGACCACCGCTCTGAACTGAGTTTTTAGTGTTCGATGTAGAAAATCTAGCTGGAAAGTTACCTTACTTATTTTAGAAGAAAATTTAGTTCAAGAAATTTGTGATGAAGATTTATACATTTTGTTACGTGGGGACCTTAATGCATGAACTGGTTGTGAACAGCCAAAGCTGTATGATATGTCACATTACAGACCTGATTTAGAGATAAATGAAAGGGGTCTGTTGGTTTGCTATCTTTACAATTGTCCAAGATATCATTACTTTTGTAAGCTTTTGTAACCTCGTCTGAGGTAGATTAATTTAGTATGACAGGATAATACTGCCTGATGATTAGTGTCCCTTGTGTAATGAAAAGGCATAAGAACAGGTTGTAGGCCTACACCCATCAGTGTGTGTGTGTGTGTGTGTGTGTGTGTGTGTGTGTGTGTGTGTGTGTGTGTAAGCCCCAGCTAAGTCCATAGTGTGCCCAGAGATGTATCCAGTATGCCCCAAGGCTTACAAGTAAAAATAAAAGGTCAGAAATTACCTGTCTGATAGATATAGTCTTGAGAAAGGCGGTGGTTGAACTTGCTTTTACACATGCACAATGTGGTAGCTTCAATTTTTCTTCATTTTCCCAGTGTGATGGTCACTTTTGTAATGTGTTCTTACAAAATGTGTTTCACCTTGAAATAACTGTCAGGGTTGACTAGGTGTTTAAAATTGAAGGAAAAAATTGAGAAAAGGCAAAATTTATTAGATCTAGTTCATTAAAAAGATTGCGTTAATCTGTGGTGCAGCTAGATCTAGTTCTTTCCCTTTGTAGGCATGCTTTTGTTATCTCTCTTTACAGAGAATTTCAAAATTCAGTTTGAGCGCTTTGGCAGCAAGTTTGTATTATTATTGTTATTATTTTCAAAATAGTAATTTCACTGCAAGTCAAGGCCACTGCTAAGCAGCGTTTTCTCCATTATTCCTTTCACTGGGAACCTCACACACACACACACCGTGGCACAGTCACACACACACACACACACGCGCGCGCACATGCACACACCGTGGCACAGTCACACACACACCGTGGCACAGTCACACACACCGTGGCACAGTCTCACACACACACACACACACACACACACACACACTTCATGTATACATAAACACTTCATTATTGTTTAAAAGGTGTACTGCGACTGGTATAAAAGAGTTCTTAAATCTGTTTGTCTTACAAATGGGGCATCTAAGACAATGACCTGATGGGAGAGTAGTAAATTCCTGGTTTAAAGTATGGTCCTTCTTCGTTAAAACAGAGCGGGCTTTCCATAAGATCTGCTGTTCACAGAAAAGAGCCAGGTCTCTGTGGGACACTGCAGTTATCTTGGAGACCATACGGACAATCTTTGCAGGCTAATAATGCTTGGCGATGGACTACAGGAAATATTTGAGACAATTTTCTAATAATAATAATAATAAAAAGAAAAAATCTACTGGCCAGTGGCACACCAGAAACAAGTAACGCAAACAGGTAGTAGTAGACTACTTAAACATATACTTTCGGTAGACTGCTCCTATCAATGAAAAAAGAAGTATCAGGTAGACTATTTAAACATTCTGCCAGGAACCTTGGATTCATTCTTGACTTAGAACTGTCCATGAAGAAGCACGTCATAAAAATCTGCCAAACTGCTTATTTCGAGCTTAAACGCATTAGTTCGATCCGCAGGTTTCTCGCTGAAGATGCAGCCAAGACTCTTGTTACTTCCTATATCCTCTCACGGCTTGACTACTGCAACTGTCTCCTCATGGGTGCACCTAATTCTATCATCCAACCTCTACAGAAAATTCAGAACTTTGCTGCAGGACTTGTTCTCTTGGCACCCCATCACCACCACTCAACACCTCTCCTGGAAAAAACTGCACTGGCTTCGCATTTCAGAACGTATTAAGTATAAAGTTGCTTGTATGTGTTTCAGTGCTATAAGTGGTTCTGGTCCTGCTTACCTCTCTGAACTGCTGCATGTCTACACTCCGTCTCATACACTACACTCTTCTTCTGACACCCACATGCTGAAAATAGCCCTCAAGACTGTTTAAATGTATATTTCTGGTGGACTACTATCAATCAAAAAAAGAAGTATCAGGGACATATTTAAACGTATACTTCCGGTAGGCTGCTCCTATCAGTGAAAAAAGAAGTATCAGGTATACTTTTTAAACGTATACTTCTGGTAGACTACTCCTATAATCAATGAAAAAAGAAGTATCAGGTAGACTATTTAAACGTATGCTTTCGGTAGACTACTCCTATCAGAGAAAAAAGAAGTATCAGGTAGACTATTTAAACGTATGCTTTCGGTAGACTACTCCTATCAGAGAAAAAAGAAGTATCAGGTAGACTATTTAAATGTATACTTCTGGTAGACTACTCCTATCAATGAAAAAAGAAGTATCAGGTAGACTTTTTAAACATATACTTCTGGTAGACTACTCCTATAATCAATGAAAAAAGAAGTATCAGGAACCTTTCCTTTTACGTGTCCAGTAACAGCTTTGCATGTTTCCTGTCTGGGACATCTAACCCTGTGCACAGCTCTCTCCACCTCTCCACCTGGTCACTCAGGTTTACCAGCCACGACCTGTATCTGCGTTGTTGGTCTCTTGCCAATTGAGCTAAGTGTTCATTTTATGTTGGTCCTCCGAAGATAAATGGTAGTAACTCCAAATCTATCTCTGCTTTGATTGCATGACTTGAAAAAAGGAAAAGAACTATGAAAATACAACCACCACTGTTTCATTCTCAGTGCTTCATTGCTTTTGTTCAAAGGGCTATTTGCTCCACATAACAGCACATGAAAGAATGCATGTATTATCTGTTAATACCAAAGAAGGCAGCACACAAAACAAAACAAATGTCCCATCCCGTGTTCTCTTGTGTACATATTCCTAGTCATTCTTTTCAGTTTTGTCATTCTTACCATCAGTAACTACTTTTAGAGCCATTGTTTCCTTCTCCTTTCTATGATCTTTATGTCAAATTGTTAATATTGTAATGATGTCAAAATGATTTTGCTATCATTTCATTGGTCCAAACACATGAAAGGTTCAAAAGGATGCTGTTTATTAGGACAACATTTCATTGTTCATCTTGGCCATTTCAAAGAGTATCAGTTTATTTCTGTGTATTTTATGCTATTCCTCATGAAAACGTTAGGAAAATGAAATTGTTTGTCACACACCGTCAAGATTTGAAGAAAAAAAATCATTGACAAAAATAATTAATTCTTGACATGTACACAAAACTGAGAAGTACCGGTATTCTGTCAGTGATGTAATACTAAAATGTGGGAAAGAGCTCACGAAAACAGTGTTGGTGACGGTGTCTGGGGAAGTAAGTAAGTAAGTAACCCCAACAGTGATGTAATACTAAAATGTGGGAAAGAGCTCACGAAAACAGTGTTGGTGACGGTGTCTGGGGAAGTAAGTAAGTAAGTAAGTTGGGGTTGACTGGGCGTAAAACACCAACTTACTTACTTCCCCAGACACCGTCACCAACACTGTTTTCGTGAGCTCTTTCCCACATTTTAGTATTACATCATTGATAGAATACTGGTACTTCTCAGTTTTGTGTACATGTCTCGAATTAATTATTTTTGTCAATGATTTTTTTCTTCAAATCTTGACGGTGTGTGACAAATAATTTCATTTTCCTAACCTTTTCGGGAAGTCCTCTTCTAAAATTGTTATAAAATCAATGGCATGTTCAGTTACAAAATGTCTAAAGCAGATCATATTCATTTAACCTCCTGTAAGCTCATGAGAAGTTTATTCCTCAAAGAAGAGTTCCTTTAAAAGTCATAGTTTATCCCCTAGAAAGCACACAATATTACTAGATCTAGTTCACCAGAAGGAATGCATTACTCTCTGTACAACTAAATTGAGTTCTTTCCTTTTGTAGGTGCACTTTTGTTATCTGTCTATCTCAGGTGCACTTTTGTTATCTCAGGTGCACTTTTGTTATCTGTCTGTCTCAGGTGCACTTTTGTTGTCTGTCTATCTCTTGAGTGTTTTATCTGTGTATTTATTTGTGTGTGCGTGTGTATGTGTGTGTTCTAACAGCTACACTCTGTGTGTAGCTTGCCAATTTTCCAATCAGTCCATGAGTCAAAACTTTTGACAGCCAATCCCATATTTTCTGTACCAGTGTCATCTTTGTAACCAAAGTGTGTATGATGATGCACTGTTACTAATAAACAGACCTAGTGCAAGCAAAGTGGACAGGTAATATATAGTATACTATAGCAGTGACTTACACTCTCTAGACACACAAAAGGGGAGTATTTTGTGATTGAAGGTAACAAACCTTTTTGTTTTATTTGGTTCTTTTAGAGTCCAGAAACTGACAGTTCTCTGCAACATCACAAGAGACTGACCTAGATAGTCAAACCAAAAGCCTTTGTTGATAATATTTTCAACTTTTCTGTTTTAGAGCCCTATGGAGAAACTGACAGCACTCTGCAGCATGTCCTCAGAGACTGACCTTGATCAACTGATAAAGAGTCTTGACCCCGATGAATTTATCGTGGAAAACATGAAGAGAGAAAAGGGTGGACAGGGTAAGCATCAGCAGTAATATTTGTTCCATACAAATGCGCTAAATCACTGACAGATGAATGGTAAGACTGGTCTCGGCTGTGATCAGTATTGGAGGTAGATGCTGTATGCATGGCTGCTCAGGATAAGCAGTGTGACATTTGTTTTGCTGATCTAGTAGCCGAGTGTGGAGAATTGAGCTGGGCATGTGGCACCAGGACAAATAATGGTTGAGTTCACACGCAGGGTCACTACTTTCATGGTGTGTGCTCAAGTTCACATGAAGGGTCACTGCTTTCACGGTTACTGCTTTCATGGCATGTGCTCAAGTTCACACACAGGGTGCTCATGTTCACACACAGGGTCACTGCTTTCATGGCGTGTGCTCAAGTTCACACACAGGTGCTCAAGTTCACACACAGGGTCGCTGCTTTCATGGCATGTGCTCAAGTTCACACACAGGGTCACTGCTTTCATGGCGTGTGCTCAAGTTCACACACAGGGTGCTCAAGTTCACACACAGGGTCACTGCTTTCATGGCATGTGCTCAAGTTCACACACAGGGTCACTGCTTTCATGGCATGTGCTCAAGTTCACACACAGGGTCACTGCTTTCATGGCGTGTGCTCAAGTTCACACACAGGGTCACTGCTTTCATGGCATGTGCTCAAGTTCACGCAGACAAACTCCAAGCACTGGGTTACAGCATCCTTCCTCTGCCCACTGCCATAATTGATTATATCCTTCCTCCGCCCACTGCCATAGTTGATTATATCTTTCCTCCGCCCACTGCCATAGTTGATTATATCCTT
The DNA here is from genome assembly GCA_018857735.1 of Alviniconcha marisindica. Classification (NCBI taxonomy): domain Eukaryota; kingdom Metazoa; phylum Mollusca; class Gastropoda; family Provannidae; genus Alviniconcha; species Alviniconcha marisindica. Next base: position 288,107 of record JABMCL010000049.1, on the reverse strand, counting down.
CCTCCGCCCACTGCCATAGTTGATTATATCCTTCCTCCGCCCACTGCCATAGTTGATTATATCCTTCCTCCGCCCACTGCCATAAATGATTATATCCTTCCTCCGCCCACTGTCATAGTTGATTATATCCTTCCTCCGCCCACTGCCATAGTTGATTATATCCTTCCTCCGCCCACTGCCATAGTTAATTATATCCTTCCTCCGCCCACTGCCATAGTTGATTATATCCTTCCTCCGCCCACTGCCATAGTTGATTATATCCTTCCTCCGCCCACTGCCATAAATGATTATATCCTTCCTCCGCCCACTGCCATAATTGATTATATCCTTCCTCCGCCCACTGCCATAGTTGATTATGCCATAGGTCTCTGAAAACTGTCAGCTAATGGAGTTTTTGGTTGGTGCTCAAATGGCAGTAAGTTTGTAAGAAAAACTCCAGTTATATCAGATGTTTCTTTTATAACCGCCCATGTTGTTTTCGCCAGCAGAAACAAAATGAAAATTGTTTGAATCGAGATGGAACTCTTTTTCTACCTGGGGAAGATGTGCCTTGTGTGTAAAGCCGCATACATACAAATCAGGCATATAAGTTCCATATGACACCTTCTCACCACTCAAGCAACCCAAACCCTTGTATGCTCTCTTGTCCTCTCTCGTTTAGACTACTGTAACTCTTTACTTTCAGGTTGCCCTCACTACTTACTAAACAAACTTCATTAAGTTCAGAATGCAGCAGCAAGGCTTGTGTGTAAAGCGAAGAAATCTGACCACATCCATCCTATTTTTGAAACTCTGCATTGGCTACCAGTAACACATCACATTCAGTACAAAATTTCAACTATCTGCTTCAATGCCATCTCTGGAACAGCCCCTGAGTATCTGTCCGATCTCCTTCAACCTTATACTCCAGCAAGACAGTTACGATCTGCATCTGACACATGAACCTTTGTCACCCCCCATGTAAACACAAAAACATTTGATGAAAGATCTTTTTTTTATGCTGGCCTATCTGTCTGGAACAATTTGCCTCAAACACTCCGCCACTCTGATTCTGCCTCCTCTTTTAAAGCCGCCCTCAAGACGCTCCTGTTTAATAATTATTTCTAAAAAAATGGACAGCCCTGCCTATCCCCTCATCCGACGTTGGGGGGGGGGGGGGGTATTGTAAAGCGCCCTGTGCTCCCACCTTGTGTGGTAGATGGGCGCTCTAGAAATCCTCTTTTATTGTTATTTAAGTGTGTGCTTGGATGCTATGTTGCTTCTGCAGTCTTATTAGTACCAAGAGCTTTTGGAGGGTGCTAACAGTGTTGGTGGACAGCTGTGCAGAGTTTGGAGGATGTACTGGATGTACAGTTACTAATATACTAATAACCAGACCTAGTGGGCTTGTATATATATATATAGCGTACTGACCATAACAGTGATTTGCAGTTTCTGGGCACTCAACAGGAGGGGTGGTGTGGGGGGGTATTTTGCTGTGCAATGTGACAGACTATGTCTACACTGTCTTACTGTTGTAAGTTTGTGGGACGGTAGAGCCTTTCTCTGAAGTCTTGCTGTTGTAAGTTTGTGGGACAGTAGAGCCTTTCTCTGAAGTCTTGCTGTTGTAAGTTTGTGGGACAGTAGAGCCTTTCTCTGAAGTCTTGCTGTTGTAAATTTGTGGGCGTTCTCTGAAGTCTTGCTGTTGTAAGTTTGTGGGACAGTAGAGCCTTTCTCTGAAGTCTTGCTGTTGTAAGTTTGTGGAACAGTAGAGCCTTTCTCTGAAGTCTTGCTGTTGTAAGTTTGTGGGACAGTAGAGCCTTTCTCTGAAGTCTTGCTGTTGTAAGTTTGTGGGACAGTAGAGCCTTTCTCTGAAGTCTTGCTGTTGTAAGTTTGTGGGACAGTAGAGCCTTTCTCTGAAGTCTTGCTGTTGTAAGTTTGTGGGACAGTAGAGCCTTTCTCTGAAGTCTTGCTGTTGTAAGTTTGTGGGACAGTAGAGCCTTTCTCTGAAGTCTTGCTGTTGTAAGTTTGTGGGACAGTAGAGCCTTTCTCTGAAGTCTTGCTGTTGTAAGTTTGTGGAACAGTAGAGCCTTTCTCTGAAGTCTTGCTGTTGTAAGTTTGTGGAACAGTAGAGCCTTTCTCTGAAGTCTTGCTGTTGTAAGTTTGTGGGACAGTAGAGCCTTTCTCTGAAGACTTGCTGTTGTAAGTTTGTGGGACAGTAGATGACCTGAAACATGAAGTAAAATTGGTATTAAAGAGGGTTGGTCCTTGGTCAGGAGTTCATCCACTTGAAAATGACAAGTATGAGGTTAAAAATAGAAGTCTTACTAGAGGAGCAGTCTCTCATTTGGTGGTCTTTCATCAGAGGTTCACTGTCCTGTGCTGAAGTATAGCTCAGCTGTTAGCTAGGCAGATTGTTCAGTTGCCTAGATCAAAGGGATGGAAGGAGTACTAGTTAGGCAGTGTTCAGTTGCCTAGATCAAAGGGATGGAAGGAGTACTAGTTAGGCAGTGTTCAGTTGCCTAGATCAAAGGGATGGAAGGAGTACTAGTTAGGCAGTGTTCAGTTGCCTAGATCAAAGGGATGGAGGGAGTACTAGTTAGGCAGATTGTTCAGTTGCCTAGATCAAAGGGATGGAAGGAGTACTAGTTAGGCAGTGTTCAGTTGCCTAGATCAAAGAGATGGAAGGAGTACTAGTTAGGCAGTGTTCAGTTGCCTAGATCAAAGAGATGGAGGGAGTACTAGTTAGGCAGATTGTTCAGTTGCCTAGATCAAAGGGATGGAAGGAGTACTAGTTAGGCAGTGTTCAGTTGCCTAGATCAAAGAGATGGAAGGAGTACTAGTTAGGCAGTGTTCAGTTGCCTAGATCAAAGAGATGGAGGGAGTACTAGTTAGGCAGTGTTCAGTTGCCTAGATCAAAGAGATGGAGGGAGTACTAGCTAGGCAGTGTTCAGTTGCCTAGATCAAAGAGATGGAGGGAGTACTAGTTAGGCAGTGTTCAGTTGCCTAGATCAAAGGGATGGAAGGAGTACTAGCTAGGCAGTGTTCAGTTGCCTAGATCAAAGAGATGGAGGGAGTACTAGCTAGGCAGTGTTCAGTTGCCTAGATCAAAGGGATGGAGGGAGTACTAGCTAGGCAGTGTTCAGTTGCCTAGATCAAAGGGATGGAGGGAGTACTAGCTAGGCAGTGTTCAGTTGCCTAGATCAAAGAGATGGAGGGAGTACTAGCTAGGCAATGTTCAGTTGCCTAGATCAAAGAGATGGAGGGAGTACTAGCTAGGCAGTGTTCAGTTGCCTAGATCAAAGAGATGGAGTACTAGCTAGGCAGTGTTCAGTTGCCTAGATCAAAGAGATGGAGGGAGTACTTGCTAGGCAGAGCATTCAGTTGTCTACAATAGCACAAAGAGATTGAGGAAGTTATAACAATAATCGCCGTCATTTCTATAACAGAGTGTTCAGTTGTCTACAATAGCACAAAGAGATGGAGGAAGTTATAAGAATAATCGCCGTCATTTCTATAACAGAGTGTTCAGTTGTCTACAATAGCACAAAGAGATGGAGGAAGTTATAACAATAATCGCTGTCAAGTGTCATTTCTATGACAGTGTTCAGTTGTCTACAATAGCACAAAGAGGTGGAAGAAGTTATAATAATAATCGCTGTCATTTCTATAACAGAGTGTTCAGTTGTCTACAATAGCACAAAGAGGTGGAGGAAGTTATAATAATAATCGCTGTCATTTCTATAACAGAGTGTTCAGTTGTCTACAGTAGCACAAAGAGATGGAGGAAGTTATAACAATAATCGCTGTCAAGTGTCATTTCTATAACAGGGTGTTCAGTTGTCTACAGTCGCACAAAGAGATGGAGGAAGTTATAATAATAATCGCTGTCATTTCTATAACAGAGTGTTCAGTTGTCTACAGTCGCACAAAGAGATGGAGGAAGTTATAACAATAATCGCTGTCATTTCTATAACAGAGTGTTCAGTTGTCTACAGTCGCACAAAGAGGTGGAGGAAGTTATAATAATAATCGCTGTCATTTCTATAACAGAGTGTTCAGTTGTCTACAGTCGCACAAAGAGGTGGAAGAAGTTATAATAATAATCGCTGTCATTTCTATAACAGAGTGTTCAGTTGTCTACAGTAGCACAAAGAGATGGAGGAAGTTATGCAGAGGGTTCAGGTGCGTAGATGGAAGAGTTGGAAGAGATGTGGGTAGGAAGTATTCAGATTCAAAGTTTTGTTCTGCAGTCAATAGCATTTCTGAACAGATAAATCTGTTCTAACGTCAGAGCAGGTTGTGAGTGTGTGTGCATGTGTGTGTATGTGTAAATTACATAAATTACTAGTTTGTTTATTATGTAAATTTTGTATTTTCGATAACTGTTTTTTGACTTTGTCTTTGAGTTTTAAAATATAAGATATGTGTTACTGTGTACTGTGATGCGGTTAGTGTTCAGCCACGTTTTGGTTTCTCTTATGAGATAATACGGTAATCTTGAATCTTGAATGCCTGATCCGAGAGATGGAGGGTGTTCAAGCAAAGGAAAATGCTGTGTGCTTATTGCAGCATGCTGTGACACATTCTAAGTGCAGACAAAAAGAAGAAAATCGATTTGGTTAGAAACCTTTCAGGTGCCAAGGGTTGAGCCAGTAAGCCTATGTGCAGTTTCTTGTTGCCAGCCTCCCTGCACGTTCTCCAGCCCTTCATCCAGTGGGTGGCCGACTTTGTCCTTCACCTTCTCAGCACGGTGCCTCTGGTGCAAAATGGAAACAACATGCCTGGAGCTGCTCTGCTTCGTGATGTTGGTGTGCTGTCCATGCTGAGAGATATGCTGGCTGTCGTGCGCCTGTGGGGAAATGTCAATCCTGCTTGTCTGCCCACTTTCTCCACCACAACCTGTCATGACTGCCTGTCGCACATATTCAAGCTTCTGTCTAAACTGGGACAGGTAAAGTCTTACTTGACATGACTGTGTGGATTGGTATTAAAAGAAGCATAGTGGCTGCTTGAATTCCACTGTAATGTCAGTATAATGTTAGCATAAAGTAATGTAAAGTTAGCCCAAAGCGCACAATACAAAAACAATATGGTCAGCAAAAATATATACAGAACCAAGAGCAGAATGAAACCTTATAATTGTATAAACAAACACGCTACAAAGCTTCATTTAACAGCTTTCTCATTTTTTCCAACACACAGCAGAGAATTTGTAGATGTAATTAGTTGAATTTCATTGTGTTCTTGGTTCTGTATATGTTTTGTTGACCCTATTGCTTTTGTGTTATATGCTTTGGGTTCACATTCGGTGTAAGCATTTTATAAATACTCTTTTACATTACATTACACACACACACACACACACACACACACACACACACACACACACACACACACACACACACACACACACACACACACACAGGTAAGACACACAGTGGTGTAATATTGTGATGCTAGTGTGATGAGTGACATTCAGTGTAATGTCAGTGTAAGTCAGGCTGGTGTACAAAGCAAGCAGGTGCTCCCTAGCTGCTGTCTGGCTACAGTTTGATGGAGTGAGCATTGATCAGCCATCCCCACTGGCGCTTTGTCCTAGTAGAACCATCATGGTTGACTGGGCATTAAAAATCAGTTAACTAATCTATCCCACCAGTGCTGTTGAGCTTTCAGTTATCACGGAGAAGAAAAAAAGAAAGAAAAAAAAATCCTGATCTTTAAAGAACCACAGTAATCAATGATTACATAAGTAATCAGCAGAAATGCAAACAGACAGACTATAAAATATGGAGTAAATGTCCAAATACCAAATGTCTGAATAGCAACATGCCTGACCAAGAAACCCCAGCATGAATGATGCTCTGGTAATTCTGTGCAGATGCGTAAGGATGGAGCAAACATGGAGTTAGAGGAAGGCCTGGTGGATGAGTGTGCCAGCCTCCCTTCCAAAGTTCTTGTCCCAGACTTTCACTACAGCTACGGACATGATTCCTGCAGCTTTGCCATTTTCATGCAGCCTCCTGCCCTCAGATTCACCTTCGGCACAGAGCCAGAATTTTTGTATGCAGTGCGCAAAAGTTACCTCGTCTATCCGTCTGAAGTTGCGCCAGATACAAGACAGAAGCATGACATTGTACGCCACATTCAGTTGGGTGTCGTTCCCAGTCGTCCCCTCCGTGAGTGCATTCGTTGCAGTGCTTGTTCTCTGCTGCACAGCACTACAACGTCCGTGCTGCTGAGATCATGGGAGAAACGTTTTGTGGTTGGCTGCTTGTGTGGAGGCCACTGGAAACTTAGAACTGAGGATTAGCATCAAGTGTAGAGTTTTGAACAGTTAGCTGAGCTTTAGCGTCAAGTGTAGAGTTTTGAACAGTTAGCTGAGGATTAGCATCAACTTTAGAGTTTTGAACAGTTAGCTGAGCTTTAGCGTCAAGTGTAGAGTTTTGAACAGTTAGCTGAGGATTAGCGTCAAGTGTAGAGTTTTGAACAGTTAGCTGAGGATTAGCGTCAAGTGTAGAGTTTTGAACAGTTAGCTGAGGATTAGCGTCAAGTGTAGAGTTTTGAACAGTTAGCTGAGGATTAGCGTCAAGTGTAGAGTTTGAACAGTTAGCTGAGGATTAGCGTCAAGTGTAGAGTTTTGAACAGTTAGCTGAGGATTAGCGTCAAGTGTAGAGTTTTGAACAGTTAGCTGAGGATTAGCGTCAAGTGTAGAGTTTTGAACAGTTAGCTGAGGATTAGCGTCAAGTGTAGAGTTTTGAACAGTTAGCTGAGGATTAGCATCAAGTGTAGAGTTTTGAACAGTTAGCTGAGGATTAGCATCAGGTGTAGAGTTTTGAACAGTTAGCTGAGCTTTAGCAGTCAAGTGTAGAGTTTTGAACAGTTAGCTGAGGATTAGCATCAAGTGTAGAGTTTTGAACAGTTAGCTGAGGATTAGCGTCAAGTGTAGAGTTTTGAACAGTTAGCTGAGGATTAGCGTCAAGTGTAGAGTTTTGAACAGTTAGCTGAGGATTAGCGTCAAGTGTAGAGTTTTGAACAGTTAGCTGAGGATTAGCGTCAAGTGTAGAGTTTGAACAGTTAGCTGAGGATTAGCGTCAAGTGTAGAGTTTTGAACAGTTAGCTGAGGATTAGCGTAAAGTGTAGAGTTTTGAACAGTTAGCTGAGGATTAGCGTCAGGTGTAGAGTTTTGAACAGTTAGCTGAGGATTAGCATCAGGTGTAGAGTTTTGAACAGTTAGCTGAGCTTTAGCATCAAGTGTAGAGTTTTGAACAGTTAGCTGAGGATTAGCATCAAGTGTAGAGTTTTGAACAGTTAGCTGAGGATTAGCGTCAAGTGTAGAGTTTTGAACAGTTAGCTGAGGATTAGCGTCAAGTGTAGAGTTTTGAACAGTTAGCTGAGGATTAGCATCAAGTGTAGAGTTTTGAACAGTTAGCTGAGGATTAGCATCAAGTGTAGAGTTTTGAACAGTTAGATGAGAGGAGAAAAGTGAAAGAACAGTATTGTTGAAAGAAGCCATCAGCTCCTTTGCACATTATTTTGATTGTGTTTGTGCTCCTTTCGTCAATTATACTCACTGAAATTGTAAGTATCTGATGTCAGGAAATGGTAAATAATTCAGTTGATGCGACCTTTTGAAAAACATAAATTAAAAAAAGCAAAGAAATTTTTTGCATGAGTGAAATGGGTACATTCCGGTATGAGCCACTCTGACAGAAAGAAGAGAAAAACTGCTGGAAAGCTCACCAGTTGACTGGTGAAAACATTGCCCATGTGTCATTTCATCAGTTAGTGTTTTTGATATTTCTCCGTTGTAGAGAGTGTATTATATTTTGTCTGCCTACATTCATCAGTTCACTTTTTTTGATATTTCTCCATTGTAGAGAGTCTGTTATATTTCCTCTGCCTACAGCTCATTGGGACCTTTAATGGTTTAAAGGAACTAGCCATCTCAGTTCCAGCAACAACAACAAACTTCCTATTTTTTGTGTGAAATCAGTTTTGTGTGGTCCTTTTTCCTGTAGCATTATTTGTTTCATCTGCCAGCTAATTGGACCCAAAAATGATCACTTACAGTGAACCATAAATAGTCCTTTTCTAAAACGCTGCAATACATCGTCAAAAGTCCGCTCCCCAGAGATGAACACTGCAGTATAAAAAGAAAAGTTTAATGGTGACAAAAATGAAAATGGTAATGTAGTTTTTTCATGAGCTGCTGGTGTTCTATCTGTGATGTGAAAGACACTTTGGTGATGTCAAACTGAAAAGTGGGAAAGAACGCAAAACAGGAGAGAAAGCGTGTGAAAAAAGCACCAAGAAGCATGAGAGCAGTGTGCTTTGGTTGCCTTTAGAACAACGTAATAGGCAGCTGTTAGACTAACTCTGTCACATGACAATGTTTTCCACATCCAGTTCTGCTAAATTGTCAAGGATACAAATAGATTTCTAAGTTAAAAATAATGTGGCAGAAATGCAGTGCAGGCTGAAATTGTCTGGTGCTTCTATCTAATTATAATTGTATTTGTTTGTTTTTCATTTAGGTATGTTAAAAATCCAGTGACTTAGGATTTCTTGTGGTGATGGCCATAGTAAGTTTCCCGATGTGCCACTATGGATGATTGTTTACTTTGAACATGCATTTTTGATACAAATATTGTTAAAAGATGGTAGAGTGCAAAATAATTAAACTGTTGGTCCATTTTGTTTTCAACTCCCTGACAAAAGTGTGTTCATTTGTTTAAAAGTGTAATGTTATAAAGGTGACTGTTACCTGGACTCTTTTACGTAGAACTGCTCTGTTGTGCTATGGCCTAGTTTTCTTCTTGGGGCTCTGTGACTGTCCCCACTCTCTTTTCCCACAGTTGTGAAGGTCTCTGTGACTGTCCCCACTCTCTTTTCCCACAGTTGTGAAGGTCTCTGTGACTGTCCCCACTCTCTTTTCCCACAGTTGTGAAGGTCTCTGTGACTGTCCCCACTCTCTTTTCCCACAGTTGTGAAGGTCTCTGTGACTGTCCCCACTCTCTTTTCCCACAGTTGTGAAGGTCTCTGTGACTGTCCCCACTCTCTTTTCCCACAGTTGTGAAGGTCTCTGTGACTGTCCCCACTCTCTTTTCCCACAGTTATGAAGGTCTCTGTGACTATCCCCACTCTCTTTTTCCACAGTTATGAAGGTCTCTGTGACTATCCCCACTCACTTTTCCCACAGTTGTCAAGTCTTTTGATGGTTTCTATGACTATCCCCACTCTCTTTTCCCACAGTTGTCACGTCTTGTGATGGTTTCTGTGACTATCCCCACTCTCTTTTCCCACAGTTGTCAAGTCTTGTGATGGTTTCTGTGACTATCCCCACTCTCTTTTCCCACAGTTGTCAAGTCTTTTGATGGTTTCTATGACTATCCCCACTCTCTTTTCCCACAGTTGTCAAGTCTTGTGATGGTTTCTGTGACTATCCCCACTTTCTTTTCCCACAGTTGTCAAGTCTTGTGATGGTTTCTGTGACTATCCCCACTCTCTTTTCCCACAGTTGTCAAGTCTTGTGATGGTCTCTGTGACTATCCCCACTCTCTTTTCCCACAGTTGTCAAGTCTTGTGATGGTTTCTGTGACTATCCCCACTCTCTTTTCCCACAGTTGTCAAGTCTTGTGATGGTCTCTGTGACTGTCCCCACTCTCTTTTCCCACAGTTGTCAAGTCTTGTGATGGTCTCTGTGACTATCCCCACTCTCTTTTCCCACAGTTGTAAAGTCTTGATGCATAAATGAAACCTTTTGCTGCTTTAGACTTAGCTTTGGTGAGGGAACCCTACAAGATTCACTACTTTGGTGAGGGAACCCTACAAGATTCACTACTTTGGCGTTGACACTTAGGGTTGGTTAGGTAGGCAGGTCATGGAAGCTGATACTGAGAAGAAAGAAAAAGAAAATCATGTTGAAAGTTCACTGTTTGACTTTGGACTTGAACATTGTTCTCTGACCGATTGTGAAGCAGTGGAGTAGTGGATCAGGGTGAGGTCAAAGCAGGTTTCACTGTCGTTAGGAGGGACAGCTTGGATGGATTTTCTGATTTGTTTTCTAGGAAGCAGTTTCCTTGTGATACAGTGGATCTAGTTCACATGTTTAATAATAATAATAATAAATTTTATTTACACTGCGCCTGTCCCAGTTCTGCAAAAACGATCTCCAAGCACAGTACGGCTTCACATATCAGGCTCAATTCATAGCTAAGAAATACATGCATTCAATTTTTATTTTAAAGTATCTAGTTAATACAGTTGCATCTGACATGACAAAGATTATGACTAACTGATTTTAAATTTTTGTTTTAAATAAAAATTGTATTACTGTAATAATAATAAAAAAAATGTCACGTGTTTGTGACAGAAGCTGTCGAATAGATCTACACAGAGATTTGTGCAGCAAGGGGATAGGTTCAGGCGCAGAGATGGGTTAGGTGTGGCAACAGCTCTCTAGGGGACGTGGGACAACTGTTTGGTTGTTCAAGTTGTGGGGAAAAGTCATATTTTCGTAGCGTTAGCCATACTGTGCATGTCATAAGAGTGCAATTTCTTCTTCACAGTGTACTTGTGGCCAGGTTGTTGAGGGGGTGAAAGTGACAGGATACCCTTGTTGGAGGATAATGGTAAATTATGGTTGATCTGCTTTGGGTGCATATTAATGTGGTGGTTTAATCTTGCTGGTGTTTCGATTGTTTAGGTCCTGGCCTGAGAAAAGGCTAATGGCCAAATAATTGTTGGATTCATCTGAGAATGATTTCAGGGTGTGTGTGTGAAAGGTAACAAAATGATTGAAACTGAAGGATAAAACAGAGCATTTGAGGGTGAGAGTGAGGATGGTGACAGCTGGATTTCTTCTTCATTCATGCTGTTTGGTTAAATTCTTGAAAACACAGTGTTCTGTTGATGTAAGGTGAGTGAATAATTGTTGTCTGGGTTTTGTTGGATTGATATGGGACATTTCAAACACACACACACACACACACACACACACACACACACACACACACACACACACACACACAAGTAGGCTGAGGTCAAGTACAATTAATTCCTTGAAGCAAGAACATCTGCGAACACCGCTCACTCTTCAAAAATAACACAACACATGGTATCTCTAAAACCAATTTTAAAAGTAGACTATTGTTGTTGTGCTAATAGTGTTAGCTGGTGTCTGGCAGATCTGTTCTGTTCAATTCATCTGTGCATTTCCAGACATCCCTCTTCTTGCCCCCTGCAGTTCCCAGGCTGTAATGAAAAGAGAATGCCACAATAAAATCAATTTTTAAAACAAAATCTGAGACTTTAAGTTTTTGTTCTGATCTCTTTTGCCTGTTGGGAAAATGCTGGCCACTTGGACAAAATGCGCTTTGAGGAGGCTGGTTCCTTTGAGAAGGCTGTTTTTTTTTAATGTCTTGAAAAAACATTGTGTAAGCTCACAAAAAATGATTTGCTAATGCACTAGAGAAGAAAATGAAGCAAAAATTCCTGCTGTTCTGCTGCTTCCAGTCGCCACTGTTGAAACAGGTAACAGCCACCTGTTGCCACTATGCAAGGGCAGGTAACTGGCCTGTTGTCAATATGCAAGGGCAGGTAACTGGCCTGTTGCCAATATGCAAGGGCAGGTAACTGTGGCCTGTTGCCACTATGCAAAGGCAGGTAACTGTGGCCTGTTGCCACTGTGCAAGGACAGGTAACTGGCCTGTTGCCACTATGCAAGGGCAGGTAACTGGCCTGTTGCCACTATGCAAGGGCAGGTAACAGCGGTCTGTTGCCACTTTATGATGGATTTGGCTGTGTATGCAAGTTACAGTGGAATGGTGACTTTAAATTTGACAGGAACAGACAACATTCAAAAGCCTTTGGAGGAATGTCACTGGTATTGGTATGGATCTGTGTGTAACAGGTGCTAACACCTTAATGGTGATACTGGTATGTGTATGTCAGTCAAAGATTGATTTGATTTGGTGTGTGTAAAGCGGAACTTTTGAACATAGTAATGTTGATGAGTGTTCAATCACCACGTTCACATTTTGTAACCCTCCTTTAAAAACTTCAGTTGCAAGCACTTTTCGATGTCCAGTCTTTGTTGCTATCTCCAGTACCAATATAATTTATGACTTCATCTGGATCATTGTAAGGAACAAAGAGTGAAGGAAATGAATGAAGTTTTTGAATAGTTTGTGCTTTTTTCTCCTTTTGTTGTTGTTGTTGTTGTTGTTGTTATGGGTGGGAGGGATACATAGCTCACGGAAAGCTTATGGAAAGGTTTGTGCTTTTTTCTCAAGTGGGGGGGGCTACATAGCTCACTGTTGAATTATGTGGAGACTTTGTATTATCTATCTGTCCTGTACTATGTACCCCTTCAGGTCTCCTCTATTAAATGAGAATAAACACATGGACATATTGGCCTTTGTTTTTTTTGTTTTTTTAACCCCCCCTCCCCCCTGCCCCGTTCAGCTTGACAAAATTAATGTGTTGTCAGTTAATTCCTGGTTGATTTGGTGGCTCAGTGTATGTTCATGTCTACAAGACTGCCAGTTGGTTTTGTGTCTAATTGTGTATGTGTCTGCAAGATGCCAGTTGGTTTTGTGTCTCAGTGTATGTGTATATAAGACTACAAATGGGTTTTGTGTCTTAGTGTGTATGTGTCTGCAAGACTGCCAGTTGGTTTTGTGTCTCAGTGTATGTGTATATAAGACTACAAATGGGTTTTGTGTCTTAGTGTGTATGTGTCTGCAAGACTACAAGTGGGTTTTGTGTCTTAGTGTGTATGTGTCTGCAAGACTACAAGTGGGTTTTGTGTCTCAGTGTATGTGTATATAAGACTACAAATGGGTTTTGTGTCTCAGTGTATGTGTATATAAGACTACAAGTGGGTTTTGTGTCTTAGTGTGTATGTGTCTGCAAGACTACAAGTTGGTTTTGTGTCTCAGTGTATGTGTCTGCAAGACTGACAGTTGGTTTTGTGTCAAATAGTGTATGTGTCTACAAGACAACAAGTTGGTTTTGTGTCTCAGTGTATGTGTCTGCAAGACTGACAGTTGGTTTTGTGTCTCAGTGTATGTGTCTGCAAGACTGCAGTTGGTTTTGTGTCTCAGTGTATGTGTCTGTGAGACTGCCAGTTGGTTTTGTGTCTCAGTGTATGTGTCTGCAAGACTGGCAGTTGATTTTGTGTCTCAGTGTATGTGTCTGCAAGACTGGCAGTTGATTTTGTGTCTCAGTGTATGTGTCTGCAAGACTGCAGTTGTTTTGTGTCTCAGTGTATGTGTCTGTGAGACTGCCAGTTGGTTTTGTGTCTCAGTGTATGTGTCTGTGAGACTGCCAGTTGGTTTTGTGTCTCAGTGTATGTGTCTGTGAGACTGCCAGTTGGTTTTGTGTCTCAGTGTATTGTGAGACTGCCAGTTGGTTTTGTGTCTCAGTGTATGTGTCTGTGAGACTGCCAGTTGGTTTTGTGTCTCAGTGTATGTGTCTGTGAGACAGCCAGTTGTTTTTTTGACTCAGTGAGGTGTGTACTTGTCTGCAAGACTAAAGGTTGCCTTGGTGGCTCAGTGTATATGTGTTTGTGAGACTGGCAGTTGATTTGGCAGCTCATTATGTGTTTGTGTTTGTGTGACTGGCAGTTGGTTTGGTGGCCCAATGTGTTTGTGTTTGTGAGACTGGCAGTTGGTTTGGTGGCCCAATGTGTTCGTGAGACTGCCAGTTGATTTGGCGGCTCAGTATGTGTTTGTGAGACTGGCAGTTGGTTTGGTGGCTCAGCATGTTTGTGTTTGTGAGACTGGCAGTTGGTTTGGTGGCCCAGTGTGTCTGGGTTTGCATTAACCAGTAATTTCTGATGTTTTACTGGTTAAGATCAGCATATACCGGAACAAAAATCAGCAATTGGTCTGAAGACTGTAAAGAAAAAGGCTGGAACTATTGTTACAGGTTTGGACTGGTTTCCTTTTAATATGAAGCCATGCGAAATGATGTGGAACATTGTGGAATCATGTGAAACCTCAAATGAAACATTGGTGTTTGCAGAAAGTGTTTTTGCAGATATATTTTTATGTTGAGAATGACAGTACCAAATTCACACTTAATTTTACCAGTGGTGCCTGTCTTCAGTGTGCATGTATTTGTAAAAACAACAAACAAATAAAACAACAAGAAAAAACAGAAGCAGAAAAACAGGAACAGATAGAAATTGTGCACCTTCCGAAGAAAAACAGGAACAGATAGAAATTGTGCACCTTCCCACCCCACCCCATTTTTGGTGTGTGTGGTGGGAAGGGGCTCACAGACACATACACTGAGACACAAAACCAACTGGCAGTCTCACAGACACATACACTTTATCAGTTCAAGTTCAATGTTGCTTTACGTCCACAGAGACCATACGGACTACTAGGGATGGGGAGCCCAGGACAGCCACCCCGACTTTCACACAGCTCCCGGGATCCGACTTTATCCGTTCCTTATAGTTATAGATATATATGCAATAACGTATTCACGCTGATATAACTGTACTGGTTGAAATAAGCGTTCTTTTGAACCTTTTATGTGTTTGGATCTTCTTTTAGAACGCTAGCTGTCATTCTTGTTTCACATTTGTGTTGTTTATGCGTTGTTTTGTAGCTTGAGAAGGGGCTTACCCCGAAAATTCGCTATGCTATGAGCTACCGGGAAACAGATTGTCAACAGAGCCAACCCTTAGAGGCCCTCAAGCAAAATGACAAACCCTATCGGAACCTCAGTAGAGCGGAAGTTGCGGTGTATTATGGGCATGTTGGCAAGGCAAATACTATGGCGGAGTCTGTTTTCGTCCGTTTGCAACAACGCGTCACATGGTGGCTAAGCGTGTCAGTTATGGATTTTTGGATGCCCAGGGTAGCGGAAGATTCTCTGTACCATTTTGTGTGAAACGTTGCTGCTGTTTTCTGCCGTGACCGCGAGTTAGAGTTTTGAGAGAAGTTTTCTTCTTCGTGTGTTCAGTGGCTTTCTCTACGACAGGCCGTGGCGACGTCAGGGGCTCATCTAGCTATCCACGGCCCAAGTTTGGTGTATGACAGGACTACCGAGTATCATTTGACAAGATGAATATAACGGGAAGACGCATTGCCTTTGCTGTGTCTGAGTGTCGGTACTTCACTTAGAAAAAGGTATGCTTACTGGTTTGCTTCTGAAAATTTAAAAGTAGCAGAAAACCGTATGTCGCCTTTCCAGTTTCACCAGTTGCACAGTTTAAGCGGCGATTTTGGGGGATATATATATATATATATATATATATATATATATATATTTCTTCTCTTCTTTTTTTTTGGGGGGGGGGGGGGGCAAGCGAATACTGAGACGTTTTTGAAGTGATATTTATGAGCTGGAGTGTGATTTCAGGGACAAAAGATACGGTGGATTACTTTTTAATGAATGTAAAACTGATTACAGAAATGATAAAACGATAGCTGAGGCTGGCTTAGACTGAGCCACTTTTTCTCCCCCTCCCCACCTCTGTCTTTGGTTAATTAATACTAATTGTGAAACAGTGTAATTAATACTAATTGCAAAATATTGTAACATTTTGTTATGGTGTATTTTTTTGTCCTGACGGCTGATATTTCTTAATTGTGGCCTCACTGTGAATTTTTTTAAATAAATTAAAGGTCTGTAGACTGTACATACAGTTTTCCAGGCCACACTGCTGGCTGTTTATTAGGTTTTTATTAGTAAGGTGCCAGTGAGTGTGGAGAGTTGGTGGCGAAGGCCAAAGTTAAGGACGATGATGGAGTGTGGTCACCACATGGATAGGTGACCGTTACTTGCTACTGCTACTGCTAGGCTTTGCCACTGCCCTCAGATTTATTTGGAAGCAAATTTTGAGCAGACCCTACGAAAATCCTTTAACTGAGACTATAAACCAAGGCCCCCTATGTGTATATATCATGCAAATAGATGATCTTTGGAAAAACTGGGCAGAGCACGTGGCCAGTGTACTCAAGGTGGCCGGTGTATTCAAGCATTGCAGCACAGCTGACCTGCGGATAAGGAGGACTTGGTAGGACGTGGCGAGTGCCAGCTAGGTGGAGTGTAGTATGGGGGAATAGCAAAAAGGAACAAAAACTGTTCACCCTAACTGGAGTTAGTATGATCTCCAGACAACAAAATATGCCAGCATCTGAATCTAGCTTGTTTACGTTCCAACTCCATTGAAAACTGTTTTTCAACACAGTGATTTAGTTTTGACTCACTGAAATGTCACTGCTGTGTACTTGTGTTGTAATTTGTTTTGTACGTTGATCTGAAATATTTTTGGCAGTGGGTCCATTGATGTCTGTTTAGGCTGTTGATCAAGAGAACAACATTTTGCATACATCACTTTGCCACGAGTGTTATACATGCAATTTGTTTTGGTTCTTTAGTTTTCATTTACATTTTTTGTTTATTTGTTTGTTTTTGTTTTCTTGTGCACAAAGGTAGAACTGAACACGTTGCACACACACACATGCACACACACAGGTACATGTGAACTGACATGTTGGGGTTGAAATAACATTTAACACTTGGTGGTGTTACTGTCAGTCAGTACTGGCTAAATCCCATGTAGGACAGGCCTGCTGATCTGTGCCACAAGACTGACTAAAGTAGTGGGGGTGTCTGAAGCTCAGAATGACACTACATCATTGTCACATAGTAAAGAAGATGCCTGAGTAAAAAGGTACACAGAACATGACATAGCCTACTGTACTGGCAATGTTGTTTCTAAAAGAAGTGTACAGACACTGAAACATGAACAGGCACAGACTGATGCATGCCAGCGCACACACTGACACATGCTAGCACACACACCGACACATGCTAGTTTACACACTGACACACACTAGTGAACACACTGTCACACGCTAGCCCATAGACTGACACATGCTAGCGCATGCAGACTGACACGCACTAGTACACAGACTGACATGCTGTGGCACGCAAACAATGAAACATACATGCATGCATTCCCACTCGCACACCACACGCACGCGCACACACACACACACACACACACACACACATGATGAATAATTTCTTCGTCTTTTCGCTGAGCATCACCATTCTTGTAAGAGTAATACTACTACTATAGCAAAGGAGTGAGTGCAATGTCACTGTACCAGCCCATCAAGGGTGCAACTCTGTGAGTGCAATGTCATTGTACCCACCCATCAGGGGTGCAACTCTGTGAGTGCAATGTCGCTGTACCCACCCATCAGGGGTGCAACTCTGTGAGTGCAATGTCGCTGTACCCACCCATCAGGGGTGCAGCTCTGTGAGTGCAATGTCGCTGTAGCCACCCATCAGGGGTGCAACTCTGTGAGCGCAATGTCACTGTAGCCACCCATCAGGGGTGCAACTCTGTGAGCGCAATGTCGCTGTAGCCACCCATCAGGGGTGCAACTCTGTGAGCGCAATGTCGCTGTAGCCACCCATCAGGGGTGCAACTCTGTGAGCGCAATGTCGCTGTAGCCACCCATCAGGGGTGCAACTCTGTGAGCGCAATGTCGCTGTAGCCACCCATCAGGGGTGCAACTCTGTGAGCGCAATGTCGCTGTAGCCACCCATCAGGGGTGCAACTCTGTGAGCGCAATGTCGCTGTAGCCACCCATCAGGGGTGCAACTCTGTGAGCGCAATGTCGCTGTAGCCACCCATCAGGGGTGCAACTCTGTGAGCGCAATGTCGCTGTAGCCACCCATCAGGGGTGCAACTCTGTGAGCGCAATGTCGCTGTAGCCACCCATCAGGGGTGCAACTCTGTGAGCGCAATGTCACTGTAGCCACCCATCAGGGGTGCAACTCTGTGAGCGCAATGTCACTGTAGCCACCCATCAGGGGTGCAACTCTGTGAGCGCAATGTCACTGTACCCACCCATCAGGGGTGCAACTCTGTCGCAGTAAAGAAAATGCCCATAAAGTATGCCCCCTTTTATTTCTGGAAATTGTCTATTAACCAGTGAGTATGCACAAAATAAAAATGTCCCCAAATATCCCAGCTTGCACTAAAAGGGTCTGAATCTTCAGACTTGAGAGTGTTGAAGTTGGACACTATACCCTGTATGACTAGAGGCCAAAAGGTGTGCAAGAAAAGAGGACAGAGGTACTGCAAAATAAAATTGACAGGATGTGAGTAAGTAATGCGTTTTCTGAATGAACACGTGTGAAGTCATCCACCAGTGGAGGGAGAAGGCAGTGCTGCTCTTCGTTCCTGAGAAATGTGACCTTCAGTGTGATTTGTGACAATATGTACAAGTACATTAAACATTACAGCAAGCCCACATCACCGACACTGTGCTGCTAATCATGCAGTTAACTGCAAGATGCCAACTGAACAATGTGATCCACATGAATATTACCAAGTGAACTGTTGTTGGTCTATCTCACACAAAACAGCATGTTATGCATGATTTGTTGTAATGGATAATGTTCAACATACAGCCAATCTTGAACATTTTCAAATGAATAAAAAGCAACTCATTTTGCTACATAAACAGTTATTCTTTAATAGAACAACATGTGACAAGTAAGATTTGTTGATTTTTTTCCTTCAGATTTAAATTTTTCTTGAGATAAACAGCAAATGATGTAAGAAATATGTTGGACATTACTATTTCAACAAGAGTGTAGTGTTGCTTGTGTTTTGATGAAAATGATATATCAATAGAAGTTTTTATTACTGTAAAGTATAAGACACATAACTTTCCATGTGAACAGTTTTTGCAGTTACACAAAATAGCATGTCTAACTTTGTTGTGGTGGATAACATAACGTTAATGACACAACTTGGTACTTTGTTTTTCATAACAAAAGAAGTAATACTTATTATTTAAAACAAGTAAGTGTTTTGTAGGAGACAAAATGTAGCAAGTAAGAGTGAATGCAACTTTTGCTGCTTTTGGGTGTCACAGGAAAATGCACACGCAACTGTCATCCATGTGTTTCTTGGTCATGTTGACTCAGGTGCCTAGGACAAAAATAGTTGAATAGTTAACTTCAAACTGAATGCATTGATGAAAAACAAAACCTGAAAAATCATAGCCTAATGAATAATGCTGATAAAAGATCCACACCTTCCATTTTTAGAACTCCGGAAGGCAGACAGGCATGGTCACTATCATTATGTCAAACGTTATTATTTCCACAGCTTGTGTTGTAATCATAATGTTCAACACCTAAATGACTTTAGCCTCTGTAAATTCAAATTGTCTACCACGTTTGATGATCTATTTGAAGACGTAGTTTGTAAACAAAACGAATTGTATTAAGTGCAAGCAAAAAATATAAAGAATACAATTAGAATATACTGCTTATAACTATACTGCTGTCGAACATTACAATTTCAACATGCACCCATGTTGTAAGAAACTCGGCATTTTTTTTTTTACAAAAGCATCTGAACAAACTTTAGATCAACAGCATAACAAAAACTTGCTTTGTATGCTCACATTCCGATACTTTTAAAAGATTTGGTGTATACCAATATGAATATCATCGTATAACCGTAAGATCTGACTGAATATATATATGCAGAACGTTAAATTTATGCCTTTTACAGTCTTCAAAAATATAACCACACACCTTTCACGTCACAACATCTCTGTGCTCAAAGCAAATGACCCGGATGTGTAACATGACTAGACAGATATAGTGCAAACTCGTGAAAACTTCTTTTTCCATTTGCCTGTTTAATTGAATACTATGTTGAGTGTTATTTCTTGCAACAATATTATGAAGAATGGCAAAATATATTTTTAAAACTACCCAGACATTTGGCAGTAAAATAAAACATTAGCGCCTGATGCAGTGACATACCACAGTGACAGGGGTGAAGTGTCAGCGAAAGAGAAAGTCAGGTCTTCACTAGACTGTCTATGGATGCTGGTCATGAAACATTTCAACACATGTAACATTCGATCCAGGGACATTTTGGAGCCTCTAACTCCAAAAACAAAACTTAATGATAATTGGTTTTATAGGTGCTGTGTAGAGTAATATCTCCTGTACAAATCGGTGACTGAGGTAATGTTTTGATTCGTCATTTACGTGAATGAAAGCATCAAAAGCATTCGCCGTGAGATTGTGCATTTTTAGGGGCCGAATTCCGTGGCGCTTTTTACTTTCAAAAATAAGTATTGCTCCAGCAGCTCCAGATTTGGAACTGATATATTGTTTCCACTGTGATATTGACCAATTGTGAATGCACACACAAAGCAACAACAAGACAAGTGGTTGAAACAGATTTTATTGGCAGTCAAACCCCCCATGATGTGCGCCTTTTGGCACTAAGTCATATATGGAAAAAGAAGAAGAAGAAATATTTGTATATAAATATAAGCTTTGCTAACACTAACAGAGTGATTTTCTTGTTCTTTTACCTTTTATCATTTACCACAAAATGTGTACAGTACAGTGATCACTTTCAAACACACACGCACACACACACATTATACATTTAATGATTCTAGCCCCTACAGATTTGGCTAAAGCATGATTTTTGGCATGATTTTTTAAATTGTTTTAGGTACAATTTTTTTGTAGTATTAATTTCTGCTTTGGCCCTTTTGAAATACACCAGTTTAAGACTAACTGTAGTGATCTAAAAATATATTGGGGATCTCCCCCACAGGGTGCAGCTATTTATGGAATGTGTATTATGTCATTACATTTTGTTATTTTACACACCTTTTTTGTAGGCTCGGCCTGCAAACAATTGATAATAGCATCGTCTCAGGCACATAATCTGCTCATGCCTGATAATTTGCCGGGCGACTGATGATTTTGTGAATAATTTTTATATCTTGCATTGAATAAATCTCCTAATCAGGCATTGTGTACCTCACTATAGTGGATGAGACCGGCAGCTGCCATTTACTAACAATGCTTGGCGATGGACCAGGGTGGAAGGTGTTGAGTGACAAATTTGTCTCAGCATATTGGTCCAATGCTACTACAGGAAATATTTCAGACACCACTTTCTAATAATAAGGAAGAAAAAAAGAAAAAAAACCTACTGGCCGGTGGCATGCCAGAAATGCACATTACACAAACAGGTAGTAGTAGAATATTTTAATGTATGGTTCCGGTAAACTACTCCTATCAATCAAAAAAGAAGCATCAGGAACCTTTCCTTTTGCTTGTTTGGTAACAGCTTTGCCAGTTTCCTATCACAGATGTCTAACCTTGTGCACAGCTCTCTCCACCTCTCCAACAGGTTTACCAGCTGCGACCTGTATTAACGTTGTTGGACTCTTGCCAGTGGAGCTAAACCTTCTTTTTATTTTCGTCCTCTGAAGATAAATGGTAGTAACTCCAAAAATATCTCTGCTTTGAGGGCATAATCTTGAAAAAACAAAAAGAACTATGAAAATATAAACACCACTGTTTCATTCTCAGTTCTTCGTTGCTTGCGTTCAATTGGCTATTTGCTCCATATAATAGCACATGAAAGAATGCAGTTTTTTATTGTCTGTTAATGCAAAAGAAGGCGGCACACAAAACAAAACACGTGTCCCGACCTGTGTTCTCTTGTTGTGTATACATTCCTACTCATTCTTTTTAGTTTTGTCATTCTTACCATCAGTAACTACTTTGGGGAGCCATTGTTTCCTTTGATTCTTCCTTCTCCTTTCTATAATTTTGATGTCAAACTATTATATAGTATTGATACTGTAATGAGGTCAAAATGATTTTGCCATCATTTCATTGGTCCAAACACATAAAGTGTTAAAAAGAACACTATTTATTAGGACATCATTTCATTGTTCATCTCGGCAATTTCAAAACAATATTAATTTGGTTGTTTTTTTATGTTGTTCCTCATGAAAAGGTTAGGAAAATGAAATTATTTCACACACACTGTCCAGATTAAGAAAATAAACATTGACAAAAATGACTTGTCCATGACGTACACAATGAGAAGTTCTGGTATCGTATCAATGATGTAATACTAAAACGTGGGAATGAACTTGTGAAAATAATGTTAGTAAAGCTGTCTGGAAAAGTCCTCTTCTAAAATCGTTATAAAATCAACGGCACATTCAGTCACAAAACCATTAATGGGGATCGGGTTTGTTTAACCTCCTCTAAGCACACGAGAAGTTTAGCCTCCAAAGGAGCGTTCCTTTAAGAACCAATTGTAGTTTTCACCTGATGAAATGTACTTTATGTCAGCAAGGATTTCTTCTGTTTAAAAAGAAAAAAGAAAAAGAAAATGGGTGTTTGGGGTGGAGATGGGGTTGTTTTTTTGGGGGGGGGGGGGGGGATGTTAGGAGAATTTTGTTTTAAAACATCAACAGCTCCATGATGGAAACAAGACTGAAGGAACAGAAAGTCCCCTGTTGTTTTAAAACATCAACAGCTCCATGATGGAAACAAGACTGAAGGAACAGAAAGTCCCCTGTGTACCTAGCAGTAGTACCCACACTTGAAGCCTCGCTTTCTGGCACTTTTCTCCAAACTCTGCCAGAATTGGTTACACCACTGAAGGGGCACTCTTAATCACCATGTAGCTGTACACAGACACCGTCGAAAGACCCTCAAAATGTTTGGGCACTAATAAGACTGGGAAGCAACATAGCATCAAAAGCATGCAAGTAAACATGAGGTGTCCACCCTGTATTAGAAATAAGTTTGGTCTGGATTCAAACAATTTTGGTTTTATTTGTGATGGCATAACAACGTGGATGGTTATAAAAGAAACACCCGATACAGTAGACCTTTTTTGTTTATCTCGCTGTCCTACTGTGACAATCAATCAGAGTTGAGTACTAAGTTCTACAATTTTTCCAAACTGGTCATTGGGGGAATGTGCTGACTGACTTTATGCATACAGAGGTTTGACTGAGCTGACTCATTTTGGATGCCCACAGACTTAGCCAAATTTTTGGTTCAATCCTTTGACTGAAAACGAAGCCCCAACACCAGGCTGGTCTTTGTTGTTATTTATATGTGGGGGGTGGGAGGGTTAGTATATATGCCAGTGCAAGTGCATGCATTTTGTGTATGAGTATGTGTGTGTTGGTGTGCATGCATGCATGTGTATGTGTGTGTGTGTGTGTGCATGCATGGGATCCTGAGAATGTGTACACCTCTGTAGAGTCTAATGATGTGCATGGTGACAAGCCTCACCTCATCCCTGAATGGTCTGTAATCCAGGTTTCATTGCTGGAGCATATGCCGTGTGTGAGTGGTGTCCTTGACGTAGCTGGACAGGCTGGCGACGTGGCCCTGCAGCCAGTGGTGTCCTTGACGTAGCTGGACAGGCTGGCAACATGGCCCTGCAGCCAGTGGTGTCCTTGACGTAGCTGGACAGGCTGGCCCTGCAGCCAGTGGTGTCCTTGACGTAGCTGGACAGGCTGGCAACATGGCCCTGCAGCCAGTGGTGTCCTTGATGTAGCTGGACACTGGCAAATGGCCCTGCAGCCAGTGGTGTCCTTGACGTAGCTGGACAGGCTGGCAACATGGCCCTGCAGCCAGTGGTGTCCTTGATGTAGCTGGACAGGCTGGCAACGTGGCCCTGCAGCCAGTGGTGTCCTTGATGTAGCTGGACAGGCTGGCGACGTGGCCCTGCAGCCAGTGGTGTCCTTGACGTAGCTGGACAGGCTGGCGACGTGGCCCTGCAGCCAGTGGTGTCCTTGACGTAGCTGGACAGGTTGGCGATGTGGCCCTGCAGCCAGTGGTGTCCTTGACGTAGCTGGACAGGCTGGCCCTGCAGCCAGTGGTGTCCTTGATGTAGCTGGACAGGCTGGCCCTGCAGCCAGTGGTGTCCTTGATGTAGCTGGACAGGCTGGCCCTGCAGCCAGTGGTGTCCTTGATGTAGCTGGACAGGCTGGCGATGTGGCCCTGCAGCCAGTGGTGTCCTTGACGTAGCTGGACAGGCTGGCCCTGCAGCCAGTGGTGTCCTTGATGTAGCTGGACAGGCTGGCGATGTGGCCCTGCAGCCAGTGGTGTCCTTGACGTAGCTGGACAGGCTGGCGATGTGGCCCTGCAGCCAGTGGTCCACGAGCTTGGACAGACTCTCGGTGGGTCCGTTTACACACACCATGGGATGCCCTGGAGGGTTCATTAACATCTTGGGCAGCAGATCTGTTTAATAATTATATATATGTCTGTGAACGTGAAGACAGACTGTGGAGGGAGTGCATGTGCAGTTGTGTGTGCATGTGCATGCTTACGTGTGGGTGTGCATGTTTGTATGTATATATGTCGGTGTGTATACATGTGTGTGTGGGTGTGAGCTCTTCCTGACATGCAGGCCTTGGGGCGAGCGTGCGGATGTGTGACTGTGGTCACAGTGGAGGTTAAAAACTTCATTGAATGTTTGTCAGTCCTCTGTTTTCTATACTGCTGATATCTTTGTGACCATTTTAACTAGATGTGATGATGTGCTACTACAATTAATGGACAAAGTGTAAGAAAGTGGGCACAGGACAATAAGCTGTAACTTACACTCAGCGTCACTGTAGGCACATAAAGGGGGCCTTTTGCTGCACAGAGTAACAACTCATTAGTTTGTAAATGTTTGTTGTGTTGTCAGGAACTATCCCCTGTGTTTCTTTCTTGGATTCCCTGTTTCCTTTAATTCTCTTTCTTGAAGCATTCACTATCTCTATATACCCGCTTCTACCTACACAGGACCCCCACATTGAGAGAAAGACAGGCACACTTGTCACCAAACACTTCAACACTTTAGGCCACACTCAGCATGACCTACTCAGCTTACCACCAGAGAAAATGACCCCTCCAAGCCACAAATAGATTTTGGATCAAAGGCAGACTGAAAACCTTGCAGCCCTCTGGACTCTGGACTCAGCACCCTGTAATAATGCCTATACCACCCTCCCTTCCTGCTCTCGCCAGTAGTAGAGCTACAACTAAACCCACTGCACTGCTCCACTCTTTGTGATGTACTCTTTTGAACCTGTCATCCTGATAAGTGCATGTGTGTGTATACCTGTGTGTGTGTGTACCCACGTGTGTGTGTGTGTGTGTGGTGTGTGTGTGTACCTGCGCATCATGTTGTCTTAATAAGTGAATTCCTTTTTACTTGTGTGTGTATATAATACAAACTTTTTCTTCCCTTGTTTTTTGTTTTGCTCTCATTCTCTCTCTTTCTCATATATATATATACAATTTTCAGACTGCCTATTATTTGTATTCTGTTGAACAACCTCCCCTCTCCTTCACCCTCTAAATGCAGTTTTAGCAATTTTTCCCACTTGAGTGTTCATAGAAATGTACTATTTCTCCCTCACACATGCATGCACGCACACACACACGCACACATGCACACACACACACACACGCACACACTAATATGGCTTTTGCATTGTTTTGTTAATTTCTGAAGTTAAAATATGAAGAGAGTGAGCTATGGAATTGGATCTTGCTGAAGAAAATATTGTTTTCTCTCACTGTCTTTGTTTCAGATAGCTGTGTTGATTTTTTCCTTGTCTGCCTATGCAACTAAAGAATGTGATGAACAAATACGAAGTTCTGGGGGTTGTAGGTGAAGGTAGGTATCCTTCTTGTTTATACCCATTGCTGATTGAGTCTTTGGTGTTGTTTTGCTGTAGATTGCTCACTGTTGTAGAGTTTTTGTTGGTGGCCACAGCCAGGAGAATTGTTTCATATAATTATGCAGATGTTTTGTGTCTGTCTTGTGGGCAGTTAGTAAGTTGCTGATACATAACACCAAGCTAGTCAACTATGAAAGTTGTAAATGTTGATGTAATCTGGGCAGGCATGAGGTAGAGCTTATCCCAGAGTGCATGAGGTAGAGCTTATCCCAGAGTGCATGAGGTAGAGCTTATCCCAGAGTGCATGAGGTAGAACTTATCTCAGAGTGCATGAGGTAGAGCTTATCCCAGAGTGCATGAGGTAGAACTTATCCCAGAGTGCATGAGGTAGAGCTTATCCCAGAGGTGCATGAGGTAGAGCTTATCCCAGAGGTGCTGGTGCAAAACACTTACTGATGCATGCCAGACCTTTTCAGAGCTGTGAATGTAGTTATTCTTTTTCTCTTAAACATGAAATGTTTCACCATCAACTTGTGTCACAGGATTTCTGATAACAGACCCACTGTTCAGGGAAAAATGGTAGGGACCTGTTAAGTACTATGACAAATGTTGCCTTATTGCAGTAGGAGTGGGACAGTGTATGGGGAATGCTACTCATGTGCTGTCATAACTTTGGTGAATGTTGCCTTTCTCGGTTACTGCAGTAGCATCATGGATGGGAAATATGTTAAATCTTGCCTTTTTGCCAATTAGCATAGCGGATGGGAAATGTTACTGTGACAAGTGTTATTGGTAGTGGTACTTTAATACTATTAGTTATTACTAGTACAGTACTATGAGTAAAACTTATAATAGCTAGGTGGATGGAATTTGTTACTGCAGTGAATGTTGCTTTACTGGCATAGCTTATTGGACGTGAAATGTTACTGTAATGGATGTTGCCTTACTACAGTTGCAGTAGCATAGTGGATGGCAAACATAGCCTGTCTGTTTGGAGCAGCTTGCCTCCAACACTGCCACCCAGATTTGCTTTCTCTTTAAAAACTGCCCTCAAAACTCTCCTGTTAAACAGCTGTTTACATTCTCTCTTCTCCTTCCCCCCACAGCTGTATGGACTGAATCAGGTTGTGAATCACTTGCTCTGGGATATCCACCCACTCCTCCTGAAGTGTGTGGAGCAGCTCATGTGTATTTGCAGGGGTTTTCACTCTGCCTCAGTCTTGTTTGTTCAACTCTGAGACCTGCTCAGTTGAGTTGAAATCTGAGGAAAGAGGGGGAAAAGAGTATGGACATTGTTGCTGGCAAGGAACTGTGTGGTGTAATATAACATGCTGCATGGGGTCTGGCATTGTTGTTGGCAAGGAACTGTGTGGTGTAATATAACATGCTGCATGGGGTCTGGCATTGTTGTTGGCATGGGGTCTGGCATTGTTGGCAAGGAACTGTGTGATGTAACATAACATGCTGCATGGGGTCTGGCATTGTTGTTGGCAAGGAACTGTGTGGTGTAACATAACATGCTGCATGGGGTCTGGCATTGTTGTTCCCCCCACAGCTGTATGGACTGAATCAGGTTGTGAATCACTTGCTCTGGGATATCCACCCACTCCTCCTGAAGTGTGTGGAGCAGCTCATGGGGTTGCATTTTTTGCAGGGTGTTTGTCAACTAACTGCTCAGTCTGGATTGTTGTTGGCAAGGAAGTGTGTGGTGAACTAACTGCTCAGGGGTGGCAGTTGTTGGCAAGGAAGTGTGTGGTGTAAATAACATGCTGCATGGGGTCTGGCATTGTTGTTGGCAAGGAACTGTGTGGTGTAATATAACATGCTGCATGGGGTCTGGCATTGTTGTTGGCAAGGAAGTGTGTGGTGTAACATAACATGCTGCATGGGGTCTGGCATTGTTGTTGGCAAGGAAGTGTGTGGTGTAACATAACATGCGGGGCTGGCATTGTTGTTGGCAAGGAAGTGTGTGGTGTAACATAACATGCTGCATGGGGTCTGGCATTGTTGTTGGCAAGGAAGTGTGTGGTGTAACATAACATGCTGCATGGGGTCTGGCATTGTTGTTGGCAAGGAAGTGTGTGGTGTAACATAACATGCTGCATGGGGTCTGGCATTGTTGTTGGCAAGGAAGTGTGTGGTGTAACATAACATGCTGCATGGGGTCTGGCATTGTTGTTGGCAAGGAAGTGTGTGGTGTAACATAACATGCTGCATGGGGTCTGGCATTGTTGTTGGCAAGGAAGTGTGTGGTGTAACATAACATGCTGCATGGGGTCTGGCATTGTTGTGTTGAAATACAGCTTCAGGGACAGCCAGAAGTAGGATGGTATGTGGCTGCAGGATTTCAGCAACCTTGGACATGCTGCACTAGAGGTGCCTCCACTGCCCATGCAAATGCTGTTTCAGGCACTTCACTCCTATTTTCTTCTTTTTAAGGGAGGGGAGCCACCTGTGTGCATCCCATGTGATGAGTTACTATAGAAGTTTTTTGCTTTTTTTGCTCTGATCTGATTGAAGCAATGGAGCGGCCTTTTATAGCTCAGTCATTGAGGATGTTGTTCCAGGATGTATCCCAGGATTGCATTTCTGATTATTTGAAGGAGATCCACTTTTTTGGAAAGTTATATGTTTTTGTTACATTTTGGATCTGTTTTTCACCCACTTTCTTAGTTTCTACCTCTGGTTTTTAATAGACGGTGTGGTCATTTTATCATGTAAATATCTTTCTGCATTTATTGCAGTTAGACAAAATGTGTTTTGTCTTATATAGCCATCATGGTTGACTTAGCCTGAAAAGCAGTTATCTGTGTATCTGTCTACTTCATTGTAAGTCAGTGTTTTGTGAAAAAATTGGATTGCTAAGGTCAAGGTCACAGTGGTGGCTCAGAACTTCATGGAATATTTGTCAGTCTTATTTTTTTTCTGGTACCATTGATCTCTTTGCAGCCAAACTAGGTGTGTTAATGTACTGCTAATAACCAGACCAAATGCAAGCCACTGTGGCCATGTGTAGTACACTGATGATAACACTGTGACTTACAGTACCAAGGCACATATGGGAAGGGAGGGGGGTAGGGGGGGGAGGGTATTTTTCCACTCAGTGTGTCAAACCTTGTTTAAACTTGGCATAAATGGGAACAATAGGAAAAAGTGAAGGCATTTGCAAACAAACAATAGTGCAGAAATGATGAGAAAAACATGCATCTAAAACATATTGTGTTGATTGAAGAATTGGTTTGTTGCCATAGAGTTTAAAAAGTTTGTTTTGAATGCACAAGTGCTTTAAACAACATGTATTTTCCCACTTTCAGTTTCAAGTCTGAAAGTTGGACTTTTTTACACATTGAAACTATTGCTGTAAGGAATTGAATTTGAATTCAAACTACTGGGAAATCAATGTGTGGGACTGAAAAGGGGCCATAAAGTCATACTGTGCTTGGGGGCCTTGATTGTTGAAGTGTTGACACAGAGTACTGTGCTATGCTGTGCCGTGCTGTACCCCCAGAGCTCTGGCGGCAGTGCAGCCAGTACAGGTTTCCACCACTTCCACCCCTTTAGGCTTTACTACAGGTGAAGAAGCCTTTGTTCAGTGCACAGGCTGTTTGACTGTTTGACTCCGGTCCAGGCTTTCTTTTCACCATTGAAGACCTTTGTGGCTTACACAGTAATCAACTTGAAGCTGGTTCCTAGACAAATATTGATCAACCGCCTTATGTAGCCAGAATAGGCACATCTTGACTACACTGTGACATAGTGTGAGATTGCTGTTCAGATGTTATATGTGGTGGTGGTTTTTGTTTCTTATACCACCTGTAATAAAGTTGGGGGGGGGGGGGGGGAGGGGGTATATTGGAAGTAAGGTGTCCCCAGGTTTTGTCTGGCTCAGTGGATATTTTCTAATTTGCTCAACCTTTTAAAATCAAACTTTGTACAGTGGTGCATCATCATTACCTGGAGTGTCAGAAACAAATTAAAAATAAAATAAAATCAGTTGCTGTCAGAGTCAAGCTCAGATAATTGAGGTATGTCTGTTTCTGTTATATATTCTGAATTAATTAGTATTTCTATTATATTCTGAATTTAAAAAAAATAATTGTAACCTCATCAATGCTGGAATGTGTTGTGAAAATATTGGCTTGCTGTGTTCAAGGTGCAGGTCACAGCAGAGGTTCAAAATGTTAGTTAATGTTTGCCTGGATATCTTCTGAATGGTTGAACCTTTTGTAGCCAAACTTGGCGTGCTGATGCATCATCATGAGCTGGAGTGTCTCACAAAAAGATTGCTATCTTCAAGCTTAAGGTCAAAATGAGGCCTCAAATAAACAAAACATGACCATTTCTGCTGTATCTTCCTAACTGCTGATCCTCTTGCAGCCGAACTTAGTGTAATGGTACATCATCATAAGCTGGAATGCCTTGTGAAATTTTTTTTGGGGTTGCTGTATTCACGGTCAAGGTCACAGGAAGGGTTCAAAGTTTCATTGAAACATGGATGCTTTTCAATCTGATATTTTTTGTAGCAGTGATCTCTTTGTAACCAACTATTACAATTAACAGACCACGTGCAAACAAAGTTGGCTTAAATACTGACAATAGTAACATTGTGACCTACAATAATTATATGGGCACACAACAGTTTTTATTGTTTAAAAATCCTTTTGTTAATGTTCTTTTGCCTTCAGGGCAACAGGCCTTGTTTGTTTTCAAGTTTTGTGTCTTAATGAGAGTCCACTACTTAGTTAAAGTTGTATCAAATAATTGATTGAGTGATTATGCACTGATTGAGCAGGTGTGCTCAGTGTGCATTTTTGTGAAGTTTAGCATGTGTGTTGTACTAACTGATAGCAGTTAGCACTAGGCTTTTTAGCACACCTGTGGATGTGAATGATGTTCACAATCTGTTCTAATATTTCCTGAATAATAATAATAATTATTATATATATATATATATATATATATATATATATATATATATATATATAATATATATATATATACAGGATATGGGGTTGTATGCTACCAAAGCCAGCATTATCAGTTGAATGATTTAAGATTATTGTTGGAAAGAGACAAAGAGTCATAGACCACACATTGTTTTTGTTTAGTTCTGATGTTCTTCCACATTGCAATGCCAAACCAATGACAAATCAACCAAAAATCTCTATATGTGGGCTGTCACTGGGGGAAGACATTACTCCTGTTTCTACTATTACTTATCAGTATTGGTTGCATGCTCAGAACATTGGCTCATGTAGATGTTAAGGGATGTACTAGTCAGATTGTATTATGGTGCTTCCTCATACATACAGGTATTCAAACATGTACTAATATGTCTAACTCTCAGGACTGAGTCAGAGTTTTAAACTGTTTCTCTGCTAAGTGAATAATAAAATGATTTAAATGCTTCATATTAACACTAAATAACACTACAGTTCCATTTTGTGCACTTTATTAGTATTAATTTTTTATTCTTCCTGTTTGACCTATGACACTTCTTTTTAAAGTGCTTTTGGTTTATTTCAGGAGCCTACGGCGTTGTGCTAAAATGTCGCCACAAGGTATGACATGTTTGTCTTTTTTTTTTTACTGTTCCTGTCATAGTTCTCGCACCCATTTTGTTTCAGCAGAATTGAATTAATCATTTAGGTAAAGATAATCTGTTCTGTCAACTTTATGTCTGAGACAGTGTTTATCTGTCAGAGTTGGATGAAAAGGATTTTAGGTCAGGGGGCTTGAGAGAGGCCTGAGCAGTGAATGGTGTGGTGTTCTAACACTAACACTGTAACAGCCACTGTGGTCAGTGTGATAAGGCCTTTAACCAGTCATTTTCCCCCTGACTTGTTCTCTTGTGTTCATTGAGCTTGACTGAGCATTAGGGTAGACCTGCGTGCCAGTGCCGTCTCCCAAAGTTTCTGTAAGGGATCATATTCGAGGCTCTCTTTATACTTTCTCTACCCCTTTAAGAATTGGAAAGGGAGGGGTGGGGGGGGGGGGGGGGCAGATAGGAGTTTCTGCTTTTCCGTTGAGCTGTTTAGATGTTTGTGTGGATCTGTGTACCTTTTTTAGAACATTTTCAAACCCCAGATTAGAACCTGTCAGCTCTGATTGATATGGTTATAGTGTCAGTGGCTCCAACTATGGTGATTAAACAAGGGATTGTATTCAAAGCATTCAGGGGCAAGACCTTGGGTTTGTTATCTGGCAGGCTTTGTGCTTATCCCTTTTCTTGGTTGGGGTCATGGGGAGTAAGGGTGAGGTCCAGTCATTGACTGGGCTGAAGGGTTTGAGCAAAGCATTTGAAGTTCACTTGAGATCGGACAGCTTTGAACAGCTCAGTTGTCCTGCCCAGTTGTTTTCTACTTTATTTAAAGAATATATGCATGTATGCATAGGTGTACTGTGCATGTACCTTTTACCTTAATCGCAGCCAGCAGTCTTTTTTCTCTCTCTTTTGTTGTTGTTGAAAGTGTTGGTATACTTTAAATATTGCTTATTGTGTTATGCAAATCGAAGAGAACCTGAAAATAATGCCTCTAAAGTGGGCTGAGTACGTTGAACTCATCATTCTTCATCAGTTGGGAAAGTGATTTGTTATTGTGCAATGTCTCTGGATATTTGATTATGAATGAATAATGACTGCCATGGGCCCTTTCCCTTCCAGATATGTGCTATGTGCTGTGGCTTTAGAAGAGATTTAGCAAACCAGAAATGATTGTTTGAAAACATTTGAAACGCTGTCTTACTCTGTGTTGTTTGTGTTGTGTCTTACACAGTCATATTATCTGTTACTTATGTTGCATTATACACAGTCATACTCTTTGTTGTTTGTGTTGTGCTTTAATCATACTCTCTGTTTTGTGTGTGTCTTACACAGTCATACTGTCTGTTGTTTATGTTGTACCTTGCTCATTCATACTCACTGTAGTTCATGTTGTGCCTTACGGTCATACTTTCTGTGTGTGTTGTGTCTTACTCAGTTGTGCTGTTTGTTGTTTGTGTTGTGTTTTGCTTCATAATAATCATATTCTGTTCATGTTGTGCCCTACACAGTCATACTGTCTTGAAACACTGTCATACTTTGTGTCGTTCATGTTGTGTCTTACAGTTATATTGCTGTCTTCAAGGTCATGGTCACAGTGAAGGCTGATACACATAGAATAGTAGAGACTGTAATGGTTGGGAAACTGCTGAGAGATGGGGTGGAGCAGTATAGGCTTTTTGAAGCACATATTTTGAACTGAATTGAACATACTCACTGAGTATCATACTATCATGTTTTTCATGTTGTCTTGCTCAGTCAGACTCTTTGTTATATTCCTTGTAACAAAGTTTGAAAGGGGGGGGGGGGGGTTAGTGGAATCACCATGCCCATCTGTCTGTCTGGTTCTGTCCAGAAGATATCTTTGAAATGCTGAACCTTTTGTAACTGAGCAGCTGTGTTCATGTGGTGTCTTAGTCATACTCTTTGTTGTTCATGTTGTGCCTTACTCAGTCATACGAGTTGGAACAACATTTATGGTCTTTGAATCGTACAGGACAGAAAGAATGCAAACCATGTCTGTCCAGGGTTACCATTCTGATCCTTCCCCCCATACTCTATGGTGTACTTAGGGTTCTGTTCTTCGTCCTGTTCATTTATTCTGTACACACAGCCTCTATCTAAAATAGTAGATTATCACCCTGTTCTGCATATATTATATGTTAGCAGATGACACAGAATTGTACATTATTCTGATATCAATTCTATGGTCATTGATGTGCAATTTAGTGTTAGTGGAGTGAAATACAACTCAGCAAAGACAAGAAAGAAGCACTTTAGGTCTTTCACAGTCTGCGAATCTTCCTGCTTCTTTACAAATTAGACTTGTGTTGATTTTGTTGATTCTGCTCTTAGTCTTGGCATCATCTTTGACAACAGTCGTGCTATGAGAAAACAGGCTAGCAAGAGCTGCCACCTGCATGTTTTGAGAATGAAAGACCCATTAAGACCCTAGTCTCCTCTCTTGTTGTCCCTCATTTAGATTATTGCAACTCTTTGGGTGCTGGTATTCCTCAGAAATGTAGACAAATGTCAAAGGGTCATGAACTGTGCAGCCAGTCTTGTTTGCAGAGCATCCAGGCCTTAACCTATTAGCCCTCTTTTAGCTGACCTGCACTGGCTTCCAGTGTCTCACAGAACTGAGTACAAGAAAGCTACTCTCTGTTACAGTGTTATCTTGGGTTTGCCACCTCCACATCTTGCTGATCTTCAGCTGTACTCTCTATCTTGGTCTCTGGCTCATCAGCATATCACATATTTTTCACGTTCGAATCAGACGTAAGAAGTTTCAAGGGCAGCATGCCATTTGTTATATTGGTCCTGTCATCTGGAATAGGCTCCCATTTTCTGTTCATCATGCTCAAATCGTGCTGAACTTCAAAACTCCACTAAAGATCCACCTCTTCTCTGTCACTGTGTCAATTTTAAGGTGCAGTAGGTGTAACTGTGTCCAAATCCCAGTCCATCAATGTGTATGTGTATGTGTGTGTGTGTGGGGGGGATAATTTGGATTGTGGTGTATACCCCCCAAGTGATTTGGATTGTATGTATTCCCCCTCCCCCCCCCCACCACCCGAACCCCCACCCCCACCAAGTTGTGTATGTAGTGCATTGTTTTTTGCTGTTGAGTGACCTGTAGTATTTGTATAGTATGATGATTGGAGTTGTGTTGTTGCATACACACATTACTTAGTATGTGTTGTTGCATACACACATTACTTAGTATGTGTTGTTGCATACACACATTACTTAGTATGTGTTGTTGCATACACACATTACTTAGTATGTGTTGTTGCATACACTATGTTACCCCCACCCCCTTTATTCCTCAGTGCCTTTCATAAGCACCTTGAGCTCTCATCTGAGATGGGATGGCAGAAATATCCTCTATTATTGTTATTATGTTGTATCTTGCTGAGCCATGCTTTCTGTCATTCATATCATGTCTAACTAGGCCATTCTCTCTGTTCTTCAGGCTGTGTCTTAGTTGCAACTGCTGTTATTCATGTTGTGTCTCAGTCATACCCTCTATTGTTCATGTTGTGTCTCAGTCATACCCTCTATTGTTCATGTTGTGTCTCAGTCATACCCTCTGTTGTTCATGTTGTGTCTCAGTCATACCCTCTGTTGTTCATGTTGCATCTCATCCAAACCCT
Source organism: Alviniconcha marisindica (assembly GCA_018857735.1). Lineage (NCBI taxonomy): Eukaryota > Metazoa > Mollusca > Gastropoda > Provannidae > Alviniconcha > Alviniconcha marisindica. The sequence goes on along the minus strand of JABMCL010000049.1, from coordinate 253,395 downwards.
CTGTTGTTCATGTTGTGTCTTGGTGGTGGTGTGTCTTACTCAGTCCTATTTTTTTTTGTTCATTTTGTGTCTTACCCTTTGTTGTTCATTGTTTGTCTTAGCCATATTTACTGTTGTACATGATATGATATAGTGATCAGATTTACTTAGGCTAAAAGCCTTTATCTGGTCTTAGCCATCCTAAGCTGTTTGTATATTATGTCTTATTCCATCCTGCTTGCTCACATCATGTTGTGTCTTATCCATACTCTCTTCTGTTGATGTTGTGTCTTGTTCAGTCTTGCTTCCCCTGTAACAAAGTATGGGGTGTAAACTGGAAGCACCCTGTCTGTCCACCTCACTGGCTTTGTCCAGAGGATATCTTCTGAACTGCTCAACCTTTTGTAACAAAACTGGGTTTGGTGGTGCATCATCTAGGCCCTGGGTCAGACTGGCACACAGAAATAAATGGTTTGCTATCTTTTAGGTCAAGGTCACAGTGCTGGCTTCTATCATTAATGACTAACTACTATGTCTTTTGAAATAGTGATTCATCTGCAACCAAACTTTGTGTGATGGTAGATCACCATAAGCCAGTGTCCAGTGAAAACACTGGAATGCTGTGTTCAGAGTCAAGGTCATAGTGATTATAACAAAATTAAAGTGTTTGTCTGAGTGAGGGCTTGCATAATCAAAATAACTATGACTGTTTTGCCAATGTCTTCTTGTCTTACTCAGTCATACTCTCTCTTGTCCATGTTGTGTCTTAGTCATACTGTATGTTGTTCATGTTGTGCTTTGCTCAGTCACACTCTGTGTTGCTCATGTTGCAGTCCTACTCTCTGTTGTCCATGTTGTGTTTCACTTAGTTGTTCTTTCTGTTGTTTTAGTTTTAGTCCTACTAGCTGTTGTCCATGTTGTGTTTCACTTAGTTGTTCTTTCTGTTGTTTTAGTTTTAGTCCTACTAGCTGTTGTCCATGTTGTGTTTCACTTAGTTGTTCTTTCTGTTGTTTTAGTTTTAGTCCTACTAGCTGTTGTCCATGTTGTGTTTCACTTAGTTGTTCTTTCTGTTGTTTTAGTTTTAGTCCTACTAGCTGTTGTCCATGTTGTGTTTCACTTAGTTGTTCTTTCTGTTGTTTTAGTTTTAGTCCTACTAGCTGTTGTCCATGTTGTGTTTCACTTAGTTGTTCTTTCTGTTGTTTTAGTTTTAGTCCTACTTGCTGTTGTCCATGTTGTGTTTCACTTAGTTGTTCTTTCTGTTGTTTTAGTTTTAGTCCTACTAGCTGTTGTCCATGTTGTGTTTCACTTAGTTGTTCTTTCTGTTGTTTTAGTTTTAGTCCTACTAGCTGTTGTCCATGTTGTGTTTCACTTAGTTGTTCTTTCTGTTGTTTTAGTTTTAGTCCTACTAGCTGTTGTCCATGTTGTGTTTCACTTAGTTGTTCTTTCTGTTGTTTTAGTTTTAGTCCTACTAGCTGTGGTTCATGTTGTGTCTTACTCAGCCCCGCTCATGTAGTTAATGTTATATCTTACTCAGTCATACTGTGTCTTGTTCATGTTACATCTTACTCAGTCCTAATCTCTGTTGTGTGTGTCTTACTCGGCCATACTCTTTGTTCTTCCAGTTGTGCGTTGCTCAGTCATTCTCTCTGTGGCCTAGCAATATTGTCTGCTGTTGATGTTGTATGTCACTATTTTGGCCTACTCTGTGTTGTTCACCTGGTGTCTCTGTTTTCAGGAGAACGGGGAGATGGTGGCCATCAAGAAATTCAAGGACAGCGAAGGTAGACATTCATATAAGAAATCAGTTTTAAACAGCAAATGTAGACCTGTGTCTACTTGAGAACTTCTTCACCTTTACATTCCTTGCTGGCAGCTCCACTGTTGTGCAAACACCTGAGTGTTCAGAATATCAGCCTTCCATACCAAGTCCACTGGGCAGCACTCTTTTTCTTTATTATATATCTGTGGCTACACTGTCACCACCAGAGTGACTCCTGCATTAAGATGGGCAGTATGTAGTGATATGTATGTATAATCTCCCTCTTCTCCCACCTCTGTTCCCCCCCCCCCTACCCCCCATACATGCATACATGTGTGAACTCAGCTTTTTCTGAACACAGTGAAGGTAGACTTAAGTGTGTGAAATTAGTTTTTAGACAGCAAAGGTAGAGCTACATGTGAGAAATCAGTTTTATAGATGGTGAAAGTAGATGTGCTTGTGTAAAATCAGTTTTACAGATTGTTAAAGTAGACGTGCTTGTGTAAAATCAGTTTTACAGATGGTGAAAGTAGACATGCTTGTGTAAAATCAGTTTTATAGATGGTGAAAGTAGACGTGCTTGTGTAAAATCAGTTTTATAGATGGTGAAAGTAGACATGCTTGTGTAAAATCAGTTTTATAGATGGTGAAAGTAGACATGCTTGTGTAAAATCAGTTTTATAGATGGACAGTGATGGTAGACTTGCATGCATGGAATCAGTTTTATAGACAGTGGAGGTAGACATACAACATGTGTAATATCAGCTTTATACAATTACAGAGAGAAAGTATACATACATTTGTGAATTTAGTTTTTTTGACAGCAATTAAGGTGCATGTGTTTAAATCAGCTTCTTTTATTTTTGCCTCTTGCTCATTATCATTGTTTGACTGTAGTTTTAGGGTCTGGGTGACAGCTGAAGTATTGAGTAATTTGAGGTCAAGTGGGTTTTAACTTGGGGAGAGGAATTAACTTGGGGAAGGGAGTTGTTAATGATTAACAGAGGTGTTTCAGTTTTTGCATGTCAGCTTACTTGTAAATGGTTTTTCAGTTTAAAAAACAGTCATGAAGAACAGAATCCATCATTCAACTTGTGTGAGTTATTAAAGTGAAGATATCTGTGTCCAGAAAAACATTGAAATGACCGAAAACTGTACATTTTGTGCACAAGCATGACGTAGGTATGCACACACACACACACACACACACACACACACACACACACACACACACACACACACACACACACACACACCAATGGACACTGTCAGTATTACTGGGGACAACAATGGAGGTTGCACTGGGAGGAAAGCTTGTAAAGCATTGCTGTTGTGCATTTTGGGGCAACAGCTACACACTGTGTTCAGCTGTCCTGCTTTGAGAGAGCTGCTTTGTTATGGAATACCAGTACCATTGTTTCGCTAGCCCAGAGGCACTTTTAGGCTATGTGAGCTGGAAAGAGTTCTCAGTCAGTTGAGTCATGGTCATCTCTTACTATTGATTGTGTTTTGTGCTTTTTGCAATGGATCCCGTCAGCCCTTCTCTCCAGCAAATGAGAACCAATGCTGCTGCACTCAGAAGACCAATAATTTGAAGGGTGATTATTTTCAGTCACTTTATTTGCACAGTGGCACAGTCAGTGATGCAAAGAGGGATCATTATTTTTTTTACCAGTTTATTTTCATGGTGGTGCAGTCAGTGGGGCTGAGGCAGTTGGAATGGAGTCAAAACATCATCAGGTAGACACAATACACAGTGCAGACAAACATAGGACTGGAACTCGGCACTGAGTGACTTTGTGCCCAAGGGTAACTCTCCACTGCAGCTGTGGCCTCTGTCCAGACACAATTACAAGCAGCCTTGTAACAGCATGATAGATGTAGTGTGTGTGTGTGGTGGTGTGCGTGCATGTGTATGTGTGCATGCATGTGTGTGTGTGTGTGTGTGTGTTTGTGTGTGTGTGTGTGTGTGTGTTTGTAACAAATGGGAACATAGGTTATACACTTATTTGTCTAAGTTTAAGCAGCCTAAACTCTGTATAAAGATAGCGGTGCTGATGCTGCTGACCAACAGTGCCATACTGCAGATGCAGAAATGAAAGTCCCCTGTGCTGAGAGCCCAGAGCTGACAAATATTCTCCCTTTAGCCTGGGGTGGATCAGAATATAGCCATGCATACTTTGCCCACTGCCAGAAATTTCTTTCTGGAGTTAATTTCTATCTTCCCTGTCCATTTGCTTTCATTTTTTCCCAAATCCTCTCCCTACTTTTTAACTGCATTAGTTTTGGCTAACACTTTCCCATGTGGGTCTGCAGGGTAGTATAGGTCACCAGCACCTTCCTGATAGTCACAAGCAATTTAAGCAGGTTCCAGTTATGAGTGCCTACAGAATGTAAATGGGTTCCAAAAGGTGTATTATGGTGTATTGATAGAGAAATGGTTGGTTTTTAACATTGCAACAGTTTGTGATTTAATGACTTGTGTTTTGAACTGGTGTAAGATAAGTTTGAGTGTGTGATTCATCCTGAGCTGACCCTGTGCGGTTGACAGGACATCGAAATCCAAGAACTAACTGATCCTACTGTTACCCAGAGGTTACTATTGAGGAGAAAATGAATATTTCTACAGACCAACGCTGTCCAACATACCATCGAAAACTACAAATTATTCAGTAAAATTTGGATTCATGCATCAAGAAACATCATAATTGACAGGGAAGATAAGGAGGGGACAGGAAATCTCAAATAGGAAGGGGTCATTGGGTCACTGATGTCTGCTGTTATGATGGTGAACCCTGTTTGAAGCTGACAAGGCTGTCCTCGTGCAGTGTCCAATTAGTATCAAATTTTCAGAATTGTGCGTGTTGCATTGTTGGTAAAACAGTGAAATTTCCTGAACTAAAATGGACATAGGCAAATAGCTGTTTTGGAATCTTTTGATGACTCATGCATATGGAATGGTAACCAGACTTGTGGACCCTTTAGTAAATCAGGATTGGGGGTTGTACACCTGTAACTTTAGTTGCTCTTTATATATATATGGGCCCTGATGAACACACACACACACACACACACACACACACACACACACACACAATGTCCGTCTCTCTCTATAAATATGTTTATGTTCCTAAATTGGTTCAGTTTAATTAGCAGCTTCGGTTTGGTTCCTGTTTTGCAACCCTTGAAACCCTTTGTGAAAAACACTTCTTTTTTTTAAATCGCTGTGGTTCATTCATATTGTGAATATTATAAATGAGTTATGAACACTTTTTAATGGAGCATATATACTCTGTCAAAAGTCATAAGTGCTCTGTCAAAGATCTCATTGATGCAACTCGCAATGCACACAAATTCCTCAGTCACCAGTGACCAACAAAGTCAAGAGGGGTTTCCCAGTCAAGCAGTCACCATCCTGAAAATGCCAGTTTCACCAGTGAGGTTACATCTTGATTGATAATGATGATGGAAACAGTCCCACATGTATGCTCTCAGCCTGATTGCCTCGAGAAGTGAGAGCTAATCAACACAGACCATTCTCTCAGATCCAGTAAGGTAAGCAAGGCGGAAGGGGGAAATCCTGACTGGCATGTGGCAGTGTGTGACATCCATCTTCCAACACCCCTGTAAATCGGTTGTCCATACTCCTGTAAATCGGTTGTCATGGACATAAGGGAGTGAAGGCATGTGGCAGTGTTTGACATCCATCTTCCCACACTCCTGTAAATCGGTTGTCATGGACATAAGGGAGTGAAGGCATGTAGCAGTGTTTGACATCCGGCTTCCAACATTTCTGTAAATCGGTTGTCATGGACATAAGGGAGTGAAGGCATGTGGCAGTGTTTGACATCCATCATCCCACACTCCTGTAAATCGGTTGTCATGGACATAAGGGAGTGAAGGCATGTGGCAGTGTTTGACATCCATCTTCCCACACTCCTGTAAATCGATTGTCATGGACATAAGGGAGTGAAGGCATGTGGCAGTGTTTGACATCCGTCTTCCCACACTCCTGTAAATCAGTTGTTATGGACATAAGGGAGTGAAGGCAAATGGGCAAGAAAATAGGCTGCTGGTGAGAGAAGTAACCAGCACAAGCGGTTTGCATCTTGGAAGAGATGAAATGTTGAAGATGTTGTTATCTGTGGGCCAAAGCCAAAGACATTACACCTTCACCTTGGTGAGAGAAGTAACCAGCACAAGCGGTTTGCATCTTGGAAGAGATGAAATGTTGAAGATGTTGTTATCTGTGGGCCAAAGCCAAAGACATTACACCTTCACCTTGGTGAGAGAAGTAGCCAGCACAAGCAGTTTGCATCTTGGAAGAGATGAAATGTTGAAGATGTTGTTATCTGTGGGCCAAAGCCAAAGACATTACACCTTCACCTTGGTGAGAGAAGTAGCCAGCACAAGCGGTTTGCATCTTGGAAGAGATGAAATGTTGAAGATGTTGTTATCTGTGGGCCAAAGCCAAAGACATTACACCTTCACCTTGGTGAGAGAAGTAGCCAGCACAAGTGGTTTGCATCTTGGAAGAGATGAAATGTTGAATGTTGTCGTTATGTGTGGGCCAAGCCAAAGAAGTTACACCTTCACCTTGGTGAGAGAGGTGTGGCAACAACCACTCAGATGATGATGTGCTTTGAAGAGATCAAATAGGACTGTTGTCGATGGTAACAAGTTTATATTGATTTATGTGTTTTTCAAAGGCATCATTGGTAAAACTTCTGAGAGCTGAGATGGGGCACGTGTTTGTGTAGAGGTGTTTGTGTAGAGTCCATCTTGAACTTTCTATAGATTCACACATTTCAGTAATGTTTTTGTGTGTTGCATGAAACAAAGTTTAAAATAAAAGATTTGAACATGATAAAAATAGACCAGTGGGCAGTAATTATTAAAAGAAAAGAAAAATACGAGGAATAAAAATAACAAGAGATAATACACAGATTTTTGTTTCTTTTTGGCAACCATAATTCATTGTTTGGAATCAAGACATAGACACTCCATGGCACACACTCGCAACACTTCCTGGAGTGCTTGATAGCTTTGAACCTTCCACTTATCTTTCCAGACATGCGTCCTGGACACACTGTTGCTATTTTGCTGGGCTCTATGAATTATTTCGGCCGGCTGCCTTTTGTGGAGCAGCCTCCACTCCATCCCAGCCAGCAGATCAATGATGGCAGGGATGATTGGCCAGTGGCTGGCACCTGATAGTGCCAGTGCAGAGTCTGGGAATGAGCCCCCAGCCGGTGAAGCTGAAGGGTATAGCTATCGGCTTGAAACCAGCCAGTTCCCATTCTACAGTATCCACAATGGATCACTGGGGGAAGAAAACCACTCCTTCACTTCCTGATATGTTGCTGGACAAAAGCTGCTTCTGTGGATTGATTGACTGATTGATTGGCCCAGGCTAATTTGTTGTGGTGAATTTTCTGCAACTACTTTATTGCCTCTGGGTGGGGAGAGATTGGTGTATGGGTAATGCTGGGCTCTGCAAGTAAAGACAGAGAGAGTGTGTGTGTGTGTGTGCTTGTATGTTTGGAGGGAGAGAGAAAGAATGTGTGTGTGTGTGTGTGTGTGTGTGTGTGTGTGTGTGTGTGTGTGTGTGTGTGCATCTTTGTGTGTGTTTGGAGAGAGTATGTGCGCATATTTGTACTCCTGTAACAAAGTTAGGAGTGAGGTGAGGTGTTTAGTGCAATCACCATCCTTCTGTCTGTGTCCAGGCTTTGTCTGGAAGATATCTTCTAAATTGTTAACCTTTTGTAACTAATCTTAGTGTAGTGGTGCGCCAACATAGCTGGAATGTTATGCAAAAAAAGAAAGAAAAAAGAAATTATTTTCAGGGTCAATGACAAATGGGGGCTTATCAAAGTATAACTGTTTGTATAATATCTTCTGAACTGCTGATTCTTTTGAAACCAAACTTAGTTTGACAGTACATCATCAGCTGGAGTGTCTTGTGAAAAGACTGGATTGCTATGGTCAAGGTTACAGCAAAGGTGCAAAACACCATTAGATGTTTTCAAGCTGATTTTTTTTAAAAACAATTTAAGCTTTTGTCGCCAAACTTAGTATGGTGATGCATTTTCATGAGCCAGAGTGTCATGTGAAAAGATTGTTTGCCATCTTCAAGTTATATAATCAAAATCTGATCATTTCTAATTTGTGTTAAGAACTGCTTATCCTTTTGCAACCAAACTTTGTTTGATGGTACACCATCATAAGCCACAGTGTTTTGCGAAAAGATTGGGTTGTTGTGTTCAGTGTCAAGGTCACAGTGATGGTCCAAAACTTCATTGATTGTTTGCCCTGATATTTTTGCAACCAAACTAGTTGATGTATTATTTCAAGCAACCAGAACTAATGAAAATAAAGTGGGTATATAAAGCATGCTGACAATAACAGTTACACAGTAGCTAGGCACACAATGGGAGGTGTTTTGCCATGCAAGCTGACAAACCTTGTCATGTTGAGAGAGTGTGTATTTGTGCATGTTTGTGTATTTAAAGAAGTAGTGTGTGTGTGTGTGTGTGTGTGTGTGTGTGTGTGTGTGTGTGTGTGTGTGTATGAGAGAGAGAGAGACAGTTAATTGTATGTAAAGATCTGTTTATAGTGTACCTGTGTAGGCGGTTGTGTGGTCAGTCCTACACAACACTGATGTGGGGTTAACAGGTTGTGAATTTGTCTTACTTCAGGTAATACCATAGCTGGGGAGTCAGTGCGGTTGCAATCTTAGATTGTTCATTGAATGTGTATGCGTGTGGTTGACAAAAAGCTCTAGCCATGCCGGCCTACTGTGTTGCAGCAAACTGTAACAACTCACAAGCAACCCAAAGCATAACTATGCACGAGTTCCCTTGGAATCAACCCACTGTGAGGCGAAAATGGGTCAAATTTGTACAATTCAAATGAGCTGACTTTGATGCTGCGCCTCAGTCACGCCCATTTGTGTAGCGAGCACTTCGCTGAGTGTGATTTTGTAAACTTTATGGCAGAATAGCAAATGGGTTTTGCTTCAAAGCGGAATTTGTAGGGCTGTCCACAGGGTAACTGACTGGGAAAAAATGCCAGTTTGAATCTCCAAGGATGAAGCTGATGAGCAGCAAGTGCACAGCATGACGCCAAAAGTGAGAAACTGAGAAAGACCAAACCACAAATGCTGGTGGCAAACGAAAAATGGCTGCCCTAATCAGGCAAGCAAACAGCTGACACCAAATGAAAGAAACAAAACAGCTGAAACCACCTCAAAACCCCAAACGGTTGCCTGCCTGCAAGCGTAAGGTGGAGAAAAAAACACACAAAAAACATCACCAAATCACAACAGTCGAATAGACTACTGTCTGCAACAAAGGAGTGGACGACTACAGTCGTAAGAGCCCAGAGCAAAAATAACTGTGCCAACGACAAACAGATGGAAAGCCAAACTAACCATAACTAACTCTAAACTAACCCCTCACTAACCTGGCTTCCATCTAGAAAAACAAAGGCTGCAGACTGATAAAGCAAAATGTTAATCAGGACTACCGATGACAAAGCATCGGGATGTAAACAAATGTGGATGACAGGAGAAAAACAAAATGGCTGCCCTAATCAGGCAACAAGCTAACAAGCAGGTATGAAATGGCCAATAAACCAAAGATAAAAAATAAAGAACACATGGTGAAAAAGAAGGGGAAAAGAGAGAGGAAAACACAACACTTTCAGAAAAGAAAGAGGAGGTAAGTAATGTCAGCGAGCAACAGGACAAAGGCTGGATACACGTAATCTGTGTACACAATACAACCCACTTAGCAGTGACAACAACATGGCAGGCCAACAGACGCTCATGAACTACCCCACACAAAGAAAGAATGAGAGGTCTTGTTAAACATCGAGACTACCCCCCTCACTCGTACATCGTAAATAAACAATATAACTTGATAAACAAAAGGGCAAGCCAAGAGAAAAAACAGTGAATGGCAAGAACCGGTAACTAGCCCAACCCCAAACCCTAACCCAGGGAGGCCCCAAAATCGCAAGTCTTTTGAACTAGAACAAACAAAACTTTTTCATTTTTACATATGATGAAACAAACAAGCATAAATTAGGAAAATAAAATAAAACACCCAATAAAAGGCAGGCTCCCATATGAGGTCTAGCCTGCTGTGAAAGCTAGAGTAAACGGGGGGGGGGGGGGTATCGACATCCTTCAAAGATTTACTGGAACATTTGTCTGGGTCCCTCATGTAGAATTAACAGTAACATGGCCCCTCCCCTGAGTGAGCACACACTGAAAGGAAAGGAAAGTGAAATGTTGGAGGAAACTGGTAGTCCAAAGAGAGGTGTGTTTTGTTTGCGCATGCTGATTATCTAATTTACAGTTTGGTGACATGTTGGTAGTTATTCATTCAGGACAATACATTGACCATTTGTCCTTCCTGTTGTGATTAGGTTAATGGTCATTTGCTGTTGATCATAGTGTGAATGATTGTCCATTTGTCCTCGTGACTACATTAATAGTCATCCACTCCCAACCAAATACTTCCCAGTGGTGGCTCAGATAAACAGATAAACACCAGTGGGTCAGATAAACACAAGCCTAATTTATCAAAATGCAACCCCCCCCCCCTTTATTTTGTAAATGTTTTTATAGGAAGTTTTGAGAAAGAAGCACACACACACACACACACACACACACACACACACACACACACACACACACACACACACAGGTACACACACACACAGGTGCACGCACGCATGCACGCACGCACACTCACACACACACACACACACACACACACACATCACACACACACACACACACACACACACACACACACACACACACACACACCACACACACACACACACACACACACACACACACACACACACACACACACATTCCCTCCTTGTTTTCCATTCTTGTCCTCTTCAAATTCATCCTTAGGCACTAATGAGGGCCTTGTGCTACATGATGTCAGGGAGGACACCTGATTCCCATATAGAATTTGAATGGTTAATACCAAATGAGGGCAACATTCCAATTGCAGGCAGAACAAAGAGCACCAGCATTGGTGGGTAGGATACAAGTGTCAGCCAGCACTCATCAATGTTTGATGCCTGCAGCAGATGGAGTTGCTGCCTGACTGCTCAGCATGTGCCCAAAAGGGAGGGAATGGTTTGAGGGAAAGAAAGAAAGAGTAGTTACACAATGGATATTTCATGAGCCGGTGGCTAGGTCTCTATGCTGAAATCTAGAGAAAACTTGCGTGATATAAATTATAAGCAGCAAAATGAATGTAAATGATAGTGCTTGATGGAACAGTGATGCCCTGAAGGCAAGGAAGCCAAGGATGTCTGGTGTCATTTCACTCCCTGTGTGGAGTAGTTGTCATTTGATTACTGTTTCCTCATGTTCTGCCTAATCCTGCCTAGCCCTGTTGCCCTTTCTGTCTTTTCTCTGCCCCCCCCCCCCCCCCCCCCCCAAGTTTTCTAGTATTGTTCATTATGGGATAGAATCCACAAACAAAAGGGACTTGAGTAGCACCGGAAAGATGTCACATGAACACTGACAGCAAAGACCCAAATTGTTCACTGTAACTCTCACCTGGCATGCAAGGTACATAAACTCCACCAAGGTGCATGCTCATCACCTAGCATGCAAATAAATGCTAGGTACATCAGCTCCACCAAAGGTGCATGTGTTAAGAAATAAAAGCAGATTGTTGGCTCTTGTTGAGCAGCTAGTTTATGATGGTAGGTGCATTCGGGGGGGGGGGGGGGGGGGGGAGGGGGGAATATTTTCTTGGTATGCCCCCTTCACAATTTCTGAAGAAGAAAAGACATTCCTGTCTGTTGTTCCACAGTGGTGGTGCAGCATTAACGGATAGAGTAATGTGCAAAAATTGCAATAGATTGCTATCTTTAAGGTCAGGGTGACAGTGAGGGTTTATATTCAAGTATGAGCATTTCTACTGTAGCTTCTGAACTAATGATTTTTTTGCAACCAAATTTAGTTGGATGTTAGATCATAATAAGCAAAAGTGGCCAGTGAAAATATTAGATTGCAATGATCAAGGTCACAGTGGATGGTAAGAAAAATTAATTCAACTGCTTATTGGGACAGTATCTTCTGAACTGCTGAACCTTTTGTAACCAAACATGGTATGGTGATACATCATTGTAAGCTGGAGTGTCATACAGATGGGGGGAGGGGGGGGGTAATGGTAACTGTCTTTGAGGTCAAGGTCACATTGAGGGCTTGTATATATAATATACGGTTGTTTCTAATATGCTTTTGAACTAATGATTCTTTGCAACCAGGCTTGATTTTATGGTAGACCATCATAAACCAAAATGCCCAGTGAAAATTGTGGGTGCCTATGTTCAGGTCACAGCAAATGTTCAAAATTGATGAATAATGAACCCACAGCAAATGTTCAAAATTATGAATAATGAACCTTTTGTAACCAAGCTTGGTGTGGTGATACATCATAAGCTGGGGTGTCATGTACAAAAATTGGGTTACTATCTTCAAGGTCAAGGCTGCATGGTTCATAGAATCTAAATATGACTATTATATCTTTTGAACTGCTGATCCTTTTGCTTCCAAACTTTCTTTGATGGTGCATCAGTACAAGACAGAAAGTTTTGTGAAAACAATTCTTCGGTGTGTTCAAGGTCACAGCAAAGGTTAAAAATGTCGTTAACTGTTAGTCCAGATTTTTTTTTTATGGTGGTGCATCATCATGAACCAGAGTGTCTTGCAAAAGATTGTTTTGCTACTTTCAAGGCCAAGGTCACAGTGAAGGATTATATGATGAAGATAGGATCGTTTCTACTGTGTCTTCAGAGCTGCTGATCCTTTTGCAACCAAGCTTAGTTTGATGGTACATGATCAACAGCCAGAGTGTCTTGTAAACAGATTGGATTGCTGTGCTCAAGGTTAAGGTCACAGTCATGGTTGGCCGCTTCTGTATTTTCTATACCACTGATATCTTTGCAACCAAACTAGGTGTGTGGATTAATGCTAATAAGCAGACATATTTGCAAATGAAGTGAGCATGTATTGATGGCATACTGCCAATAATAGTGATGTACATTTTGCCACACAAGTGACAAACTTTGTTTTGTTTTTGCAGCATGCTTACTGCGTGTTTTATATTTCAGAAAATGAGGACGTGAAGAGAACAACGCTGCGAGAGCTGAAAATGCTGCGTACCCTGAAGCAGGACAACATCGTGGAGCTGAGGGAGGCTTTCCGGCGAAAGGGCAAGCTCTATCTCGTCTTTGAATATGTTGAACGGGTATGTCTCCGGCATCACACCCCCACCCCACTATACTGCTGTACTTGTGTGATGTCTTTTGAGCACTGATTAACTCCCTTGTGTTGGTGGGAGGTCTAGCATGAACCTCACGGTCTGGGTGAGTGTGTCCTCGGTGGTTCCCAGCATGACTATCCAGTTGTTGTTGCACCGCTTTGGCTGCCTCCTGAAGTCCCTTGTTGTTTGGTATATGAGCCCGTCATCTGCCAGTGTGAGAATCCTGATGGGTCCATTTGGGTTCAGCTCTGCCAGGCCCTTGGTATAGACATTGAAGAGGACTGATGAGAGCGGTGATCCTTGTGGTAGGCCCATTGTGAGGTGATGAGAGCGGTGATCCTTGTGGTAGGCCCTTTATGAGGTGATGAGAGCGGTGATCCTTGTGGTAGGCCCATTATGAGGTGATGAGAGCGGTGATCCTTGTGGTAGGCCCTTTATGAGGTGATGAGAGCGGTGATCCTTGTGGTAGGCCCATTATGAGGTGATGAGAGCGGTGATCCTTGTGGTAGGCCCATTATGAGGTGATGAGAGCGGTTCGTGAGGGCCCATTATGAGGTGATGAGAGCGGTGATCCTTGTGGTAGGCCCATTGTGAGGTGATGAGAGCGGTGATCCTTGTGGTAGGCCCACTGTGAGCTGATGAGCAGAGCTCCAGTTTCCAAGCTGCATAACCACTGTTCTTTCCAGAAGCGCTCCTGCAATCCACTGGGTCAGTGTTAGGCTGACTCCACACTGAATGAGCAGGTCCATCAGCAGCTTGAACTGGACCCTGTTGTATGCATCCTTGAGATCGATTGCCACAGCCACTATTGGTTCTTTCCTCTGGGATTCTTTGTAAAAACAGCATGGCACATTTCATATGCAAAGGCCGATGCATTTTCCTGGTCTGAACCCCCGCCCCCTTCTTCCCCTCTCCTGATTTGCAGGGAGCATCTCCCTGTCGTCAAGGTCTCTGTTGAGTTTCCTGGCAACAAGTCATTCCATGAACTTCTGAATGGTGTTCTGAATTGTGAGGGTGCAATATCCATTCAGCTTGTGGTGGTCTTACCCTGGTTTGGGAATAGGTTTCAAAAAGCTGTCTGTCCAGTCTTCAGGAATATAGCCTTTGTGGGAACTTTCTTGGTACATACTGTACAGCTCAGCCCTGTCCTCTTCTTATAGGTTCTTTTTATCCGAGTATGGGATCCTGTCTGTCAGCCCTGTCCTCCTGTGATAGGTTCTTTTTATCCGAGTATGGAATCGTGTCTGTCAGCCCTGTCCTCCTGTGATAGGTTCTTTTTATCCGAGTATGGAATCGTATCCAGACCAGGTGCTATATCCTTTCCACTTCTTCTGAGGGTTTTGTTGAATTCCTCCTTTGTGAGTTCTTCGTTGGGGCCACATTGTGCAAGTGTTCTGTTGAGATCACTCAGTATATACTTCCTTTCCTGTAGGTTTTGGTTGCACTGTATGAATCACCCTAGTAAAACTTTACCTTTCTTTTCATTGGTCTTTAACCATGCCCTGTTGGTGTCTTCTAAGTTGGGGTTTATTTTGTTGAGTTTGTTGGTACAATTGCCTGAACTGTGTCAGTGTTGTTTCAGCACTGAGTTCTTCACAGAAACTTTTCCATTTAGCTTCTTTTGCCTCCTGTGTTATCTGCTTGAACTGCTCGGTTTTGGTAGCCATTGCAGATGTGAGTGTTGGGTCTGCGTTTGGATGGATGCAAGACATCCTGATTCAAGAAAAGAGGCATGGCAGATACTGTTGATTTGATTCTTCATGGAGAGAGTCTGGTCAATTTTAACTCTGATGTATTTCACAGAAGTTTTGAAGGGGATGTTGCTACCCCCAGTGTAAACTGAATCACTGTCTACAAGTCTGAGACAAGATGAAGTGCCAACAGCCAATGCTTCCATTTTGTCAGTGTTTAACATGAGCTTATTGCTGTTCATCCATGACAAAATGTCATTAACACATGCCTAAATGCCTGACTGGACAGGATAAAATTCATCAGGTGGTGCACTTTGAGAGAGGTCTTATCACCAGCATAGTTGTGAAAGTTGCACTCATTAGTCGGACAGTGGCTGTGAGTGTAGTGTGAACCAAACAGATCCCAGAACAGAACCACTGGCAAGGTCCTGACTGTGATTGTACCTACCCAGCTGTACAGCTGCACTGGCTGTTCGAAGATTGTTTTTTGTGCTGTAGTCTGTCTTCAACAAGAGATGATGTAGCTTTTTTTCTGCATTACACAATGGCAGTATTTTCCTGTCATGATGACTTCACCATCACATTATATATCAGAAGTTGTTTACATGCTTACAACCTTGCACAAAGATTTTGTAATATCATCTCTGCGATCTTGCTGTTATATCTCCATCCAAACACATCCAATTCAGCTCTGGAAGCACACTGAATGAATGTCTGTCAGCTGTGTTGAAAAGCAGGTGTGAGTGAAGCTTGCCTGAGGCTGGGAAAGGGGCGGAGCCTAAAACTCCAAGCCAGGAAAGTGGATTGGTCCATGGGGGGTATTTTGCCATGCAAGGCAACAAACCTTGTTACACTTTCACACAACTTCACACAGAACACTGATACAGTAAAGTGATACCTTCTCACTCTCTCTCACTCCCTCTCTCTGTGTAATTCTGATGTTTCTGCATATTTGTAGGAACTCTGTGTAACTGCATTAAGTGAATGTTTCTTCATTTTTATGTGTGTTTGCAGTATAGTCATGTGTGTCTGTGTAGCATAGCAAAGACTAGCTGTTAGATAGGTCCAAATGGACCTAATGCTACTATCCTTTAGTATCAAAGTTTTCGAGGTTGATTTCTCTCTGTGTCTCTGTCTCGCAAACAGACGCATGCACACATGCACACAAATGCATGCACACACACACACACACACACACACACACACACACACACACACACACACACCACAGTACACACACATACACACACACACACACACACACACACCACACACACACACACCACACACACACACACACACACACACACACACACACACACACACACACACACCACACACACCACACACAATACACACTCACATATACACACACACACCACAGCACACACACAACCACACACACACACACACCAACACACACCACACACACACCACACACAACACACACAACACCCACAGCACAACAACACACACCACACACACACACACAGCACACACACACACACCACACACACACACACACACACACACACACACACCACACACACACACACACACACACACACACACACACACACCACACACACACACACACACACACACACACACACACACACACACACACACACACACACACACACACACACATACCCACACCACAGCACAAATACACACTCACTTACAGGCACACCAGTCAGTGACTGTACCTACTAACAATTACTCTTCCCCTTACCAAAATCCAGCATGTGCTGCAGGTGTTCAAGGTGGATTAAGCATTCCATGGCACAATCTGTTAGACAGCTATGCTGACTAATAAAAAGACAGCCAGAGTCAGGCACTGTCCTGTTTGAATTGTGCTCAGGTGTCTTACCTTGCCTGTTGTCATGTCAGTCAGGGGCGTGTTGGTAAGGCCACAACCTGTTTTAGGAAATACTAAAAGGGGCAGCTCCTTTAGCTGTGGTATTTGGATGGCCTGATTTGATTGGATCCTTGGCAGCTTATGCAGGAAAGGTGACCCCCTTCATGTACAGTGGAACCCTCTGAGGACACTGTGGCTTGGGCCCTCAGAGATAAAAACGCAAAAAGGTTGAGAAAGAACGCTGGTCTTTGGACTTGTCTGATCGTTTAAGTGCCTGATTTGGGTGGGGAGTGGGGCGCTCCTTTATACCTGATTGGGTGCTGGTGGGGTGGGCAATAACACTGTGGCTAAAAGCCTCCCATTCAGATCCAGTTCTTGCAAATGGTGACCTACAGCTAAACAAATCCACAACTAAAAAACACAAGGGAAAATGTTAACTTCCTCTTTGTATAAAGGCAGTCCCTCTTAGCTTCATGCCAGCAGAATGCAAAAATCTTGAACAGATAAAACATATTGAAACACCACCAACAAAACCCAGTGAAAATAAATCTTAAATCTGGAGCAGTGAATTATTATTCACATACTTTCTGCTTGCAAAGTCTTTGTTCTCGAATTGTCTGATTTTGAAACAGCCATTGTATACATTGTATTATGTGCCTTATGTCCTGTTTCGCTTTTAAAATCTTTCATTGGTGTTTCATTATGTGAGAGACATTGAACACATGAGACTTGGGTGCTCAGGTGCATTATTTTCATCTGTTGGCTTTTTATCACTGAAATGAAACAGAGAAATAAGTTTGTTGATGGATTGCAAATTGACATTGCCCTGAATGCGTTTTGTGTTGCTGTTGCATAGCGTCTTGTAGAGTCCATAGGGGTGTCCGCAGCAATATTCAAAGCAGTGGCCTGTGGTTGAAGCATTGGATTTCAAGAATTTTGTTTTGTTTTCTCTGTAACTACAACCGTGGACCACACAACTTGCTCCACTACTACTCAATAATCTAGATCTGTTCAGTATACCTTCTGCCATTTTACAAACTGGAATTTGGGCACATACACCAGACACTGTCAATGAAACAACACATCAGTAGCCTCTGCCGCACTACGTTTCTCGCACTCAGGAGAATCACCTCTATCCGTCCGTTCCTCTCTAACAGTTCCACAGAAAAGCTCGTTGCGTCTGTGATCACGTCAAGATTGGACTACTGCAATGCTGCTTTCGCAGGAGTAGCCGATGAACAAATCGTGTGCATGCAAAAGATCCAGAACAACGCCGTACGGCTCATCTTGAAAAAATCGAAGCGTGATTATGTCACACCGCTTTTGAAAGAACTCCATTGGCCCCCAGTAAAATACCGTGTTCAGCATAAGCTCGCAACATTCGCTTTCCGTCACTTTGATGGCACTCTTCCGCCATACCTGTCTTCTTCTCTCTGCACATATCAACCATTGCGCTCCCTTCGTTCTTCGACAGAAAGACTGCTCAAAATTCAAAAACAAACCTGAAAACCTTGGTGAACGTTCTTTTGGTTACATTGCTCCGACTGTCTGGAACTCGCTGCGGCCGACCTGAGAGCTTCTCCCTCCCTCCCAACTTTCAGAGTTAACCTAAAAACGCATTTCTTCCACCAAGCCTTCTGATTGGTTTGTACATGCCAACCGCTACCTGTTTCATATTCGTGTGTGTGTGCGTTGTGTGTGTGTGTGTGTGGCGTGTGTGCATGTGTGTCAGTTGGGGGCAGGGGTGGGTGACTGGGAGAGATGGAATTATGGGTAGGTAGTAATATAATGATTCATTTTCTTTATATATTGCTGTTTCTCATATGGCACATGTACTTGTATATTATACATTGTTAGTTGTCATAATTATATGAATTATGTTTGTGAAACTTTTTTGAGAATGTTGTAAAGCACAGTGAGTTTGGGTACACCAGAGAATAGCACTATACAAAAATTATCTATTATTATTATTGTTATTATATGTTCTATTTTTAGTAGCAGTTATGGCAGCTGCTTCTCATTGGCAAAAGGGCTGCTTAGACAGTTGTTAATAGTAGTGGGTGTGATGGTTTGATGTGGTAATAGTAGTGGGTGTGATTGCAGGATGTGGTAATAGTAGTGGGTGTGATGGTGTGATGTGGTAATAGTAGTGGGTGTGATGATAGGATGTGGTAATAGTAGTGGGTGTGATGTGGTAATAGTCATGGGTGTGATGATAGTATGTGGTAATAGTAGTGGGTGTGATGGTAGGATGTGGTAATAGTAGTGGGTGTGATGGTAGGATGTGGTAATAGTAGTGGGTGTGATGGTAGGATGTGGTAATAGTAGTGGGTTTGATGGCAGGATGTGGTAATAGTAGTGGGTGTTGATGGTAGGATGTGGTAATAGTAGTGGGTAGTGGATGTGGTTAGTGGGTTGATTGTAGGATGTGGTAATAGTAGTGGGTGTGATGATAGGATGTGGTAATAGTAGTGGGTGTGATGATAGGATGTGGTAATAGTAGTGGGTGTGATGGTAGGATGTGGTAATAGTAGTGGGTGTGATGGTAGGATGTGGTAATAGTAGTGGGTGGGGATGGTAGGGGTTAGGGGTGGGTAATAGTAGTGGGTGTGATGGTAGGATGTGGTAATAGTAGTGGGTTTGATGGTAGGATGTGGTAATAGTAGTGGGTGTGATTGTAGGATGTGGTAATAGTAGTGGGTGTGATGATATGATGTGGTAATAGTAGTGGGTGTGATGGTAGAATGTGGTAATAGTATTGGATGTGATGATAGGATGTGGTAATAGTAGTGGGTGTGATGGTAGAATGTGGTAATAGTAGTGGGTGTGATGGTAGGATGTGGTAATAGTAGTGGGTTTGATGGTAGGATGTGGTAATAGTAGTGGGTGTGATTGTAGGATGTGGTAATAGTAGTGGGTTTGATGGTAGGATGTGGTAATAGTAGTGGGTGTGATGGTAGAATGTGGTAA
This sequence comes from Alviniconcha marisindica, assembly GCA_018857735.1. Lineage (NCBI taxonomy): Eukaryota > Metazoa > Mollusca > Gastropoda > Provannidae > Alviniconcha > Alviniconcha marisindica. The sequence continues at coordinate 233,826 of JABMCL010000049.1, read as the reverse complement.
TAGTATTGGATGTGATGATAGGATGTGGTAATAGTAGTGGGTGTGATGGTAGAATGTGGTAATAGTAGTGGGTGTGATGATAGGATGTGGTAAAAGATATGTTGATGAGACTGATGACTGCAGAACCTAACTTGTATTTATTCCTGAATGCTTTACACACTGTTGGCTGTGTGAACAGACTTTCAGTAAAAGTCTGTACTATGATTATAGTCACATGTATACATGTACAGACAGAACATTTAGTGGTCCTGACTAATTTCAACAAACAAATGGCCACCCACAAGCTAAAACCTAGATACCTCCACTGGTGCCCAAATACACATCCACACTAGACATCCACACACCCCACACCCATTCACCACCCACACTGCTCAACCCCACCTCCCACCCCCTTCTCTCTCACTCACCCACAAACTGAAAACTAGATACCTCCACTGGTGCCCAAATACACATCCACACTAGACATCCACACACCCCACACCCATCCACCCACCCACACTGCTCAACCACACCTCCCACCCCCTTCTCTCTCAATGACCCACAAACTGAAAACTAGATACCTCCACTGGTGCCCAAATACACATCCACACTAGACATCCACACACCCCACACCATCCACCCACCCACACTGCTCAACCACACCTCCCACCCCCTTCTCTCTCAGTGACCCACAAACTGAAAACTAGATACCTCCACTGGTGCCCAAATACACATCCACACTAGACATCCACACACCCCACACCCATCCACCCACCCACACTGCTCAACCCCACCTCCCACCCCCTTCTCTCTCACTCACCCACAAACTGAAAACTAGATACCTCCACTGGTGCCCAAATACACATCCACACTAGACATCCACACACCCCACACCCATCCACCACCCACACTGCTCAACCCCACCTCCCACCCCCTTCTCTCTCAATGACCCACAAACTGAAAACTAGATACCTCCACTGGTGCCCAAATACACATCCACACTAGACATCCACACACCCCACACCCATCCACCCACCCACACTTCTCAACCCCACCTCCCACCCCCTTCTCTCTCAATGACCCACAAACTGAAAACTAGATACCTCCACTGGTGCCCAAATACACATCCACACTAGACATCCACACACCCCACACCCATCCACCCACCCACACTGCTCAACCCCACCTCCCACCCCCTTCTCTCTCAATGACCCACAAACTGAAAACTAGATACCTCCACTGGTGCCCAAATACACATCCACACTAGACATCCACACACCCCACACCCATCCACCCACCCACACTGCTCAACCCCACCTCCCACCCCCTTCTCTCTCAATGACCCACAAACTGAAAACTAATGCAGGGTTCATTTTTGTCAGTAATTTCCTCTGTTTTACCAGGGGAACAAAACCAGCAGTCAGACCTACTAACTCTTACTGTGTTGGACTGGGTTCCCAAAACAGTTCATTTTTGTCAGTAATTTCCTCTGTTTTACCAGGGGAACAAAACCAGCAGTCAGACCTGCTAACTCTTACTGTGTTGGACTGGGTTCCCAAAAACAAAGAACAGCACAGTGAGAGTGTATTTATGGTATGTGTGCATTTGCACATGTGCACACATACATGTGTGTGTGTGTGTGCCTGTGTGTGCCTGTGTGGTGTGTGTGTGTGTGTGTGTGTGTGTGGTGTGTGTGTGTGTGTGTGTGTGAGACAAAAGATGGAGCTGGGTGTTTGCTAGTACAGCTCTGTTAGTAGTATTGATGGCCATGTATCTGACTGGTTACAGTGATTATGTGACCAGTTTCTGTAAACTACTTTCACAACCCTATTGATGTCAGACCAAGGAGTAACTGTAACCAGGGGGTATATCACTGTAACCACGGAGTATATATCTTAAATAGCTTACATGCTCAACTCTGCACCTATAGAGCAACTAAAAATTAAAAATCAGCTGGGTTCACAAAAAATAAATACATAGTTTACAAATAGGATTCAGCTTCATAATATAGCCATACCATAAATATCAGTCAGCTGCATAATATAGCCATACCATAAATATCAGTCAGCTTCATAATATATCCATATGTCAGCTTCATAATATAGCCATACCATAAATATCAGTCAGCTTCATAATATAGCCATATAAGATAGCCATACCATAAATACCAGGTAATTCCCCAATTTTGAAGGTCAAAAGGTTATTGTTCTTCAAAACATTGCTCTTTTGCAAAATTGTACCCCCCCCTCCCCCCCCCCACTCCACACACACACGTTATACAAAGTTATTTTAACAAACATTATTAATTCCTATATGGGGGGGGGGGGGGGGGGGATCCTCAGATCAGTTTCTACCTTCCTCCTAATCAGAGCTTACAGGTCGGCTGTTGGAAGATGTTGACTGTAACTATATGCATTTAACCAGTTTGTGTTGGCTCTAAGTCAGTTGTGAATAAAAGCCAAGGAACAGTAAATAAGCTGTGGTACCAGCGTAGTAAAGCCAAGAAGAAATGATGGTAAATTTGGAGAGCTTTTCCATCTTTCTACAGTGCAACAATAAAATCCTCAGGGATAAGCCCCCATTTTGAGACAGAGGGCTAACCCGTCCTTAGGACAGTGTCTGCCTCCTGGAGAGAAAATCCCAGTCAAAGACCACCCTCTTCTCAAAACTCTTTCAGAGAAAGGTCGAACGATTCAATAGATACAAACTTCTTCAAAAGCCTTGTATTCTACCGGTGCCACAGATTTTGGCCTGCATGACTGAAGTGTCTTGCCGGCCTTGTTAGTGGCCAGCTCTGGTCCTGGTGTAGGTTCAAACCCCTTTCCAGTGTGGGTGGACTTTTTCTAGCCACAGTCAAAGGGACAACTTTCAAGCTTTGCCTTTGCCTATAATATCTCACAGTAAAAAAGATCTTTCTCCCACTGTGTCTAGTACATGGGTGTTTTTCCTTCTCATGTAGATTTCCCTATTTTTATTTTATTTTATTAGTGCCTTATTTAGTCATTATAGATGATTAGTATTGTTAAACTAAGAACCCATGGTAGTAGAAATTGTTGTGTACTTTACAGCATGTCCTAGCCTTATGTGCTCTTTTAACAGGAGTAATATTGAAGGGACTAACTCTTCAAAAATTTGTGTTTGATGTTTGTGTATGTATGTTTTATGTTTGTAAGTGATTGGTTTTGTAGATTGACTTGACAGAGGGTTGATATATATGTGAGAAGAGTTTAGAAATGTGTATTTGCTTATGACCTGAGTTTGACTGTCCTGAGGTGACCCTGTGTGGTTGACAGGACATTAAAATCCAATCACTACTACTACTTACGGGAATAGGTTACAAATCTAGCTACCAGTGTTCTCACAGCAGCTGGTCTAATCTTAAAATCAGTCTTATAAGGCTGCTGTGAAAAGACTTTAAATAGAAGAAAGAAGTAGTAATTGGTGGCAATGAAGCCGCCCACTTAACTCAGTGACTGTCTTTTTTACAGTTTGACTCAAAGGTCTTTATGGTCACTGTTAGCTTTGCATAATTATTATCTAAGTTAGTTCTCATGACTGGTGACAGTAGCAGTGGCTGCAGTGTGTGTAAAGGTCTTGGTAGCGGAGCACTGTCAGTAGGAAGGCAGTTTGACTGTGGCAAGCTTACTGTGGCAGGTTCTGCAGCCCAAAGAGGAAGGAGACACCTGGGCAAATATATGCATGGCACTGAAAAAAATGAAAAAAAGAAGAAGGGCAGAATATGATATAACTGTCTCCACATTTTTAACTGTCACATTCTTTCCAAGCACTGATACCATTAGTAAGTCATTATTCTGCCCCCACTGGTCAGCACCACAGATATTTGCTTTACAAAGAAAATCATTTGATATGCCCCTTGTTGCCAGCAACAGAACATGTTTTCTTATTGTCTGCCATGTGTGTGTGTGTGTGTGTGTGTGTGTTGGGGGGGAGGGGGGTCTTTTCTGTTTGAAGGCCTGGCAGTGCTGTGTGTGGTGACACAACAAAAGAGTGTGTTGTGGAGGGTCTTTGCTAGGGCCGGGTGACTTTATTGTGCTGAGGGAATTGTGCACGGGCATGGTTTGCCCTTCCTATTGTGTAAGGAGCTGTGCTGGGCCCCGGGCCGCCCCCTAGACATGCACTGGGCTTGTTAACCCGTCTTTTATCTCACTGGGTCATATGAAGGGTCCTTGATTTCTTGACAAACAACCTTTAGCGCTGGAAATTGATACAGTTTTAATGGTTATCTGGCTACTAAAAGCACTTTCATTTTAGTTTTTGTTTGCTTAGTTTTGAAGTTTGGTAAAAGAGGGAGAAAGCTGGCTAACTTTCTTCAGGCTTGGCCACTCACAAAGGAGGGGGGGGGGGGGGGGGGGGGGGTAGGCTGCACAGGTGCAGATCAACACTATACTGTGGTGAGGATCAACACAACCCTTGATATATACCCTCATTTGATACAGAACCCATACTGTGGTGAGGATCAACACAACCCTTGATATATACCCTCATTTGATACAGAACCCATACTGTCAACTGTGGTGAGGATTTGATTCAGCCCAAGTGTAACATTACTTGATTTGACTTCATGTCCAGTTCACTTCGGAGTACAGTCACACCATCGCATGCAAAAGTTATAAATGATCTCATTGTCTTGCCAGGATAAAAAGCAAAAGAAATTGGATGATCTATATATTCCCAAACAATAATGCTGCAGTATTCAGCACCGACACTGATTATTTGTTTTAAAGAGGGATGGAAGCAGAACAGAAAAGAAAAAGCACAAAATTTAATTGTTCTGTTTCATGCAGAGAAGGTGCTGCAGATTAAAGCACATGATTATGTTCTTTTGCCTGCTGGCGAATACACTCCCTTGCCTGCTGGCGAATACACTCCCTTGCCTGCTGGCGAATAAACTCCCTTGCCTGCTGGCGAATAAACTCCCTTGCCTGCTGGCAAGAGTATGCAAGAAACCTTTCAGCCAGTGAAAACTCCAGACAAACAGGAAGAATGCCTTGTTTGCACTAAAGAGCATTGTGAGTTATACAAGGGTGCATCATCCAAGACTTAGAACAGTGTGGTTCAGCATTTGATTTTGGTTTCAGGCATTTTGTTTTCATTTTAACTGTTTGAAGTACTCTCCTCATGCTACCAGACACTTCTGAAGTCTCTCTGTCCAGTTGAACAATGCTTCTTTGGAGTCTTTTTTTCAAACAACAAAAACCTTTTTCCAAGTAACGGACTGACAGGTAAAGAATGACAAACGAAAAATGAAAATGGTCTACTTATCCTGTTTCAGCTATTGGTGCTGGAAGTGTTGAAGCAGCTTTAGTCCTATTTTTGTTTTGGTATGTGGGTCAAAACAGGATCAGGTGGACAGTGTTATTTTCAGCACAGTGTCTCACAAAAAGTCCTCAGGGTCAATGAGTGAAAACTATACTGATTACTACTATTACAAATGATGCATACTATTACAAATGATACATGTGCTGGATCCTTCATTGCCCTGCCTGTGAACATTTCTCATAAAGTCTGTCATTGAATGCTGCCAGTTTTTCAACAAAAAGTGGGACATTATTTGGCGAATAAACTCCCTTGTCAACAAGAAGCAGTAAAACCATGGTAATTATTGCATCTGGTAGTATAGAGAATGACTGTAATGCATGCAAAGAAATACAACCCTCAACACAGAGCACTGTCACATATGTTGAGAGGAAATGAACACTGCTTTGGAGAAAATAAACACATTTAGGAAGTGTGCTACCATACACACACATACAAGCATGCATCACACACACACACACACACACACACACACACACACACACGTACGCACACTCACACACACATGCACATGCATGCACGACACACACACACACACACATGCACACACACACACACACACACACACACACACACACACACACACACACACACACACACACATACATGCACACTCACACACACACACACACACACACACACACACACACACACACACACACACCACACACACACACACACACACACACACACACACACACACACACACACACACACACACACACACACACACACACACACACTCACACACACTCATGCACACACACACACACTGTACAGAGTAGGGTGAAGGGCAGTGTTAGCTAACTGAAATATTTGGTAAAGAGAAATGTCTTGGGTTTCGCTTTGAAGGAAGAGAGAGTAGCAGAGTGCCTGATGTCTTGAGGAAAATTGTTCCAGATGTTGCATCTGAAGTATGAGAAAGTGTGAAAGTCATGGGTTTTGTAGTTGAAGCGTTGGAGTTTGAGCATTTGTGTTTCTGATGAGAGTGGAGAGAACAGAAAGGACTGTAAAGGTGCAGTAGTTAAAAAGATAGGAGTGGGCAGAACCTATGATTGCTTTGTAACACATTCAAGCGTTTTTGTATCTGGTTTGTTAAGAAATTGGGAAGATAGGAGTGGGCAGAACCTATGATTGCTTTGTAACACATTCAAGCATTTTTGTATCTGGTTTGTTAAGAAATTGGGAAGATAGGAGTGGGCAGAACCTATGATTGCTTTGTAACACATTCAAGCGTTTTTGTATCTGGTTTGTTAAGAAATTGGGAAGATAGGAGTGGGCAGAACCTATGATTGCTTTGTAACACATTCAAGCATTTTTGTATCTGGTTTGTTAAGAAATTGGGAAGATAGGAGTGGGCAGAACCTATGATTGCTTTGTAACACATTCAAGCGTTTTTGTATCTGGTTTGTTAAGAAATTGGGAAGATAGGAGGGGACGGAACCTGTGATTGTAACTCATTCAAGCATTTTTGTATCTGGTTTGTTAAGAAATTGGGAAGATAGGAGGGGGCGGAACCTGTGATTGTAACTCATTCAAGCATTTTTGTATCTGGTTGGTTAAGAAATTGGGAGTCAGTGGAGTTGCTGTAGGAGGATTGTGCAGCTTTGATGGCATGGTGCTCTGAAAATGACAGGGGCATAGTTAGGAGTGCCCATGAGAAGAGAATTGCGATAGTCTAGACAATACACAAGAAGTTACCAGCTGTTTTGTTGCATCATCTGGGAGGTACACGCAGATAGAGCAGATTCATTTCTAGTTCATAGTAGGCCATTTGACATATTTTGGTTATGTTGTTTTTGCTTTGTTTTGTGAACTAAAAAGGGAACATGACAGGACAGAGAGGTGCTGGCTGAAATCAAAGTGCACAGTGCACAAACAGATTTATGAAAACATCGAAAGGAAAGTCACAACCTTAGTGGACAATGCAAAAAGAGCTTTCTGCTCTTTCAGAATACAAAGAAGCGCCTCATGCAAGGAACTGTTCTGTAATTTCAATACCGTTCTAGGTTAAAAGAAATCCACACCTCTCCCATCTTCTTTGGACTCTGATAACATACCACAAACTTTCTCTAAATATTTCACCAACAAGACCATCACAATCAAATTAAAAAAATGCTTTGCCCCAGCTAATCCAACAGCTTCTGTGGACAGAACTGCCTACTCTGGCAAACTGCTACAGATACTCGAACCTGTCACTGAACAATTTGTTTTTGAAATTCTCCAAAAGACTGTCCCCAAATCCTGCATCTTGATCTCATTCCCACAAAATTGCTGTAGGAAAACCGTGGTACTCTCCTCTTTGCAATCACCAACATCACCAACGCTTCACTGGCTTCTGGTCTTGTACCACCACACTTCAAAATGGCTATTGTCAAACCCCTGCTAAAAAAACTTGACGAAATGTACTGAAAAACTACTGTCCAATCTCAAATCTACCATTTCTGTCTAAAATCCTTGAAAAGGTTGTTCTACACAAACTCTTGCACACCCCCAAGAAAACAACCTCTGCAATCCTTTCCAGTCAGCCTGCTGTGCTGGACACAGCACCAAAATGGCCCTCCCATGTGTTTTAAATGATTTGCTAAACACTATTGATGAAGACAAAATCTGTGTTTTGCTCTTACTGGATCTTTCAGCTGCATTTAATATTGTGAGTCACCAAATTCTTCTTTCCCATTTAGAAACTGTCTTTGGCATCCACTCTACCCCACTCCAGTGGTTTTGATCATATATCTTCTGGACAGAAATCAGTGTGTTGTTGTCAACAATTTTGCTTCCTCTTCTCCACTCATGTTTGGTGTTCCGCAGGCGTTGGTGCTGGGACCTGTACTGTTTGTTTTGTACACTACTTTTAGACATCATAGCCAATCAGTGTTTTGTACACTACTTTCAGACGTCATAGCCAATCAGTGTTTTGTACACTACTTTCAGACATCATAGCCAATCAGTGTTTTGTACACTACTTTTAGACATCATAGCCAATCAGTGTTTTGTACACTACTTTTAGACGTCATAGCCAATCAGTGTTTTGTACACTACTTTCAGACGTCATAGCCAATCAGTGTTTTGTACACTACTTTTAGACATCATAGCCAATCAGTGTTTTGTACACTACTTTTAGACATCATAGCCAATCAGTGTTTTGTACACTACTTTCAGACATCATAGCCAATCTCTCAGTCAATGATCAGCATTTTGCAGATGACACCCAACTTCAAAAATCAACTCCACCAAATGATGTACAAAGCCTTACATGTGATGTGCAATCATGTACAGATGACATAAAAGCATGGATGTGCAACAACCAATTTAAACCTAACAAGGATAAAACTGAAGCCATTCTCTTCTCTGTTTTCTAGTCACTGTTTACCATCGTCAGTCATGGTCAGTACAGATGAAATTGCATTTACAGACAAACTTAGGAACTTAGGGTTTATCCATGACTGTAACCTCACAATGAAGCAACATGTAATCAAAATATGTCAAACAGCCTACTATGAACTAAAATGCATCAGCTCCATCTGCAGTTGTCTCACAGAAGATGCAACAAAACAACTGGTACCTTCTTGTGTATTGTCCAGATTAGATTATTGCAGTTTTGTCTTCTCATGGGCACTCCTACCTCTGCTATTTGACCAAAGCAGAAAGTCCAAAATACTGCTGCACCAATTATTCTCAGAGCACCGCACAATCAAAGAGAACACCTTTCCTACGGCAACTCCACTGGCTCCCAGTTTCTAAATGAATAAAATACAAAACTGCTTGCATTATGTTACAACGCAATCACAGGTTTCACTTCCTCTTACCTTTCTGAACTACTGCACCTTTACAGTCCTTCCTTCTCTCTCCTTTGGTCACACACACACACACACGCATGCTCAAACTCCAAAACGTCAACCACAAAACCCATGGCTGTTGCACTGTCTCATATTTTGGTCCCCACATCTGGAACAATCTCCCCCAAGACATCAGGCACTCTGCTACTCTCTCTTCCTTCAAAAGCAAACTCAAGACATTTCTCTTCTCCAAATATTTCAGTTAAGCAACACTGTCCTTCACCCCTATACGTCTGCACAATGTGTGTGTGTGTGTGTGTGTGTGTGTGTGTGTGTGTGTGTGTGTGTGTGTGTGTGTGTGTGTGTGTGTGTGTGCGCACATCTTGCACATAGTTATGTTTGAACCCTTGTTGATGTAGTACAGACATTATGTGTTAGCTGTTTGATAAATTGCAGATAACATTATCTGTCTCAGTGTACATTATGTGTTATTTTGAGCACTCTGAGGTGCCAGGTAGGCACATTACAAATTTCCATTATTATTATTGTGAGGCTAGAGTCAAGGATAACCCCTAATTTGTTGGTAATTTAAATTTTGTGGGTACCAGCAGTGATGATGATGGTAAACAGTGACATGAAGACAGAGAGGGTGTTGAGAAGAGAATGGCCTGATTTCTATCCCTGTATAATTGCATGTTGCAGAATATGCTGGAGCTTCTGGAGGAGCAGCCCAATGGGGTGGCCATGGAGAAAGTGCGCAGTTACATCTACCAGCTCTGCAAGGCGATGCAGTGGTGTCATGCCAATGACATCATACACAGAGGTCATCTTGACTGCTGCCATTCTTACTCTGCATGCGCCAGCTACTGCTTCTCCTTAAGTTCTAAGACTGTGACCTTCTCACATCATTCCTTTGTTCCTTTTCACCTCACTGTCTGCCTCTCCCCACCCCCACCCCACTTCTTTCTTGCTCATCTCCTACTTTCTGATTCTACCATTCCCTCTCTTTTAATCTTTAGACTGCATCCCCTGTCTTTTTTCCTGATCCACACTTTCTCTCCCTCCCCCTCCCCCTCCCCCCAAAAAGTGCCAAAGGGGAGGAGGTGTGGACTATGAAGTTACTGTAGTTGTTACATTTGAATAGTCTAGAGTTGGAGAGCTGTAATAATAGAAAGAAAGAAATTATCTCTTTCTCTTTTTACCCAGTGTGCCCTTTACAGGAAGGCTTCAGAAGACTGCTTTTGACACTAAATACAGTGGCATACGTTTATGTCAGAAATGCTTAAGTTAAACTTGGTGCAAGTCGAACTTTTCTTTATTTCCCAACCAGGGCGGCTCTTTTTAGTACTGACATTACAATGAATAAGTCAGAAACCTTTTTTCTTTGCACTTCAACCTAAAGTTAATAACCAGCCGTGGTTCCAACAAAGTGGGACGTAGTACAGCGACAGTAACCCAGACTTAGAGTGTCTAGGTACTCAGCAGGTTAGCCCTGATATAATCCCATGTGCTTGACTACACTTCAACCTAAAGTTAATAACCAGCTGTGGGGCCAACAAAATAGGATGTAGTACAGTGACAGTAACCCAGACTTACAGTGTCTAGGTACTCAACAGGTTAGCCCTGATATAATCCCATGTGCTTGACTACACTTCAACCTAAAGTTAATAACCAGCTGTGGGGCCAACAAAACAGGATGTAGTACAGTGACAGTAACCCAGACTTACAGTGTCTAGGTACTCAACAGGTTAGCCCTGATATAATCCCATGTGCTTGACTACACTTCAACCTAAAGTTAATAACCAGCTGTGGGGCCAACAAAACAGGATGTAGTACAGTGACAGTAACCCAGACTTACAGTGTCTAGGTACTCAACAGGTTAGCCCTGATATAATCCCATGTGCTTGACTACACTTCAACCTAAAGTTAATAACCAGCTGTGGGGCCAACAAAACAGGATGTAGTACAGTGACAGTAACCCAGACTTACAGTGTCTAGGTACTCAACAGGTAGGCTCAAAGCACCAACTGTCTAACTAAATACTCATTCTGCCATGCAAGGTGACAGACTTTTGTTATCATGGGTCTAGGATTAGTTTGTATATGTGCTTTATGTATAATGTATCTAGGATTAGTTTGTATATGTGCTTTATGTATAATGTATCTAGGATTAGTTTGTATATGTGCTTTATGTATAATGTATCTAGGATTAGTTTGTATATGTGCTTTATGTATAATGTATCTAGGATTAGTTTGTTTATGTGCTTTATGTATAATGTATCTAGGATTAGTTTGTATATGTGCTTTATGTATAATGTATCTAGGATTAGTTTGTATATGTGCTTTATGTATAATGTATCTAGGATTAGTTTGTATATGTGCTTTATGTATAATGTATCTAGGATTAGTTTGTATATGTGCTTTATGTATAATGTATCTAGGATTAGTTTGTATATGTGCTTTATGTATAATGTATCTAGGATTAGTTTGTTTACTATGTCAAGGTGTTCTTCAACATTTGCTGTTGTAGCCAGTGATTGTGCAATCTAATGCATTGCACTTCTTTCCTTGTTTTCTTTTACAGATATCAAACCTGAAAACCTCTTGATCAGCAAAAATGGCATTTTGAAGCTTTGTGATTTTGGTGAGACATTTTTCTTCAAATAGTAGTGGAAGTAATAGTCATGATAGTGTGCATGTATTTCTATGCGTATATTTTATGTGTGGGTGTGTTTGTGTCTGCACACATGCATGTGTATATGGGTCATTCTCCTGAAAACTGGTCAAAATTGTGACATAGAGGGTGAAAATTCAGAGTGTGAATTTTTTAATGCTATTATTTGGAAATGAAAGTTTGACGTCTCTTGTGTATGTAAATATAAGACATAAATTGACAGGGTGACAGGAACTTGGTTAATTGTGCATTATGTTAATTCATAGGTCAGTGTCTCGCGTGTTACAGAAGACACCAGAAATGCATGAATAGAGTCAGCTCAGTGGCCAGTTTGACTCTTGCCTTTTTTATTATACAATATTTCCTAATTAATAAAGGAATATCTGTCACTTCTGACATAAAAAAAAAATGTCCTCCTTCTTTAACGATTTTGGTTTAAAATGTCTTCTTCAAAGTACAGACATGCACGAAAAAGATTACACATTTATTTTCCTTAGTTTTTTTTCTTTTCTTTTCTTTTCCCCCCCCAAAGTAATTGGGGGGGGGGGGGGGATGCATTGCACTAACTTGGTCTGAACCGTATATATAAATATACATGTCAGAGGGATATTTGTTTCTTGCTTTCTAAAGTTAATAACCAATCGCACTTAATTAGTAATCTGTCTCACATGTTATGTGGACATCATCACAAGTACAAAAGGATATAAGAATAACACACTTGAACCATTGACCGAAAACCTTAATAAACAAGTATATTCATTACAAAAGCAATGTTCTTTCCACATTTTCTTGATTGGAACCGGTATTGACCCCTGCTTTAGATATCGGGATAGCCAAGAGTGGCAGCAATCTAGGAGTGGCAGCAATCTAGTCCACAGTCCCCCAAGCCATATTCTCCGTCTCACGCCCTGTGTAAAAGCAAGAAAATCTTTTCACGGTGTCTTACCCTGTCTTGTGATGATGTACCATCAAACTAATTTGGATTGTAAAAGTTTCAGTATTTCTGAAGATCTAGTAGAAACAATTGTGGCTTTGAGTTGACCTTGAACATCGCAAAGTGATATTTCTGAATGATACTCTGGCTGATGATGATGCATCACCATACTAAGTTTGACCGATCAGAGATATTGTCCAGGCAAACATTCACTGAAGTTCAGAACCTTCACTGTGACCTTGAATACAGCAAAGCAACCTTTTCATAAGACACTCCAGCTTATGAACATGCACTGTCAGACTAAGTTGGTCACCCCAACAAATCAGCAGTTCAGAACATATGATAGAAATAGTCATATTTGATTGTATGAACCAAAATTCAGTTACTGTGACCTTGACCTTGAAGATAGAAACCCATTTTTCACATATGATGCTCTGGCTTATAATGATGTCTCACCATACTGGGTTTGGTTACAAATGGTTCAGCGATGCATAAGATGTCATCCAAACTAACATTAACTGAAACTTTTAACCTTGGCTGTGACGTTGACCTTGAACACAGCAATCCAACATTTTCACTGGACACTTCTTTGCTTATGATGATCTACACTCAAATTAAGTTTGGCTGCAAAAGACTCACTGGTTTAGAGCTAATGAAAGATATAGTAGAAACTGTCATATTTTGATTATGTAAGCCCACATTGTGACCTTGACCTTGAAGATAGAATCCCATTTTTTCGCATGACATTCCGGCTCATGGTGGTGCACCACAATACCAAGTTTGGTTACAAAAGATTGCAAACAAACACTCAGCCGAGTGGGAACAAATACGTGTCACAAGCGTTACATCCCTTCCCCCTGAAGACACCACAGTGCTTTCCCTTTTCTAGTAAAATAATACACCACACACAGCGCAAAAAGAGGTCAAACGTTGCTGCCGCAAGTCAGCTGATGTGGACTGGTATGTTAGGGTCGGTCGAAAGTCAGTGGTACAAGCAGATTTTTTTTTGTGTGTGCTCACATGTTACACCATTGTAAGACACCACGTCAACCACCCCTGAAGAAATGACTGTAATTTATTTCGTTATCTACTCTTTTGTCATCAAACAAGCATTAAAAATAAGGTGAAATGTGTTATCTACTAAGCTGATGAAAAAAAGACAGATTTTTAGTGTCCGTTGTGAACAAGTCACAATATCGTGATACACACTCATAAGACACCATCGGTAACGTGCGAGACACTGATTATCTTTCCTTTGTTTGGAGCTGTTAATAGCAAGCAACACACAATAAATACCATTTGTATGTAAGAACTGGCCTCCTTCTTTCTCATGAAACCTGCTTTTATTCAATCATGAACAATTCCAAGGAAATATCTTTGATCAGCTAACCTTCCCAAAGCCATGTCACAAATGGCGGCCATGAAAATGTTGCAGTTTTTACCAAAAAAGTCTCACAGCGCAATAAATAATGACCCATTGTGGCATTTCCCTTATTTCTCTAAACACATTACATCAGAAATATAGCAGTAGTTTAAAAAGTTTCATGTTTCAGTTTAATTTTTATTTCATCAGGAAAGCGGCACCCTCTTTGGTCCAGTTTTCAGGAGAATGACCCATATATGTGTGAATGTAGGTGTTGCCTGTTTAGTTTCTTGTGATTTGAATTGCTTGATGTCATTGTCATTTTCCATTTAAGTGTCTCAGTATGTATGTAGTTTACATTTGAATTGTGTACAGTGTGCCAGACTCGCACTTCATAAATCTTTCATTTTGTTAGTAGCAGTAGTAGGTGTAGTAGCAGTAGCATCATTGTGTATAAGAATAACATCAGTGAATCAGTAAAATGGTATTTTGTATGGTGCAAATCAGTATCTGAGTTCTAAGCCCCTCCCAATATATAATATTAATAATACTGTAGAAGTAATGCAAATGCCCTTAAAAAATATATAATCATATAATAACAGTACTAATAAACACGCATGCCATATGCATGCATATGTGCACATCCACACCCACATACACCCACACACATGCATCCACACAGCAGCTGCAAGAAGATGATTTTCAGAAAGCAGTACAGTTGATAATGAGTGAAATGGAAGGTAAATCGGGAGGACTTCGTTTAGATTTGAAGGTGTCTGGGGTTATGGCATGTCTGCTGTCTGAAGGGAGTGAGTTTCTTGATTTAGCAGCAAAGCAAGAGAACAAGCGGTCACCTTTAGTTTTGCACTTGAAATCTGGGACAGTCAGTATCAGTGTATTTTCCAAAGAGCAGATGGGCAGTGTAGATGTAAAAGATCAAAGAGGTAGGACAGAGTGTCACAGTTGATGGGGAAAAAACAAGAAAATTGTGTTTACAAAGAATGTGAGCAGGTATTGGAAACCAGTGAGATTGCTTGAGTAGTGTGCTTGTGTGTTGAGATGTGGATGCTCTCAGGATTAAACTTGCTGTGCAGTTTGGAGCTGCTGATTGTTTTCAGCATGTACAAAGGAAGGCTGGCTTGCACTTGTACATTTTGGAAAGACATTTTTGGCTTGTCCAAAAAAATTCAGTTTGGTTGAAGCCATGCATGCATTTTAGAATTTGAGCGTTTATTTAACACAATACGCATATGCTTGCAGGGTTTGCCCGCAACATTTCCAATGGTAGCAATGGACTGTACACAGACTATGTGGCCACTCGCTGGTACAGATCCCCTGAGCTCCTCCTGGGGTAAGTTGCTTTCTTGTAGTTCTTGGTCCTTGGCACCGGTTGGGCCAGACACCGTCACTTCATGTCAAGACCTGATGGATTCTCTGATGAGAGACCACCCCACTTATAAACCATGCTGTTCATGTTTTCTTGTAAATGAACAAGACACCACCACCCCTCCCTTTGTTCTCTTTAGGATCACTTCTTCTTTGTTAGGCTTTCTCTTTACATTTCCTTGAAAATGAACATCCGATTAAGTAGCACCCCTCTCTTAACATAACTTTTCTTGGTTTTGGGGGTGATCTTAAATGAGTTTTTATATATATAATTTGTTTTTGTTTTTGAGTACTGTACTTTGATTTTGTAATGATATTGAGATGAGCATGTGCCGTTTGCTGTTGATTGTAGATGTGGACTGCTTCCTCGGTGTCTTTTCATCAACTGTCTAGTGTAGCATTTGTATAAAGGCAAAAACCTGTTTGACAGTTTGATTGTGGATCCCTGATTTGTTGTGTCAGACTGTGCCTACCAACACAGTCCCCATGCAGCTCTAATGTTGAATAGATTCATGTTCACTGGGACCACCACCAACACAGTCCCCATGCAGCTCTAATGTTGAATAGATTAACATTCACTGGGACCACCACCAACACAGTCCCCATGCAGCTCTAATGTTGAATAGATTATGTTCACTGGGACCACCCCAACACAGTCCCCATGCAGCTCTAATGTTGAATAGATTCATGTTCACTGGGACCACCACCAACACAGTCCCCATGCAGCTCTAATGTTGAATAGATTCATGTTCACTGGGACCACCACCAACACAGTCCCCATGCAGCTCTAATGTTGAATAGATTAACGTTCACTGGGACCACCACCAACACAGACCCCATGCAGCTCTAATGTTGAATAGATTCATGTTCACTGGGACCACCACCAACACAGTCCCCATGCAGCTCTAATGTTGAATAGATTCATGTTCACTGGGACCACCCCCAACACAGTCCCCATGCAGCTCTAATGTTGAATAGATTAACGTTCACTGGGACCACCACCAACACAGTCCCCATGCAGCTCTAATGTTGAATAGATTCATGTTCACTGGGACCACCACCAACACAGTCCCCATGCAGCTCAATGTTGAATAGATTCATGTTCACTGGGACCACCACCAACACAGTCCCCATGCAGCTCAATGTTGAATAGATTCAGTTCACTGGGACCACCACCAACACAGTCCCCATGCAGCTCTAATTTGAATAGATTAATGTTCACTGGGACCACCACCAACACAGTCCCCATGCAGCTCTAATGTTGAATACATGTTCACTGGGACCACCACCAACACAGTCCCCATGCAGCTCTAATGTTGAATCATGTTCACTGGGACCACCACCAACACAGTCCCCATGCAGCTCCAATGTTGAATAGATTAATGTTCACTGGGACCACCACCAACACAGTCCCCATGCAGCTCTAATGTTGAATAGATTCATGTTCACTGGGACCACCCCAACACAGTCCCCATGCAGCTCTAATGTTGAATAGATTAATGTTCACCGGGACCACCACCAACACAGTCCCCATGCAGCTCTAATGTTGAATAGATTCATGTTCACCGGGACCACCACCAACACAGTCCCCATGCAGCTCTAATGTTGAATAGATCCATGTTCACCGGGACCACCACCAACACAGTCCCCATGCAGCTCTAATGTTGAATAGATTCATGTTCACTGGGACCACCACCAACACAGTCCCCATGCAGCTCTAATGTTGAATAGATTCATGTTCACTGGGACCACCACCAACACAGTCCCCATGCAGCTCTAATGTTGAATAGACACATGTTCACTGGGACCACCACCAACACAGTCCCCATGCAGCTCTAATGTTGAATAATGTTCACTGGGACCACCACCAACACAGTCCCCATGCAGCTCCAATGTTGAATAGATTAATGTTTACTGGGACCACCACCAACACAGTCCCCATGCAGCTCTAATATTGAATAGATTCATGTTCACTGGGACCACCACCAACACAGTCCCCATGCAGCTCTAATGTTGAATAGATTAATGTTCACTAGGACCACTACCAACACAGTCCACATGTAGCCCTTGTGTTGAATCACTGATTAGTGTTCATTTGGACCACCAGCGAAGACAGTCCACATACATCTCTGGGCCCCCAGAATGTGGATAGCCCCTAATCCTATTCTAAAAGAGTCCGTAAGTTCAGCTCACTTTCCACAGGCGTGAGTCATCAGTAGCCACAGAAATAGCTGTTGGCTTGCGTTTATTTTTAAATCAGGAAAAACACTTGTTTTAACAACAGTCCAATGTGCATGACGTAAAAGGACAGTTCACAGCTTGCATCTGATAGCAGGAAAGAGGAATTGATTTTTAGTTTCTCTTTGTCCTCATTTTAATCTGTGTTGTATTTCAGGTCTTGCAAGGGCATGTTGGCTGCTGCTTTGAAGCATCTTAGTTTCAACATGATTATAATACACCGTACACTGTAGTAAAAGACCCTCACCCCGTGCTTTCCTTTACTGTCAGGGCACCCTACGGCAAAGCAGTGGACATATGGGCCATAGGGTGCATCATGGGAGAACTGAGTGATGGACAACCACTCTTTCCCGGGGAAAGTGAGATAGACCAGCTGTACGTCATTCAGAAAATCCTGGGCCCTCTGCCAGCCTACCAGATGAATCTCTTCCACAAGAATCCTCGCTTCTCGGGCCTCAAGGTGAGTGGAGCATTGGGAGGGGAGGGATAGGTGGGTTGTGTCTCAGTTATGGCACTGGCAAACGACACATCACTACTCACACACACACACACAGCTTGTATGCTGAGGCACTGGCAAACAAACCATCACTGCTCACACACACACACACAGCTTGTATGCTGAGGCACTGGCAAACAACACATCACTGCTCACACACATACACACACAGCTTGTATGCTGAGGCACTGGCAAACAACACATCACTGCTCACACACACACAGCTTGTATGCTGAGGCACTGGCAAACAACACATCACTGCTCAACACATACACACACAGCTTGTATGCTGAGGCACTGGAAACAACACATCACTGCTCACAACACACACAGCTTGTATGCTGAGGCACTGGTAAACAACACATCACTGCTCACACACATACACACCAGCTTGTATGCTGACGGCACTCTGCCACCACACACACAACACAATCACTGCTCACACACACACAGCTTGTATGCTGAGGCACTGGCAAACAACACATCACTGCTCACACACACACAGCTTGTATGCTGAGGCACTGGTAAACAACACATCACTGCTCCACACACACACACAGCTTGTATGCTGAGGCACTGGAAACAACACATCACTGCTCACCACACACACACACAACACACCACACACACACACACCACACAACAACACACACACACACACCAACACACACACACACCAGCTTGTATGCTGAGGCACTGGTAAACAACACATCACTGCTCACACACACACACACACACACACACACACACACACACACACACACACACACACACACACACACACTTGTATGCTGAGGCACTGGAAACAACACTCCTGCTCACACACACAGCTTATGCGAGGCACTGGTAAAAACACATCCTGCTCATCCAGTGTTCACACACATCATGCTCACACACACACACACACACACACACACCACACACACCACACACACCACAGCTTGTATGCTGAGGCACTGGTAACATTTCACACACATCACACTCACAACCACACACACCAGCAACACACCTGTTGTGGTGTATTAACATTTGTCACAATCACTCAGCACACACACCACCGCTGTGGTGATTATGTTTAACAACACATCACTGCTCACACACACAGTGCCTGAGGTATACAACCTGTGTGTGGTGTATTTATGTTTGTCGGTGCCTCAGCATACAACCTGTGTGTGGTGTATTTATGTTTGTCGGTGCCTCAGCATACAACCTGTGTGTGGTGTATTTATGTTTGTCGGTGCCTCAGCATACAACCTGTGTGTGGTGTATTTATATTTGTCAGTGTCTCAGCATACAACCTGTGTGTGGTGTATTTATGTTTGTCAATGCCTCAGCATACAACCTGTGTGTGGTGTATTTATGTTTGTCTGTGCCTCAGCATACAACCTGTGTGTGGTGTATTTATGTTTGTCAATGCCTCAGCATACAACCTGTGTGTGGTGTATTTATGTTTGTCAGTGCCTCAGCATACAACCTGTGTGTGGTGTATTTATGTTTGTCTGTGCCTCAGCATGCAACCTGTAAGTGGTGTATTTATGTTTGTCTGTGCCTCAGCATGCAACCTATGTGTGGTGTATTTATGTTTGTCTGTGCCTCAGCATACAGCCTATGTGGATGGTGGTGTATTGTTTTTCTTTTCCTCAGCATACCACAGTGTGTGCATTGTGTAGTGTTTGTCAGTTCTTCAGCTGAAATGGTTAAGTTCAGTGTGTCCCCACACTTCTTCACATATGAATACAATGTTGCTTGCTGTTGTGAAATATTCATTCCAACATCAGCGATTTCACTACTGCGGCCTTAGGGTTATTTTACTCAGACTTGCAGTTTTGTGGTTGTTTTTACGCTGTTGTGGTCTTGCAGTTGTTTTAAAACAGGTATGGTCTTGTGGCTGTTTTCCTACTGTTGTGGTGATGTGGCTCTTTTCCACATTATTGTGGTCTTGCAGTTGTTTTAAAACAGGTATGGTCTTGTGGCTATTTTGCTACTGTTGTGGTGATGTGGCTCTTTTCCACACTGTTGTGGTCTTGCAGTTGTTTTTAACTCTGTTGTAGTCTCATGGTGCACAATGTTGTGGTCTTACGGCTGTTTTCACACTGTTATGATCAGGTGGTTGTTTCAACACAGTCATGATCCTATGGGTGCTTTTATACCCCCTGTAACAAAGTTAGGTATATGGACCGTGTCCATTTATCTGTCTGTGTGTTTGGCTTTGTTCAGAAGATATTATCTGCACCACTCAGGCTTTTGTAACCAACTTGGTATGGTGATGCAAGATAGTGAGCTGGAGAGTGGTGTGAGCAAATCCAGTTCTAGTATTACAAATTGGCCAGTTTTGTAAACTTGTATAGCCTGGTGAGGTAGGTCAGTGCTACATGCTAACAGTGGCAGCAAAATGCATGCACTGGTTTATGACATCTATCCTCCAACCACTGCCATAATTGATTACACCATAGGTCTTGAAAAATGGTCAACTAACGGACTGTTTTTCGTTGGTAAAATCATTTCTGAGGCTTTTTATTCCTGCCATCATTTGTTGGTATATTCTGTCTGTTGCTTGAAAAAGCTGTTTCACAGAAAGCGTGCACATGTTTTGTAGTGTCTAATTAAAACAAACATTTTAACTTCCTACTGGCCGATCTTAGATCAGTGGATTGGAGCTTTTATATCAAGAAAAATGTAGGTACAGGCATCGGCATGGAAGGATATCAAATTGCCAAAGCAGTCCTGACAAACATCTTCAAATAGTTACTGTGCTTCAGAGGGGTAAAAGAAATACAGTACAATAACACCGTGTTAATCCTTAAAAAAGAAATGGTCCCTTTGGGTGGTGTTTCTGGGCAGAACAGACTTGTGTCCTGAAGAAGTGGGATCATGGTCCCTCTCACTTTTACTGCAGATGTGGCGGACTCTCGCTTGCCAAGTGAATCTCACAATTCCACTGTGATCTACACGGCCGAATCTGACATCCAAATCTGTAATTACTTTTGTTATGACCATTACTTCTTTATTGCATCTTTCACTGACACGTTATTTTCCATTGGAATGGCCATGGAGCAGCCTCAGTGTCATGCAAAGCTGTTCTGATGGAAAACAAGACGTCAGTAAAAGGAGCAAGTACAGAAGTAATCATTGCAGAAATGATAATTACAATCAGTTATTTGTGGGCTAGATTGAAGTGTAGATAAAGTCTGTGGAATTGTGAGATCCATTTTGCGATGGAGCTGCAGTGAAAAAGGGGGGCTGTCCGGAGGAGTTGTGTATATGAAGCATGCCGATTCTGACGTTGACAGTTGATGCGGGTGGTGCCTGGGTCAGCCCGGTGGCCTGCAGTGCTAGGTAAGCTGATGGAAAAGAGTACTAGGCACTTTCACCTAACATGAGCCCAAAGTGCGCAATAGAAAAAGAATAGGGTTGACCGCAGTATAGTGGGGCTAGAATGGGTGGTGCCTTGCTGAGAGTGGTGCTTGTTTCGAACTCTGTTGTGGTCTTGCGGGTGTTTTCACAAAGTTCTGGTCTGGTGGTGGAGTTGTTTTCACACTGTTGTCATCTTGTGGTTGATTTCACACTGTTGTGGTCTTATGACCGTTTTCACACTGTTGACATCTTGTGGTTGATTTCACACTGTTGTGGTCTTATGACCGTTTTCACGCTGTTTTCATCTTGTGGTTGATTTCACACTGTTGTGGTCTTATGACCGTTTTCACACTGTTGTCATCTTGTGGTTGATTTCACACTGTTGTGGTCTTATGACCATTTTCACACTGTTGTCATCTTGTGGTTGATTTCACACTGTTGTCATCTTGTGGTTGATTTCACACGGTTGTGGTCTTATGACCGTTTTCACGCTGTTTTCATCTTGATTTTAAGTGAAAGTGTAGAAGAAGAAGAAGAAAAAAAAGCAAGTAATCAATTGTTGAGGCACTACACTGAGATCTGGAAGACCTTAAACAAAGTAAATTGGGGAGAAGAGAGAGAGTCCTACTCCCTTCATAAAGAGCCTATTGGTTTTAAGTGCCTCACATAATTCACATACGTTTTAAGTGCCTCACATAATTCAGAAGAATTCAGGTACACACAGAATTTCACTACGCACAGAAATTCACTACACGCAGAAACAAAAAATTCAGTCCAAGATAAACACTCTCTGCTATAAATGTATCACGGGCACTGCTCCGTCTTATCTCTGTGACTGTCTTCAACTTTACACACCCTCCCGTACTCACTGCTCCGCTTCTGATTCTCTCAGTTTCCAGATCTTTTGCGCCAGACTCTCCACTGTTGGTTCCCGCGCCTTTTCTGTTTTGGGTCCATCTACATGGAATGACCTTCCCCTTCCTCTCCGACAGAAACCCTCTCTGGACTCATTCAAATCTAATCTAAAAACATGTCTTTTCACAAAATTGTAGACCTACCATGTTTTCTGTTCCATGTGTCTTTATCCATTCCAAGTCTCCCGGGCATTTGCTGCCCATTTTGAGCTGTGTATATTTAGCTGTGTATAGTCAGAATGCTTGTTGTGTGTGTGTGTGTGTGTGTGTGTGTGTGTGTGTGTGTGCACTTAGAATAGTCTCAAGGGACAAGATTTTGCATTTTAAAAATACTTTAATTATTATAATGCAATACTATAATATAGTAATAATAATACAGTACTGTAATACAAGACAAAAAGACACCTGTACATGCCCCTAGCATAATATGTAATTATATATGATAACAAAGCTAGTACAATATACACACTGCATGCACTACGCATGCTCATGCACGTGCACACACACACACACACTGCATGCACGACGTGTGCGCATGCGTGCACACACACACACACACACACACACACATAGCAGTAATGTCTGGAAGATCATTCTCAGTAAAAGATCAAAGAGGTAGGATGGAGTGTCAAAGCTGATAGCAGAGAAAGAAACTGTGTAAAAACTGTGAGCAGGTATCAGAAGCCAGTGATTTTTGCTTGAGCAGTGTTCTTGTGTATTCAGACCTGGGTCCTCTCCGGATTAACCGTGCAGTTTGGGGTGTGCTGGAGTCTTTCAGTCACGTGGAAAGGAAGGCTGGCTAAGACTAGAGAGATCATTGCAGTAGACTAGGTAGGAAAGACGAGGGAAATGACAAGTTTCTTTGTTGTGGCTGTGTAAAGAAAGTGGTGAATAGAATTGATGTGTGGGAACTCTAGGCAGGTAACTTTGCAGACATAGCTGATTTGATCAAACATTTTGAGTTCTTTATTAAGGTAGACCCCAAGATTGTTCACTGTATCAGAGAAGGGTATTGTGGAATTGCATACTGTCATGGAAGTTGTGCCTGTAGTGCAGTTGACAGGTGAGTGTTTTGATTGAGCCTACGACCATCACTTCTTATCATGGTTCAGTGGTTTAGTTGAAGCTTGTTTTTACACAGCCAGCCCCTGACATAATAATAATAACTGACATTTGTAAGCGCCCAACCTATCAAAATATTGTAACAGCCTGAGGCACGTACAATAGCAGGAATAGTGACAACATGCCACAACATTTTAACAAGGTACACATCCACTTACTTCCTATCACACACACACACACACACACACACACACACACACACACACACACACACACACACACACACCAACGCAAACAGGCATGTGTGCAGCACATGCACATCAACTCAGGCAGGTCAACAGGAAATGGGGGTGAGGTTGGGGGGGGGGGGGGGGGATATGATTGGCAGCAGAAACAAAAGACATTTAGGAGTTTGGTCCATGGGCTGAGAAGAAAAGTGTGGTTTTGAGTTGAGCTTTGAACTGAGATTTTGTTGCAGCATAGCGTACAGAATATGGGACTTTATTCCATGTGACAGGGCCCAGGTGAGAAAAAATGCGTTGCCCTTGGAACTTTTTGTTTTTGTTTTGAATCTGAAAAGTGTGGGCGTCAGCAGAAGAATGCAGTGAATAGGATGGGATGTAGCGGAGTGGACCGTAAGGAGCTTGAGCCTGCAGCCGAGAGAGACCAAAGCTCAGCTTGTGTGAGGAGCGCAGGTGATGTAGGCCTAGAGTGGAACTCACAGCCCAACTCCTG
This sequence comes from Alviniconcha marisindica, assembly GCA_018857735.1. NCBI lineage: Eukaryota > Metazoa > Mollusca > Gastropoda > Provannidae > Alviniconcha > Alviniconcha marisindica. Next base: position 209,576 of record JABMCL010000049.1, on the reverse strand, counting down.
TCAGCCCCTTCTGCTGTGGGCCGTGTCACAGTTATGACAGCCGGCTGTAGTCAAAGAACTTACATATGCCAACATTCATGTGGGCCTTTAGGCAAGAGTGGCTGGCAATAATACTGAACCAGCAAACAGCCTGTCACTGGAGAAACGATCAAATGGAAATTTAACGTCCTTTGTTCCGGAGGCAAAGTGGCACCAGCAGGACAACCAGTCCATGACAAACACCCAGGAACAATCCAAAACACAAACAAACAAACAAAAAAACACGTCCAAATTAAGGAAACCTCAGATTTTTGTCCAGATTTGTAAAACTTGCATTGTGGTTGTTTTTACACAGCTGTGTTTTTATGGTTTCTTGTTTTCATACTGTTGTGGTCTTATTGTTGTTTTCACACCGTTTTGGTCTTATGGTTGTTTTCACATTGGTGTGGTCTTATGGTTGTTTTCACGCTGATGTGGTCATACAGTTGTTTTCACGTTGATGTGGTCTTACAGTTGTTTTCATGTTGATGTGGTCTTACGGTTGTTTTCACGTTGATGTGGTCTTACAGTTGTGTTCATGTTGATGTGGTCTTACAGTTGTGTTCATACTGTGTTGCAGTTTCCTGCAGTGAAAAAGCCGAAAACGCTGGAGAAGCACTACCAGGGTACCCTTACCAGTCTACTCATTGACTTCATGAGTGTGAGTGATGCACTGACACTGAAGTGATGTGGTCCTCACTGTAGACCTACATCAAAGAATTGTCATTGACATTGTCAGTGTCATACATCATAGACCACTTGCCTATGTTTATCTGTAATACTAAGAGTCAGCGCAAGAAAATTAATGAAACATTTTGATACACTTCAGACTCCATAGTTGATTAAAATGAGCATTCTTCTGTTTTGTTAAGCAGATTAGTTTTTCATTAACTCTTTCAAACTGTGTCGGAAGAGGGCTTTGTTGGAAGCAGGCTTCTGATGGATGTTTGCAATTTTACATGACAACATGAGAAATGCAAGGGACACAAATCAGGCAGTAAATGGAAGCTTGTCCATTTTCCTTTGTGTTCCTTGAATGATGCAACAATCTGGGCTGGTTTTGTGGCATTTTTTCCATCGCATTTGCGACAGGTGCACTTTCTTCCAAACATCATGGTGGTGTCCAGGCGAAGGTGCAGTTTGGACTTCGTTAGCCGCAGAGTGTGTGAAATTACTTGATTGAATGTGTAGTTTCTGGTTTTTCTTCTTTGAAAACATTTCTGTAGTAAAACCTACTAATCTCAGTGGGTTTGTGTCAAGACTGTATGCAGAACAGTGTATTTTGTTGAGTGACTGTGGGTGCCAAAACTGGATTTTTACCCCCCCCCCCCCTCCCCCGTATGGCTCTTTGGTCATAAGTCAACAAAAATCTGTCCTCCTTCCTAAAGGTAAGATATTGTTTTTAAAGTTCACACTTTAATCTGTTTAAAACTGTTGGTTTGAAGTTTGTACTGTTTGTGGTTATTTTGGGGGATTGTTTTCAAAATACCCCAAAATAGTGTGATTTGAGGGATCCACCTGCCTATTTTGACCGCGACCTGATTGAGTTAACAGCTTATGCCACAGTGCCTTTGAGAATGGACATCTTGTTGTAAGTAAATGCGTCAGAAGTGATCATTGCCTTTCTGTGACACAGCTGGCAGTAACCATAGTTGTTCATAAATTCTTTAGAAATGACCATTACCTTTCTAGGACAGTTTCCTGTTATCAGTGCTTTAGAAGTTTGTTCTCCTGCAGACCCCATGTTAAAACTAAAACCTTTGGCCGATGATTTCTCATACCCCCATGTTAAAAATGAAACCTTTGGCCAATGCTTTCTCATACCCCCATGTTAAAAATAAAACCTTTGGCCAATGCTTTCTCATACCCCCAGGTTAAAACTAAAACCTTTGGCCAATGCTTTCTCATACCCCCAGGTTAAAACTAAAACCTTTGGCCAATGCTTTCTCATACCCCCAGGTTAAAACTAAAACCTTTGGCCAATGCTTTCTCATGCCCCCATGTTTAAAACTTTAAACTTTTTGGCCCAAAGCTTTCTCTCCCTCAACAGTTCTTTTCCTAGCCAAAACTGTTAAAAATTCTCCTGCCCATCCAAATAGTATTCAATTTCCAACCTTCTTTCTGTCAGCCAAATTCTATTCTGTCCCTCTAAACTACCGCATTGATATTCATGAATGTCTCCCCAACTGTCAAACTTCACCTGAAATCACAAGCACCCAGAAGAAAATACATGAAGTGTCTAAAGCCCTTCTTCTGCAGACACATACACTCTTCTGGTAACAAGCACCCAGAAAACAAACTACTCTGCAAGGTGTAAAACTACAAGCATCCAGAGAACACTCAAACTACACCTCAAGGTACACAAGCACCCAGAAAACAAACTACACTGCAAGGTGTACAAGCACCCAGAGAACACTCAAACTACACCTCAAGGTCAAAGCACCCAGAGAACACTCAAACTACACCTCAAGGTGAACAAGCACCCAGAAAACAAACTACACTTCAAGGTGTACAAGCACCCAGAAAACCCCAAACTACACTGCAAGGTGTACAAGCACCCAGAGAACACTCAAACTACACCTCAAGGTGCACAAGCACCCAGAAAACAAACTACACTTCAAGGTGTACAAGCACCCAGAGAACACTCAAACTACACTGCAAGGTGTACAAGCACCCAGAGAACACTCAAACTACACCTCAAGGTGCACAAGCACCCAGAAAACAAACTACACTTCAAGGTGTACAAGCACCCAGAGAACACTCAAACTACACTGCAAGGTGTACAAGCACCCAGAGAACACTCAAACTACACCTCAAGGTACACAAGCACCCAGAAAACAACTGCACTTCAAGGTGTACAAGCACCCAGAGAACACTCAAACTACGCTGCAAGGTGTACAAGCACCCAGAGAACACTCAAACTACACCTCAAGGTACACAAGCACCCAGAAATCAAACTACACTTCAAGGTGTACAAGCACCAAGAGAACACTCAAACTACGCTGCAAGGTATACAAGCACCCAGAGAACACTCAAACTACAATTCAAGGTACACAAGCACCCAGAAAACAAACTATACTTCAAGGTGCACAAGCACCCAGAGAACACTCAAACTACACCTCAAGGGGCACAAGCACCCAGAAAACAAACTACACTTCAAGGTGTACAAGCACCCAGAGAACACTCAAACTACACTGCAAGGTGTACAAGCTCCAAGAGAACGCTCAAACTACATTGCAAGGTGCACAAGCACCCAGAGAACACTCAAACTACACTGCAAGGTGCACAAGCACCCAGAGAACACTCAAACTACGCTGCAAGGTGTACAAGCACCCAGAGAACACTCAAACTACACCTCAAGGTGCACAAGCACCCAGAAAACAAACTTCACTTCAAGTTGTACAGGCACCCAGAGAACACTCAAACTACACTGCAAGGTGTACAAGCACCAAGAGAACACTCAAACTACACTGCAAGGTGTACAAGTACCAAGAGAACACTCAAACTACACTGCAAGGTGTACAAGCACCAAGAGAACGCTCAAACTACACTGCAAGGTGTACAAGCACCAAGAGAACACTCTACAAGCACCCAGAGAAAAGTACAGTGCGCACTCTGAAGCTACGTTGCAAGAGGCATGAATACCTCAAGAAAAGTGCAAAGCATACAAACACCGAGAAACAAGTGCAAGGCTCTCCAAGGGAAGGAACTTGTTTTTTTAAGCACCCAGTCTGAAACTAGATTGCAAGAGGTACAAACACCCAGAAAAAGTGTAAGGCCCACTCTGAGACTAGATTGCAAGAGGTGACCTTTACACTGTTAGAACACCCAGAATGACTGAAACTGGGACAATGGGGTTCCCACAGGTGAAGGCCCACTGAATCAGCATGCTCTCCACAGGTGAAGGCCCACTGAATCAGCATGCTCTCCACAGGTGAAGGCCCACTGAATTAACAGGATCCCCACAGGTGAAGGCCCACTGAATCAGCAGGATCTCCACAGGTGAAGGCCCACTGAATTAACAGGATCCCCACAGGTGAAGGCCCACTGAATCAGCAGGATCTCCACAGGTGAAGGCCCACTGAATCAGCAGGATCCCCACAGGTGAAGGCCCACTGAATTAACAGGATCCCCACAGGTGAAGGCCCACTGAATCATCAGGATCTCCACAGGTGAAGGCCCACTGAATTAACAGGATCCCCACAGGTGAAGGCCCACTCTGAATCAACAGGATCCCCAAAGTTGAAAGGACACTGAAACTGAATCCGATGTGCTTTGGTACTTTGTCTAGTGTCCCCGTGAAGCTTCCTGGCCCTTAAGAGTGTGTGGGGAAGTGTGTGAAATAAGATGGCATTTTGACCCAGCACTGTGTTTTCATGTCAAAGTGTGGGGACTAAACCTGCACCTCTGATGTTTGCAGTCTACTCTGAAGCTTGACCCTGAGGAGCGTCCATGTATAGAGGAGTGTCTGGAACACGCTGTCTTCCAAACAGAGCGAGCCATGGACCGCAGCACCCGCATGCCCCTCAAGCCATCCAGTGCCCACAGCAGCAGCAAAAAACGACGCACGGAGGACACGGAGAAACAAGACACGTGAGCTAGGCTCGACTCTCCAGCTTGCCTTTAGCATCTTGTCGTTTTGATACTAGAAGTTGGGGTTCATTCAGTGTGTAGATGAAACGTGGCAGCAGCAGTTTCCTTGCAGAAATATGGTGTACCTTGCCATTTTGTTATCTGTATTTGGTCTTCCTTTCTGTGTGATTGAATTTTGTGGGAGAAATAATTTAAAAGAGTTTACGTACTGTGAGAAAGAACCCCGCCACAAAATTATGTCTTGTTTGGTTGTAGCTGAGCCAGTGTGGCTGTCTTTTTTTTATTGTGTCAGTTTAGGGAGGGCCTGGGTTATGTCCATGGTACATTTGGCAGTTGTGAAATTGTAATAAGGTGAAACGTATGTGCACAGTGATGCTGCATGTAAAGTCGTTGTGCTCCTTGGCTTCTTGCAGGGAAGACGAGAAGAAAGAAGCGTCCCCAGCCAGCAGCAACTCTCCCTGCCCCCCTCACCCTCAGTCGGAAAAGATGGAAACGGTTGAGGGTGACAGAGAGGAGAAGGAGGGGGGCACCTATGTCATTCAGGCTCACCCCATGTCCAGCAAGTACATCAAACAGGCCCGCAACCAGTCCACCGCTGGCACCAACAAACCAATTGTGCTCAACCGTGTGCCGCAACTCAGCTCCCAGGACAGAGCTGGTGTCAAGAAGGAACTGAGCTCTGCTGCCGTCTTCCCAGCTCCTCCTGTCAAAGCCGATAAATCAAAGTCTGAATCCGACAATCGCAGCCAGGAGATTGAAGCGGAGGTGTGCAGCTTCTTGAAAATGGCAGAAACCAAGAAACTGACGGTGGCGGAAAACCGCCATCACAGCACCTTCTCTGACTTCCGCAATGGGAACATTCTGGACTTTCAGCGAAGGTCAGAGAAAGTGGACCTGGATGGGATGGATGGCGGTGGTTTCAGGACTGCTGTTGCTGACCCTGAAGAGATGGACTGGACCCCCAGTGATTCCAAATACCTCAAGTCAAAGCGCAGCAATGTCAGCTTAGCTGGTGGTGGTGGTGGTGGGAGTAATGTAGGGTGTGAACCCATGGAAAGTGCTCGCCCTTCTCACGAGGACGTTCAGACGCGGCTTGGAGTTGTCGGGGGAAGCGGTGTGGGAGCGACAGAGGGTGGGGAGGACAGACCTACAGCAGCAAACAACACGTACGTTATGAACATCACAGCCAACAGTTTGCACAACCAGGCCGCCGGGCATGCCAAGTCCAAAGACAGCGTGGAGAAGAAAAAGGTGGGTTCTTCTCTCACTCCTGTCCTGTTGTCCTCTCCCCTCTCACACATTCCTTGTATAGGTTATGTGTTTGGTCGGAAAAGCAGTCTCTGAATAATACAACTCATTTGAGTGTTTGCTCTACTGGTGTTTGAAAGCACTGACAAAGGGATGAAGACTGTTTCTTTGGACAGTGTATCTACAGAAAGAGGCAGACCCTGTGCAGGTGTACCTGCCAAGAGACACAGTGACACCCTTGTGCAGGTATATCTGCTGAAAGAGACAGAGTACACCCCTGTGCAGGTGTATCTGCTGAGAGAGACAGAGTACACCCCTGTGCAGGTGTATCTGCCCAGAGAGACATTACACCCCTGTGTAGAGAGGCAGTGACACCCCTGTGCAGGTGTAGAGAGGCAGTGACACCCCTTTGCAGGTGTAGAGAGGCAGTGACACCCCTGTGCAGGTGTAGAGAGGCAGTGACACCCCTGTGCAGGTGTAGAGAGGCAGAGTGATACCCCTGTGCAGGTGTAGAGGCAGATGTCCCTGTGCAGGTGTAGAGAGGTAGATTGACACCCTTGTGCAGGTGTAGAGAGGCAAAGTGACACCCATGTGTAGGTGTACAGAGGTAGATTGACACCCTTGTACAGGTGTAGAGAGGCAAGGTGACACCCCTGTGCAGGTGTAGAGAGGCAGTGACACCCCTGTGCATGTGTAGAGAGGAAGTGACACCCCTTTGCAGGTGTAAAGAGGCAGTGACAACCTTGTGCAGGTGTAGAGAGGTAGATTGACACCCTTGTGCAGGTGTAGAGATGCAGGGTGACACCCCTGTGCAGGTGTAGAGAGGCAGAGTGACACCCATGTGCAGGTGTAGAGGCAGGGTGACACCCCTGTGCAGGTGTAGAGAGGTAGATTGACACCCATGTGCAGGTGTAGAGCAGCAGAGTAACACCCATGTGCAGGTGTAGAGGCAGAGTGACACCCCTTTGCAGGTGTAGAGAGGCAGTGACACCCCTGTGCAGGTGTAGAGAGACAGTGACACCCCTGTGCAGGTGTAGAGAGGCAAGGTGACACCCCTTTGCAGGTGTAGAGAGGCAGTGACACCCCTGTGCAGGTGTAGAGAGGCAGAGTGATACCCCTGTGCAGGTGTAGAGGCAGAGTGACACCCCCTTTGCAGGTGTAGAGAGGCAAAGTGACACCCATGTGCAGGTGTAGAGGCAGTGTGACACCCCTGTGCAGGTGTAGAGGGGTAGATTGACACCCATGTGCAGGTGTAGAGTGGCAGAGTGACACCCATGTGCAGGTGTAAAGAGGCAGTGACACCCCAGTGCAGGTGTAGAGAGGTGGAGTGACACCCATGTGCAGGTGTAAAGAGGCAGTGACACCCCTTTGAAGGTGTAGAGAGGCAGTGACACCCCTGTGCAGGTGTAGAGAGGTAGATTGACACCCTTGTGCAGGTGTAGAGAGGCAAGGTGACACCCCTGTGCAGGTGTAGAGAGGCAGTGACACCCCTGTGCAGGCATAGAGAGGCAGTGACACCCCTGTGCAGGCATAGAGAGGCAGTGACACCCCAGTGCAGGTGTAGAGAGGCAGAGTGATACCCCTGTGCAGGTGTAGAGGCAGAGTGACGCCCCTTTGCAGGTGTAGAGAGGCAGTGAACCCCTGTGCAGGTGTAGAGAGGCAGTGACACCCCTGTGCAGGTGTAGAGAGGCAGTGACACCCCTGTGCAGGTGTAGAGAGGCAGTGACACCCCTGTGCAGGTGTAGAGGCAGAGTGACACCCCTGTGCAGGTGTAGAGAGGCAGTGACACCCCTGTGCAGGTGTAGAGAGGCAGTGACACCCCTGTGCAGGTGTAGAGGCAGAATGACACCCCTGTGCAGGTGTAGAGAGGCAGTGACACCCCTGTGCAGGTGTAGATAGGCAGTGACACCCCTGTGCCAGACAGTGGTTCCCTTTTCTCTTAAAGGCACAACTTCCATGGGTCTTAATAAAGCAGCCCAAGTATTGTCCTGAGGAGAGGTTCAGCTGACCCAGGTATTGTTTTGAGGAGAGGTTCAGCTGACCCAAGTATTGTCTTGAGGAGAGGTTCAGCTGACCCAAGTATTGTCCTGAGGAGAGGTTCAGCTGACCCAAGTATTGTCCTGAGGAGAGGTTAGCAAATTGTCTGAGGAGAGGTTCAGCTACCCAAGTATTGCCCTTGAGGAGAGGTTCAGCTGACCCAAGTATTGTCCTGAGGAGAGGTTCAGCTGACCCAAGTATTGTCCTGAGGAGAGGTTCAGCTGACCCAAGTATTGTCCTGAGGAGAGGTTCAGCTGACCCAAGTATTGTCCTGAGGAGAGGTTCAGCTGACCCAAGTATTGTCTTGAGGAGAGGTTCAGCTGACCCAAGTATTGTCTTGAGGAGAGGTTCAGCTGACCCAAGTATTGCCCTTGAGGAGAGGTTCAGCTGACCCAAGTATTGTCCTGAGGAGAGGTTCAGCTGACCCAAGTATTGTCCTGAGGAAAGGTTCAGCTGACCCAAGTATTGTCCTGAGGAGAGGTTCAGCTTACCCAAGTATTGTCCTGAGGAGAGGTTCAGCTTACCCAAGCATTGTCTTGACCCAAGCGTTGTCTTAATAATAAAGAGAATTTCTAGAGTGCCCATCTACCGCACAAGGTGGGAGCATGGGGCACTTTACAATAACACTAACACCACTCACGTATGCACACACACATGCACGCATGCACTCACATGTCAGAGGAGGGAATAGGCACAGCTGTGAAAAACAGTGATGGAGATGGAAGGACATGAGGAAAGGTGTGTGGGACAGACTGCTGAAAATCAAGAGAATAAGGTTTGGTGGGAAGACTGGAAAGAGTTAGCATAATAATAATAATAATAACTTTTTTATAGCACTATACTCATGGTGAAAAACAGTTCACACTGGGGTCAGTGAACTTTCACAGTTCAGCACTAACCAGACAAAAAAAGAAAAGAAGTAGTTACCACCAGGATGCTGAGCTGACACAGCAACACAGAGTTGATGTGCAGAAATCTCTGGAGTGATTAGAAATTTCTGTAACAGCACTACTCCTGCATGGGTGGCAGATGTGCAGAAAATAATGTGTTTTTAAGACAGAATAAACCCCTGTCGCCCAATTGCTCAAACCTCATGCATTTACTATATGCAAAAATAGTCCAGATCTATAAGACAGAATAGTCTTTAATTCAAAGCTTTAAGCGGTCTCTCTCTCTCACTGAGTTTTTAGTCATTCTGATTATGGGCTGCTAAGTCAGTTGGCAAAACAAAATTGTCAACTTTGACATCCCCTTCCTCTCCCTTGCTTTTTCTGCCTACAGTACTCTTGCTCTTTGTGTCTTGTAATTTTTCTGCTAATGGTCCATTCTCCTGACATTTTTCAAAAACATTCTCAAATGTTTGTCATTGAGATTTGTTTTTTTTGTATGGCTCTTGTTGAGCAGCTAGGAGATAATGATTGGTAGGTGGTATGTGCAGCTTGTTGCCATGTGGCACTGGTGTTTGCCATTATGTGTTTATGTAACATGTTTTTTTGTTTGTTTCTGTCCATTCCTTTTTTTATTATTTTTCTTTGATCTGGTGTTGATGAATTAGACAGTATTGATGATACCAGTATGTCCCAGCCTTATGCACTCTTTTAACAAGGTAATATTGAAGGGACTACAAGACGGAATTGATGATACCAGCATGTCCCAGCCTTATGCACTCTTTTAACAAGGTAATATTGAAGGGACTACGGAAGTTTGTTTTTTATGTTTGTCTATGTATGTTTTGTTTTATGTTTGTATAGGGATTGGTTTTATGGATTGACTTGAGAAAGTGTTTATGAGAAGAGTTTTGAAATGTGCATTTGCTTATGGCAGAGTTTGATTGTCCTGAGGTGACCCTGAGTGGTTGACAGGACATTAAAATCCAATGACTAACCCGGTGTCTCGTCCCATTTCAGTTCCTTACACAGGCCACACAGGATGAGATCCAACGCATTCGCTCCAGCACGCTGAGTAAGAAGAAGGCTCGAGATCAGGCTGTGGCAGAGAAGACAGCTGACAGCAAGGTACTGTCTCATGAAGATGTACCAGGTTGACATGTCTGGGCCCAGAGAACTGCTGGTACCATCACCGTGCACCTAGGCATTAAACCAGCTATATAAGGCTGGTACCATCACCGTGCACCTAGGCATTAAACCAGCTATATAAGGCTGGTACCATCACCGTGCACCTAGGCATTAAACCAGCTATATAAGGCTGGTACCATCACCGTGCACCTAGGCATTAAACCAGCTATATAAGGCTGGTACCATCACCGTGCACCTAGGCATTTAACCAGCTATATAAGGCTGGTACCATCACCGTGCACCTAGGCATTTAACCAGCTATATAAGGCTGGTACCATCACCGTGCACCTAGGCATTAAACCAGCTATATAAGGCTGGTACCATCACCGTGCACCTAGGCATTAAACCAGCTATATAAGGCTGGTACCATCACCGTGCACCTAGGCATTAAACCAGCTATATAAGGCTGGTACCATCACCGTGCACCTAGGCATTAAACCAGCTATATAAGGTTGACAAGTCTAGCCTCAGAAAACTCCTGACATCACCCAATCTGCACTTGGGCCTGAAACCAGATTGAGATTTATATGTTACAGTAAATCCACAGGAAGCTTAGGAAATTCACAAAATCACTAACAAGTCCAGTAAATTCACAAAATAACTGTTTCACTCAGGGATTTCATCAGTTCCCTAAAAATTCTATGGATTTCATCAAATTCCTGGTATGAATTAGGCTATAAATTTTGCTAATATTACTGAAATGATAGCTTGAGAGAAGGCAATTATTTTTCAGTAAAGTGTGACACATTTATTGACAGTGACATGATTAAAACTCGTCACAGATATAAAATTGGATATAAAAAGCTGTAAAATAAGTACAGTGATTAATCTTGATTCATTTGCTTGTACAAGTATGGTGTCCATGGCACCTGCTATTGCACACTACTTTTGCTTTAAAGCATTTGCAGTGGTTTGTTTGGCATTTTTGGGGACCACTGCAGTTACTGTTCATAAACTCCTGCCCTCCTGGCGCTGAGTGTGCTGTGACCGCTGACTGCAAAGACGCTGACTTGTGAAGACTGACATCTTCTTAATTTTGATCTTGATGTTCGGTAAGCAGTTTTGGGGCATACACACCAAAGTGATTTCTAGAACACCTGCCATTCAAGACCCCAGCATGAACGGCAGTCTTGTAGATGTCTGTTTTCACATTCCTGTAGACAGTCGTGCCAAGAATGTTCTGTGGCTCACCTCTGCTATGATCAAGTAATGGAATAGGCGCAGCAACATTGTCCCCGGGTTTTCCAGGTTTAAAGTCCACCTGACTTCTTTTCACCATTCGCTCAACTTGCATGCGCAAAGGCTCAACATTGCTTGATATGAGCACTGTGGACATCAAATGTTTATTCAGTGATAACTGTCACAAATATGTCCATCACTTTCTGCCTGTCAGTGCCTTCTGGGACCGCAAGATTCACATAATAGGCACCCATGGAAATGGAGTGTGCTGGAACACTGGAAACATTGGTACATTGAAAGCAGAGGGTACTGGGGTTGATGTGGACGGCTGATCCATAATCACAGGCAGGGGTCTTCTCCACTGTCCAGGTTGTTGAACACTTCCTGTGGAAGAGATGTTGCGAGTTCCACACTGACAAACCTCTTCACCAAGCAAAGCAGATCATGGAGAGCGCTTTATCCCTGAATGATGGACAGAGTTCTTCTGGAACTGCACAAACATGATGCCTGTAACCTAGTCGTGTGTCATCAGCAAGCCAGGCCACCAACATGTATTTTATGTCACCATTTGGTCCTTCAACAGATCCCTGACTCTGCAGATGACGGAGTTTGCCATGAACCGTAGCTAAAGCAGGCCAAAAGTCTTTAATTTCTGAGATGACGTGGACTACATGGCTCAGTACCATTGTCACTTTGAAGTATTGCTGGAGCACCAAGAAGGGGAAAGATACCCATGAGCTGTGCTGCAACTTCTGTAGGACATTTATTTTTGATTGGTCACAGTACACAAAACTTGGATGCATTTTACCATCATCCATTTATATTTGTTCCTTGGCATGGACTGCATATCAACGAGATCTGCCTGTCCTCTTGATGCAATTGGCATGGACTACATAACAATGAGATGAGCCTGTCCTCTTGATGCAATTGGCATGGACTACACAACGAGATCAGCCTGTCCTCTTGATGCAATTGGCATGGACTACATAACAATGAGATGAGCCTGTCCTCTTGATGCAATTGGCATGGACTACATAACAAGGAGATCAGCCTGTCCTCTTGATGCAATTGGCATGGACTACATAACAACGAGATAGCCTGTCCTCTTGATGCAATTGGCATGGACTACATAACAATGAGATGAGCCTGTCCTCTTGATGCAATTGGCATGGACTACATAACAAGAGATCAGCCTGTCCTCTTGATGCAATTGGCATGGACTACATAACAAGATCAGCCTGTCCTCTTGATGCAATTGGCATGGACTACATAACAACGAGATCAGCCTGTCCTCTTGATGCAATTGGCATGGACTACATATCAACGAGATCAGCCTGTCCTCTTGATGCAATTGGCATGGACTACATAACAACGAGATGAGCCTGTCCTCTTGATGCAATTGGCATGGACTACATAACGAGATCAGCCTGTCCTCTTGATGCAATTGGCATGGACTACATAACAAAGAGATCAGCCTGTCCTCTTGATGCAATTGGCATGGACTACATAACAAGATCAGCCTGTCCTCTTGATGCAATTGGCATGGACTACATAACAAGATCAGCCTGTCCTCTTGATGCAATTGGCATGGACTACATAACAATGAGATGAGCCTGTCCTCTTGATGCAATTGGCATGGACTACATAACAACGAGATAGCCTGTCCTCTTGATGCAATTGGCATGGACTACATAACAACGAGATCAGCCTGTCCTCTTGATGCAATTGGCATGGACTACATAACAAGATCAGCCTGTCCTCTTGATGCAATTGGCATGGACTACATAACAAGAGATGAGCCTGTCCTCTTGATGCAATTGGCATGGACTACATAACAACGAGATAAGCCTGTCCTCTTGATGCAATTGGCATGGACTACATAACAAAGAGATGAGCCTGTCCTCTTGATGCAATTGGCATGGACTACATAACAACGAGATGAGCCTGTCCTCTTGATGCAATTGGCATGGACTACATAACAACGAGATGAGCCTGTCCTCTTGATGCAATTGGCATGGACTACATAACAAGAGATCAGCCTGTCCTCTTGATGCAATTGGCATGGACTACATAACAACGAGATCAGCCTGTCCTCTTGATGCAATTGGCATGGACTACATAACAAGATCAGCCTGTCCTCTTGATGCAATTGGCATGGACTACATAACAACGAGATGAGCCTGTCCTCTTGATGCAATTGGAATGGACTGCATAACAACGAGATCAGCCTGTCCTCTTGATGCAATTGGCATGGACTACATAACAAGGAGAACAGCCTGTCCTCTTGATGCAATTGGCATGGACTACATAACAAGAATCAGCCTGTCCTCTTGATGCAATTGGCATGGACTACATAACGAGATCAGCCTGTCCTCTTGATGAAAGTTGGCATGGACTACATAACAACGAGATGAGCCTGTCCTCTTGATGCAATTGGCATGGACTACATAACAACGAGATCAGCCTGTCCTCTTGATGCAATTGGCATGGACTACATAACAACGAGATGAGCCTGTCCTCTTGATGCAATTGGCATGGACTACATAACAATGAGATGAGCCTGTCCTCTTGATGCAATTGGCATGGACTACATAAGAAGGAGATCAGCCTGTCCTCTTGATGCAATAGACATGGACTACATAACAACGAGATGAGCCTGTCCTCTTGATGCAATTGGCATGGACTACATAACGAGATCAGCCTGTCCTCTTGATGCAATTGGCATGGACTACATAACAACGAGATGAGCCTGTCCTCTTGATGCAATTGGCATGGACTACATAACGAGATCAGCCTGTCCTCTTGATGCAATTGGCATGGACTACATAACAACGAGATCAGCCTGTCCTCTTGATGCAAGTTGCATGGACTACATAACAACGAGATGAGCCTGTCCTCTTGATGCAATTGGAATGGACTCATAACAACGAGATCAGCCTGTCCTCTTGATGCAATTGGCATGGACTACATAACAAGGAGAAAGCCTGTCCTCTTGATGCAATTGGCATGGACTACATAACAAGATCAGCCTGTCCTCTTGATGCAATTGGCATGGACTACATAACGAGATCAGCCTGTCCTCTTGATGCAATTGGCATGGACTACATAACAACGAGATGAGCCTGTCCTCTTGATGCAATTGGAATGGACTACATAACAACAAGATCAGCCTGTCCTCTTGATGCAATTGGAATGGACTACATAACAACAAGATCAGCCTGTCCTCTTGATGCAATTGGCATGGACTACATAACAACGAGATCAGCCTGTCCTCTTGATGCAATTGGCATGGACTACATAACAACGAGATCAGCCTGTCCTCTTGATGCAATTGGCATGGACTACATAACAACGAGATGAGCCTGTCCTCTTGATGCAATTGGCATGGACTACATAACAAGATCAGCCTGTCCTCTTGATGCAATTGGCATGGACTACATAACGAGATCAGCCTGTCCTCTTGATGCAATTGGCATGGACTACATAACAACGAGATGAGCCTGTCCTCTTGATGCAATTGGCATGGACTACATAACAAGAGATGAGCCTGTCCTCTTGATGCAATTGGCATGGACTACATAACAACGAGATGAGCCTGTCCTCTTGATGCAATTGGCATGGACTGCATAACAATGAGATCAGCCTGTCCTCTGGGTGCAAACTCTTTGCTCAGAGTAGGGCAGATAACCATGTCCTCTGGGTGCACTCTTTGCTCAGAGTAGGGCAGATAACCATGTCCTCTTGATGCAAACTCTTTGCTCAGAGTAGGGCAGATAACCATGTCCTTCTGGGTGCACTCTTTGCTCAGAGTAGGGCAGATAACCATGTCCTCTTGATGCAAACTCTTTGCTCAGAGTAGGGCAGATAACCATGTCCTCTGGGTGCTATCTTTGCTCAGAGTAGGGCAGATAACCATGTCCTCTTGATGCAAACTCTTTGCTCAGAGTAGGGCAGATAACCATGTCCTCTGGGTGCACTCTTTGCTCTAAGTAGGGCAGATAACCATGTCCTCTGGGTGCACTCTTTGCTCAGAGTAGGGCAGATAACCATGTCCTCTTGATGCAAACTCTTTGCTCAGAGTAGGGCAGATAACCATGTCCTCTGGGTGCACTCTTTGCTCAGAGTAGGGCAGATAACCATGTCCTCTGGGTGCACTCTTTGCTCAGAGTAGGGCAGATAACCATGTCCTCTGGGTGCACTCTTGCTCAGAGTAGGCAGATAACCATGTCCTCTGGTGCACTCTTTGCTCAGAGTAGGGCAGATAACCATGTCCTCTGGTGCACTCTTTGCTCAGAGTAGGGCAGATAACCATGTCCTCTGGGTGCACTCTTTGCTCAGAGTAGGGCAGATAACCATGTCCTCTTGATGCAAACTCTTTGCTCAGAGTAGGGCAGATAACCATGTCCTCTGGGTGCACTCTTTGCTCAGAGTAGGGCAGATAACCATGCCCATTGTCATCAGTCTCTTCCTCTTTTTCTGACATTCCTGACACAGCGACTTAAAGGGCTCCAGAGTGTTGGTGATGATATGCATATTTACGCGGCGTCTCCTTAATTATGCAGTCACGACCCCCATGGCCTGTGGTGATGAGCACGCTTGATGACATCAAAAGTCAGAACCCAGAATTGCTCCAGTGAGTTATTTTCATGAGCACAGTACCCGGTATGGAGTTATTTTCATAAACACAGTACCCTGTATGGAGTTATTTTCATGAGCACAGTACCCTGTATGGAGTTATTTTCATGAGCACAGTACCCTGTATGGAGTTATTTTTATGAGCACAGTACCCTGTATGGAGTTATTTTTATGAGCACAGTACCCTGTATGGAGTTATTTTTATGAGCACAGTACCCTGTATGGAGTTATTTTTATGAACACAGTACCCTGTATGGAGTTATTTTCATGAGCACAGTACCCTGTATGGAGTTATTTTTATGAGCACAGTACCCTGTATGGAGTTATTTTTATGAACACAGTACCCTGTATGGAGTTATTTTCATGAGCACAGTACCCTGTATGGAGTTATTTTTATGAACACAGTACCCTGTATGGAGTTATTTTTATGGACACAGTACCCTGTATGGAGTTATTTTTATGAGCACAGTACCCTGTATGGAGTTATTTTCATGAACACAGTACCCGGTATGACACTATGCCCTGAGTGGTTTTCAGAACAGAACGACTGACCATTTGAACTAGTCCCACACAGCCACTTGCACAAAGTTACTGAAGATGTTTTATTCAGTTTAGTAAAACTGTAGAAAAGTAACATCATGAATTTAGGAATTTCATGAAATCCCTAGAAATTTTAAGGGATTCATGAAATCCCTGAGTGAAACAGTAATTTCATAAATTGTCTGGAATTGTTGATGATTTTGTGAATTTCCTAAGTCTATACATTTACTGTAACATATGTAATTATCACAAGGTTAACAAGTCTGGCATCAGAATGATTCCCCATCCTATCTCCTCTCTTGTTTCTACCTAGTCCTCTTGCTCTTTCTGTTGTGTAATTGTTCTGCTGTTGGTCCATTCTCTTGAAATTTTTCCACAAAATGCTTTTTTTCTTCTCTTCCCCGCCCCCCCAACCCCCCATTAAGAGTTAGGTTAGTAGGTTAGGAGCCTAGGAGATGATAGCTGGTAGTATGTGCAGTTTGCTGATATATGGCACTGAATTTGCCATTATGCATTTATATAATGTTTAAAAACAAAAACAAAAATCTTTAATCTGGTATCAATAAATTAGAATGGTCTACAGTACCAGCATGCCCTAGCCTTATGTGCTCTTTTAACAGGGGTAATATCGAAGGGACTAAATCTTTGAAAATGTGTGCTTGATGTTTGTGTACACATGTTTTATGTTTGTGTATTGACCCTGATATAGCCCTACGTGTTTGGACTCAAAGGACCAGTACACTGATTATGTTTGTGTAGTGATTGGTTTTGTGGATTGATTTGAGAGAGGGTTATATATGAGAAGAGTTTGTTTTGAAACTTGAATCTGCTTATGATGGAGTTTGATTGTCCTGAGGCAACTGCGTGCAGTTGACAGGACACTAGATTCCAGTTATAACTAACGGCCTCAGAAAACTGCTGGTACCAGATCTGCACCTGGCCATTAAACCAGCTGTATGAGGTTGACAAGTCTGGCACAAGAAAATTACTTTTTAGAAAAAGAAGCATATTTGGCAACTAAAAGTGACTTGAATTATGTTTTTGACAAGATTTGTTCTTGAAGTAAAGCTGCTATTTAATTGTTTTCTTACATGCATGTCTAAAAAACAAGAAGACGGATGGTGTGCGTTTTTGACCAACATGAACAAGTTGAGTGTTATAAGCAGGAAGAAATACTGTCAGTGTCAGAGGGAAGGGAGAGCAGGTTGAGTGTGAGTGTTATAAGCAGGAAGAAATGCTGTCAGTGTCAGAGGGAAGGGAGAGCAGGTTGACTGTCCTTGTGGCTGTTTTGCAGGGAGGAGAGCGCTGGAAGGACTCGCACAACTACTACCTACAGCCACGCCGTGCTCGCAATCAGATGCATGGTGGGTATGCCCCTGTCAACTTTGTCAATCATCTCCATTTCGATTATGCTTGTCTGTCATTGCCTTAAGAAAATCATGCAACACCACTGTCTTCATATATTATAAGCTGCACACATGTTTGAAGCAGCAATGGTTTGTTTGAACACATTTTCCAGTGCCTGGCAATATAACAGTTGAAGGCAAGCAGACCTTGTAATTGGACCTTCAGGTGCCAGGTTTAGGAGCATTCAGTAGCAAGTTTACAAGCAGGCCCCCCTGTCACACCATTTCACTGGTAATAGAGATGTCGCTCTGGCAAACTGTCTTCCTGATGTGATGGTCCTCCATAAAGAAGTCCAAAAGCCATGGCTGGCACTCCAGCATTTTTGTGAAAGCAAATTTGCCTTCATCTGACACCGAGAGTGACATTTTGGAAATGCCTGTTTGTGGCTGGCTGAGCTCATCAAAAACAACACAAACAGATCTGACTATTCTTGAAATACTTCACAGAAGCTTGCCGTGAATGATTTTAAAGCCCGCAAGACCTGTTCCCGGCCATGCATGAAGTTTGAGCGTGTGCAGAACTTATTATCAGCTCAGCTGTTATTATTATTATTTTTCTACAGCTTATTATCAGCTGAGCCGTTGTTATTATTATTTTTCTACAGCTTATTATCAGCTCACTTGTCTGGTTGCATCCACAGAGTCTGCCACAGAGTTAAATGAGACAGGTAACAGATTGTCCCCGTAGGTGTCTGTGCTGTGGATGTGTCACTTCAGCACGCTGACTGTGTGATAGTGCAGAGTGTTTGTTGTCTAACCTGTGTTGGAGTTCATCTTGTCCACTGACTGCAGCTTTGGTTTCCTTTCTTTTCCTTGCTTCTTGCATGACTTTAAGGGCTCCGACTGTTCCATATCAGCGATACAATTCTCCACCGAATCCAGTAGGCGCGTAGCCTGCGTGATTAAGTGGGTGGTGAAAGCAAGTTGTCAGTCCTCATTGGAACAGGAAGAAAAAGGAATCCAGAGAAATGGCTGGAAGGTGAGGCTGGCAGGAACCATGTTTCATCTCCAGCGTGGTCTTTTTAAGTGCAGCTGATTGCTATTGCCTATTATGTAGGCAGGGCAGAGGGGTGTGCTGGGGGTTCAAATCAACATTTCTCTCCCTCCCCCACAGAATGGTAGTACGTTCATCAGCAGGTCTTTTTAAGTGCAGCTGATTGCTATTGCCTGTTATGTAGGCAGGGCAGAGGGGTGTGCTGGGGGTTCAAATCAGCATTTCTCTCCCTCCCCCACAGAATGGTAGTACGTTCATCAGCAGGTTTTAGAATGTGAGTCTAACTCCACTGGCTGTTTTTCTGTTGTTTTATTTGTTTTATGTTTGATTTTTTCCCCCCATGGATGTATTCACATTCTGTTTGGAAGACTAACAACCAACATCACGTGTTTATTTACTAATGACCAGCATCACACACTGAATCTTGTGAGATATGTCCTTGTTTTTTTAGACTAATGACCAACATCACACACTGGATCTTGTGAGATCTGTCCTTGTTTTTTGAGACTAATGACCAACATCACACACTGGATCTTGTGAGATCTGGCCTTGTTTTTTGAGACTAATGACCAACATAACATGCTGGATCTTGTGAGATCTGTCCTTGTTTTTTTTAGACTAATGACCAACATCACATGCTGGATCTTGTGAGATCTGTCCTTGGTTTTTTTAGACTAATGACCAACATCACATGCTGGATCTTGTGAGATCTGTCCTTGTTTAAAGGACTACAAACATCATCACATGTTGATTTTGTTGTTGAGATATAGCCTTGTTTGGAAGACTAATGACGGACATCACATACTGTAATTTGGGAGATCTAACCTTGTTTGGAAGACTAACGACGGACATCACATACTGTAATTTGGGAGATCTAGCCTTGTTTGGAAGACTAACGACGGACATCACATACTGTAATTTGGGAGATCTAGCCTTGTTTGGAAGACTAACGACGGACATCACATGCTGTAATTTGGGAGATCTAGCCTTGTTTGGAAGACTAACGACAGACATCACATACTGTAATTTGGGAGATCTAGCCTTGTTTGGAAGACTAACGACGGACATCACATGCTGAGTTTTGTCCGATTTGCCCTTGTTAGGAAGACAAATGACTGATGTCACCTGCTTTTTTTTTTTTTTTTTTTTTTTGGGGTGAGACTGTCCTTGTTTAGAGAAGTCTGCTTTCTGGTGGTTGTGAAGTCGGAGCTGTTTTTAGCACTTGCATGATTGACCACTGTGGCAGTTGTGAAGTAATACAACTTTATTGCTCAAACACAAATATGCCAGCACACACCCAACAGCAAGATAACATGTAAGTAAGTAAACATGGTGTTTTATGTCCACAGAAACTATAAGGTCTATTAGGGATGGTGCAAAGCATTTTGTGTACTTCGCTATGTCAAAGATGTGCGGAACAAAGTCACAAAGAGAGTGTCGGAGAAGCAACTTTTGAGGAACGACTTTGCAGGAAGACAGTCCATCCTACTATGAAAGCCCAGCTCCACCTCCCTGCTCTTGATCTCTCTTGGGCCCTCTAAAAGTGTTCAGTGTCGCTTTATGTCCACAGAGACTTATGGACTACTAGGGATGTGATAACAAACAAGGCACGTCAGTACTTCATACACCCTACATTGTGAGAGGTTTTGCTCTTCTGCTTCTGAAAAGTTTATATAAAATATAAACAATTGTGCAAGTAAGTATGTAACTTGGTGTTTTACACCCAGTCAGCCAGTATGGTTGGATTAGGGCAATAAATCATGCAAAGAAACTGAGGATTAAATAGAGATCTGTGTACAGAATCGGCTTCTCCATTCTCTGTTTGGTTTTGATATATTCAACAGATTCAGAGTGTTACTCTAACTTGTTTCAGACAAATATCTTGTAATGGTCTTGTGTTTGAAAGTGCCACATATTTTTCTTTCTTACTATGCTACATAAAAATCCTTTTGATACTGACAGATGGATGCTATAAAACATGTCTACAGAGTTGGCAGGGCTGCCAACCATCAGAGTACTACTGACATGGAGAACTGCGACAATAAGCCAATGAACAAACCTATTACTGCTATAAAGAGCTAAGATACCTGAACGTGTACAACTAAAAATGACATTGTCTGACAGAGGTGAACCCAGAACTGAGTTGTAGAAAGGACACTGGCCATCGGATGCAAAGCAGAATACTTCTGCACCACTGCTGTTTCATATAGGCTTGACCCTTTAAAACTGCCAAGGGGCCCAGAGAGTTCCAGGGGCCTCCTTAAAATACTTGCTAATGGGAGCTGTTGTGTGTGTGCTTGGCATTCAGTGGTAAAGTAAAACTGCACCAACATTTAAAGCCCACCGGCCCTGTGCTTCTTGCGGTTTGTAGGCTTTCACAGTGTTATTTCATCTTTTGCATGAGACATGTTTAAGTTGGGCTTTATTGAGCATTGGCGGTGTTTTTACTGTCTTGATTTAGAGGGCTGTACAAATAGGACTTTATTGAGCACTGGCGGTGTTTTTACTGTCATGATTTAGAGGGCTGTATAAATAGGACTTTATTGAGCATTGGCAGTGTTTTTACTGTCATGATTTAGAGGGCTGTATAAATAGGACTTTATTGAGCATTGGAGGTGTTTTTACTGTCATGATTTAGAGGGCTGTATAAATAGGACTTTATTGAGCATTGGAGGTGTTTTTACTGTCATGATTTAGAGGGCTGTATAAATAGGACTTTATTGAGCATTGGAGGTGTTTTTACTGTCAAAGGTTAGAGGGCTGTCTAGATATAACTGTATTCAGCATTGGAGGTGTTTTTACTCCGTGTGTATGTGTGTGTGTGTGCATGCGCGCGCATGCATGCCTCACAGTTTAGAATACTGCTCATTCCAACTTGAATTGACATAATATATTTGTTATTAAACTTGTTGCTACTTTAGACTGACCAATAGTAAAATGACATAAAATCTGAAAGTGCACTGTACACACAAAGCTCTAAAATGTTACGCCCTGATTCATTTGTATGCACAATGCAAAACAAATTTGTGGCAGTGTATTAATATAATAATTGCAGTGCTTGTATAATAAGCTATGATAATGTGAAGGTTGTTTGTCAGAAGGAGTTAATGATTGAAGCACTGTTGATTTTTATTAAAAACATTTGTTTAGGTTATTTGCTGGTAGAAGTGATTGACTGAAGCACTGTCTCTGTCAGCTTTAGAGCTTGTTGCTTGGTTGGTCAGTATGCTTGTCTCTTACTCAGAGCTTGTGGGCATTTGGGATTTCTCTCTCTTTTTCTTACGTTTTTATTTGATTTTTGTACCCTCCCCTCCTCTAACAAAGTTAGGTGGGTATGCTGGAATCTCTGTGCCTGTGTTTTTGTCTGTATGTGTGTCAGAGCTTTGTCCAGAAGATACCTTCTGAACCACTTGACCTTGTGCAACTAAACTTGTTACGGTGGTGCATCATCAGGAGCCAGTGTCACGCGAACAAATTCAGTTATTCAAGGTCAAGGTCACAGTAAACATTTTTGTCAAATCACAAGTACGTGTCTCATTTACTGTTTTGTTACACAATCACGGGCGTTTTGGAGCCTGTGTATATTCTCCAGGCGCTCAGCGCAGGATCTGCAGCAGCCACTTGTGATGACAAGCAAGGTGATCTGTTTTATTCTGCTGGCCCATTCAGGAACCTATGTTGGAGTGAAGATTTGAAACAGTTAAACTTTAAAGGGACCAGGAAGTGGAAATTAGAAAGGAGGAAATTTGTAGCAGCAGGTGAAGTGTGCATAATACATGCTGTATTCTGACCTACGCCAGGCTGGAAGTTTAAAGGATGAACCTTTGGCAGCTCTGGGCTCTCAACACAGGAGTCTGCTGGCGGTAGGGACAGGAGGAAGGACTGTTCTCATGTCTTCCAAGTCAGGATTTACTCAGACTCCTCAGTGCCTGACTCACCTTCACATTAAACTAAGATCTTTTAAGTCTGCACTTGCATAGACTCCTCAGTGACCATGTAACATACACTGAGATGTTACAGATGTTAAAGATTCCAGGTCCTTCTTTTGATAAGAGAAGGTCTATTAATTTAATGGGTGGTAGTTTGAAACGAGACATGGCATAGTAGTGTGAGAAACTAGACTGAATATTATGGCTATTACCAATGGGACAGTTCATATCAAGTCTGCCACATGGTACATCCACACCACATTGTGTTCATGGAATTCTGAGTCACATTGATATGGGATTTGACTGATTAGTAATAATGATAATGGGTAGCTCTTATAGAGCACAAATCAAGTGCGCAAGCACAAACCATTTATGCACATATACATGCATGTAGACATAGACATAATCTACTGTCACAGGGATGGTCTACCAATGTTTGTGAAAAGGCGTGTCTAAAGAGGAAAGTCTTGAGCTGGGTTTTGAACCCAGACAGACTGCGGAGATTTCACAGACTGGCAGGCAGCAAAGTCCACACAGATCTAGCAACGAAACTGAACAATTGCTCACCAGAAGATTTCAGATTTGCGTGTGAGATAGAATGGGGGTTTCTCAGTTCTGGGTCAGTTTGGTGTAATTCTCTACACTGTGCTTCACATTTAGTGACTGTAATCTTTATGCCATGGATGGAGTATATGGGTATTTGGTATGAGTGCTTGTGGGTTTTTTTGCATATTTTGAGCGTCCCTTGTGTACACAGTCTGGACCTATTGATACTCCCTGAACAAAGTTGGGGGGGGGGGGGGGGGGAGTATACTGGAATTACTGTTCATCTCTCTGTTAATTGGGTGTGTCCAGACATTATCTTCTGAACTGGTCAAACTTTTGTAGCTAAACTAGGTATTGTGATGCATCATAAATTTTCATTCATTCATTCATCATCATACATTTCAGTGTCATATGAAAAAAATGGGTTGATGTCTTCAATGTTACAGTCACAGTGAGGGCTGATATAATAAAACTATGACTGTCTCTACCATTATTATGTTCTGATCTAATAAGTCATGTGCAACCAAACTAAGTTTGGTAGACCATCATAAGCCAGAGTGTCTTGTGAAAAGATTGGATTGTTGCATTCAAGGTCAAGATCACAAAGGTCAAGGTAAAAATTTCAGTGGTTGTGTGGATGATGTCTGTTGTACAATTCAAACCTTTGTAAGCATCATCATGAGCTCCAGTGTCATTCATGTGTAAGCATCATCATGAGCTCCAGTGTCATTCATGTGTAAGCATCATCATGAGCTCCAGTGTCATTTATTTGTAAGCATCATCATGAGCTCCAGTGTCATTCATTTGTAAGCATCATCATGAGCTCCAGTGTCATTCATTTGTAAGCATCATCATGAGCTCCAGTGTCATTCATGTGTAAGCATCATCATGAACTCCAGTGTCATTTATTTGTAAGCATCATTCATGAGCTCCAGTGTCATTCATGTGTAAGCATCATCATGAGCTCCAGTGTCATTTATTTGTAAGCATCATCATGAGCTCCAGTGTCATTCATTTGTAAGCATCATCATGAGCTCCAGTGTCATTTATTTGTAAGCATCATCATGAGCTCCAGTGTCATTCATGTGTAAGCATCATCATGAGCTCCAGTGTCATTCATGTGTAAGCATCATCATGAGCTCCAGTGTCATTTATTTGTAAGCATCATCGTGAGCTCGAGTGTCATTCATGTGTAAGCATCATCATGAGCTCCAGTGTCATTCATGTGTAAGCATCATCATGAGCTCCAGTGTCATTCATGTGTAAGCATCATCATGAGCTCCAGTGTCATTTATTTGTAAGCATCATCATGAGCTCCAGTGTCATTTATTTGTAAGCAGAATTGTGAGCTCCAGTGTCATTCATTTGTAAGCATCATCATGAGCTCCAGTGTCATTCATTTGTAAGCATCATCATGAGCTCCAGTGTCATTCATTTGTAAGCATCATCATGACTCCAGTGTCATTCATGTGTAAGCATCATCATGAGCTCCAGTGTCATTCATGTGTAAGCATCATCATGAGCTCCAGTGTCATTCATGTGTAAGCATCATCATGAGCTCCAGTGTCATTTATGTGTAAGCATCATCATGAGCTCCAGTGTCATTCATGTGTAAGCATCATCATGAGCTCCAGTGTCATTCATTTGTAAGCATCATCATGAGCTCCAGTGTCATTCATGTGTAAGCATCATCATGAGCTCCAGTGTCATTCATGTGTAAGCATCATCATGAGCTCCAGTGTCATTTATTTGTAAGCATCATCATGAGCTCCAGTGTCATTTATTTGTAAGCAGAATCGTTAGCTCCAGTGTCATTTATTTGTAAGCATCATCATGAGCTCCAGTGTCATTTATTTGTAAGCAGAATTGTGAGCTCCAGTGTCATTCATTTGTAAGCATCATCATGAGCTCCAGTGTCATTCATTTGTAAGCATCATCATGAGCTCCAGTGTCATTCATTTGTAAGCATCATCATGAACTCCAGTGTCATTCATGTGTAAGCATCATCATGAACTCCAGTGTCATTCATTTGTAAGCATCATCATGAGCTCCAGTGTCATTCATGTGTAAGCATCATCATGAGCTCCAGTGTCATTCATGTGTAAGCATCATCATGAGCTCCAGTGTCATTTGTTTCAAGACCACACTGAAGATTCATAATCAAAATATGACCGTTTCCACTATGACCACTTGGGCTGTGGGGGTGCGGGTATTTTACTGTGCAAGGCAACAAACTTTATAGTCATTTTCTTAACTAGGCATATAACTGATTTTATAAGCCGTAATAAGCTTTTTCTTTTTCCTAATTTTAAGAAAACAAGAAAAACGTTTTGTTTATGATAACCAAGTAGCTTCAGTGTACTTTTTTTTCAAAGTGTTGGGTTAAGAGTAAATCCTCTTTACAAGCATCCTGCTGTAATTTGACAAGAAAGTAGTGTGTATTTAACTCATTTAATTTTTGCTGTATTCCCTAAATTCTACAAATTTGTAGTTCCATACTCAGTACCCTTTTTTTGTTTGTTTTGTTTTTGTTCATATTTTGTGATATGCATCCGTCCTTTAGTGATATGACCCCGTACGTTTCTGGATACAGAGATCTGGGTGCACACACAGCTTTTTCAAAGTTTTTCAAAGTGCCCCCCCCCCCCCCCCCCCCCCAGCATGCACACACTTGGTCATGCTCTCAAACCATGTGGCCATGGTACCAGACCACATTGACTGCGGTTTGTCAAACATCACACACTCAAAGAAGGCTCAAGCATCTTTGATGCCATAAAACCGCTTCCCCTTGAACTATGGATTCAGATTCATGTGAGGAAAGAATGCAATTTTCATTCAGGTAGTCCAGAAAGATGGTGGTGGTGTGGGCACTTAGATTGTGAAGCAACAGGCCTTGGGCGCCAGCATTTGGATGGTGTATACTCAAGCATTGAAGACCTTGGGCAGGCAGGTGTTGATACATCATTTGGCTTTGACTGTCTTCTGTTTCATGAGTGAGACAGAGGCCAGATGTCCGGATTTGGTGAAGAAAACTGTAATCATCTGTTTAGAAGTGCTTCATGATCTCTTGAATTTCACAGGTGCACTCTCACCTGCGAAAAGCCAGACACTTGACTGCTGCTTGTTTCTGAGGCATACTGGTAAACAGTCTTGTCACCCGTGGTGATGTTCCAGACCTGCTCTGACCTGCCTGGGTGAAAAAATAAATAAGTGAAGGCACCACTCACTTTGTTACTCGGTCAGCTGGTGGGACACTCCACAGGTGCAACACTCCCATACACCCAGGTGGTGATGGAGGATCCAGTGCAAGCTTCCCAGTGAAAGATTCAAACTTTTATCTCATTTTCTGCAATTCATGGGTCTTCTTTGGTCAGACATACACTTCACCTTGGCCATGTTTTCTTTGATAGCAAAAGTCACAGGATACAGAATACAAAATCTTTATTGTCTATGAGTAACATAGAAATTTGCCTTATGACTGCATAAAAGGTACCAGTAAAATAACACACAGTATAATACATGAACATAAGTACACATAAAACACAGAGTACTTTATCCTAGAGTCTGGAGGGCACACACACATACATCCAAAACAGTCAACCCTACCAGTTACACTCGTCAACACATGCACTCAGGTCAGGCATTTTCAACAAATAAGAAAAATACAACTCATCGCTTTAACAAAAACAGATAAAATACCTACACAAGAACATCTCTATTCAGACCAGTACTATCACATAAATAGCCTAGCAAACCCTCACATTAAAAGATAGCAAACTAAAATCACAGGTATCATGCAAAACAGGAACCTAACATACTGACAGTGTTAGTACTGAAATAACCCCTGTCTCTCCCTCTCCCCTTGCCTCAACCCCCCACCCTCTCCAGGCATGACAGCACTATCACAACAAACGCAACATGGATTTCTAACACTACTGATTACATAAAAACACTCAAAAAGTGATCAATTACAAACCCAAATATCATGCCCACAACAGTTGCTGATGGCCACAACAGTTGCTGAATTCAAACTTGGTTCTGCCAAACTGAAATTGCTTGCACCAATTGTGAACTGTAGATCTCCATGCTGACTGGTCCCCAAAACAGTTGGACAAACTTTGGAAGCTTTGCTGGAAAAACTTCCCCTGCTGAAAATCATAATACATCATTGCAGTGTTTCTGCAGTATCAGAAAAGCTGTCACCCGTAACAGAACGTGTCTGGCAAAAAAGGAACAGAAGGATTGAGTGTATGTGTGTGTGTGTGTGTGTGTGTGTGTGTGTGTGTGTGTGTGTGTGTGTGTGTGTTAAGTATGATGACATTGTACTGTGTTCATGTGGTATATGTTGATGTAAATATTTTTGTTGTGACATGACCAGATCTTGCAAATCCAGAAGCTTCACTGCATTTAATACTGTGTAGATTCTCACATTCCATTTCCTTATTTGTTTCCCCCTTTCCCCCACTGTGCCACCTTATCCTCTCTGTTCCTTGTCTGGAATCCCTGTTTCCGCCAGAACGTCAAATGCACACATGCACATTGTATCAAGCAGAGGTTTTGATCAAAATGTTACAGTTACAGACCTTTATGAAGCAGAGGTTTTGATCAAATGTTACTTACAGTTACAGACCTTATGAAGCAGAGGTTTTGTTACAGACCTTATGAAACAGGTTTTGATCAGACCTTATGAGGCAGAGGTTTTGATTCAAATGTTTCTTACAGTTACAGACCTTATGAAACGGGTTTTGATCAAAATGTTACTTACTGTTACAGACCTTATGAGGCAGAGGTTTTGATTAAAATGTTTCTTACAGTTACAGACCTTATGAAACAGGTTTTGATCAAAATATTACTTACAGTTACAGACCTTATGAAACAGGTTTTGATCAAAATGTTACTTACAGTTACAGACCTTTTGAAGCAGAGGTTTTGATCGAAATGTTACTTACAGTTACAGACCTTTTGAAGCAGAGGTTTTGATCAAAATGTTACTTACAGTTACAGACTTAATGAAACAGATTTTGATCAGATGTTACTTAAGTTACAGACCTTATGAAGCAGAGGTTTTGATCAAATGTTACTTACGGTCACAGACCTTATGGAGCAGAGGTTTTGATCAAATGTTACTTACAGTTACAGACCTTATGAAGCAGAGGTTTTGATCAAATGTTACAGGCCTTATGAAGCAGAGGTTTTGATCAAATGTTACTTACAGTCACAGACCTTATGAAGCAGAGGTTTTGATCAAATGTTACTTACAGTCACAGACCTTATGAAGCAGAGGTTTTGATCAAATGTTACTTACAGTCACAGACCTTATGAAGCAGAGGTTTTGATCAAATGTTACTTACTGTTACAGACCTTATGAGGCAGAGGTTTTGATCAAATGTTACTTACAGTTACAGACCTTATGAAGCAGAGGTTTTGATCAAATGTTACTTACAGTCACAGACCTTTTGGAGCAGAGGTTTTGATCAAATGTTACTTACTGTTACAGACCTTATGAGGCAGAGGTTTTGATCAAATGTTACTTACAGTTACAGACCTTATGAAGCAGAGGTTTTGATCAAATGTTACAGGCCTTATGAAGGAGAGGTTTTGATCAAATGTTACTTACTGTTCCAGACCTTATGAAGCAGAGGTTTTGATCAAATGTTACTTACAGTCACAGACCTTATGGAGCAGAGGTTTTGATCAAATGTTACTTACAGTCACAGACCTTATGGAGCAGAGGTTTTGATCAAATGTTACTTACAGTCACAGCCTTATGGAGCAGAGGTTTTGATCAAATGTTACTTACAGTCACAGACCTTATGGAGCAGAGGTTTTGATCAAATGTTACAGGCCTTATGAAGGAGAGGTTTTGATCAAATGTTACTTACAGTCACAGACCTTATGGAGCAGAGGTTTTGATCAAATGTTACAGGCCTTATGAAGGAGAGGTTTTGATCAAATGTTACTTACAGTTACGGGCCTTATGAAGCAGAGGTTTTGATCAAATGTTACTTACAAACCTTATGAAACGGGTTTTGATCAAAATGTTACTTAGAATTACAGACCTTATAAAGCAGAGGTTTTGATCAGACGTTACTTACAGTTGCAGACTTTATGAAGCAGAGGTTTTGATCAAAATGTTAGCAGCCCCCATAGTGCAGTGATTACAGTCATGGGCTGTAATCCTGTTAGTCACGTGGGATTTTTCAGCTCTGACCGGCTCCTACCCAGAGCTGGCGGTGCTACGGGCCCAGCCTTCCCACTGGG
This sequence comes from Alviniconcha marisindica, assembly GCA_018857735.1. Taxonomy (NCBI): domain Eukaryota; kingdom Metazoa; phylum Mollusca; class Gastropoda; family Provannidae; genus Alviniconcha; species Alviniconcha marisindica. Next base: position 180,115 of record JABMCL010000049.1, on the reverse strand, counting down.
CCCATAGAGCTGAGCTTTACCCACCGTACAGACGGGCCCAGCCTTCCCACTGGGCCCATAGAGCTGAGCTTTACCCACCGTACAGACGGGCCCAGCCTTCCCACCGGGCCCATAGAGCTGAGCTTTACCCACCGTACAGACGGGCCCAGCCTTCCCACCGGGCCCATAGAGCTGAGCTTTACCCACCGTACAGACGGGCCCAGCCTTCCCACCGGGCCCATAGAGCTGAGCTTTACCCACCGTACAGACGGGCCCAGCCTTCCCACCGGGCCCATAGAGCTGAGCTTTACCCACCGTACAGACGGGTCTCTCAGGGTGTTGTGCTAACTGCTTGACTAACACCGCAGAGGCTGCAGTTCCCAGGCCTGGTTAACACAGAGATAATTAAGATAATAGTTCATTGTCCCGTAAAAGGAAATTTGCTTTGAAATGTGCCATCAATGTAACGTAAGATGAATGCATGATAATTCAGCATAAGGCATGTAATTGAAAAATGTGTTTAAACAAATTACAGTTAGAGCTAAAAACAAGTTAATAACAACAGAATAGCGTGCATGCATGCATACCCACACGCGCAAGAGAGTTCATGGCATGCACACATACATGTACACATTGGCATGTGTGTATCTACACATACATGCATACATACATGCACAGATGCAACTAGCCACACTTTTCTATGACTTGCACAGACACAAAGGCACCCCAACAGGCGGTGACTTCAGTCTGGGTGTTCCTGCTGCCTTTCTTGCCTGAGGCAGTTGTCATTAACCTTTTGAGTGTCAGCGAGTCCTAGGGGGGATTGATGACGGGTGTGATGGTGGTCAGCTCTCATGCCGGGGACACACTCAGTCCCAGTCTGTGACTGTCGTCAGTAGGGGGCATAGTAGGTGGTTTCCTGCGTATGTTCAGTCAGATCTGGCACTGCAGCAGTGCGATGTCTCCTTCAGGTGGCAGCCCACCCACCATGTGACGTTTGCTCCTTTGGGCCTCTGGCGGCAGGACTGCGATGTGAAATGTGTCTTAGATGTGGCTGCAGGTAGGGGTGCCAGGACGAGTGACACAAGAACAGTATCCCTGAGATTGGCATGATGGGACGGCAACAACAAAAATTACTAAAATGCATGGTTTTGATCAAAGTGTTACATAGTTACAGGTGCACATCTTGTGAACCTTTTTTGTTTGTACCTTAACCCTTCAGCACACTCACAAGCACACACACAAGCACACACACACACACACACACACACACACACACACACACACACACAATCACACACACACACACACAAACACACACACACACACACACACACACACACCACACACACACACACACACACACACACACACACACACTCACAATGGTGATGTGACATGCTCTGAAATGAAAGAATGTATAACGTCAAAATTGGTATATATGTTGTTCCAGAACCAGGATTTCCACAGCGTGATATTCCCTATGACAATCGTTACTTGAACACCCCATCACGCAGCTCTGTACGATACGCAGGACCCCAGCCCTACAATTTGCTGACTGACTCTTCCTCTGGTGGCATCTCTTCCACATGGTGAGTCCTTGTGACTGGTCTTTAGTGAACCCTTTTTTTTTTTTTTTACATGGAACACTGATGTCCCCAGAAATCTTGAACTTACTTGTCAACTCTTCCTCTGGCAGTGTCTCTTCTAGCTTTTAGCTGAAGAGATTTTTAGGAGTATTGTGAGCGGTAGTGCATTTAGCCTGCATTGGGGTGTTTAACAATTGAACAGTGGAAAAATCTACAGTAGAGCTGCCTTAAGACAGGTGAGGACCATCAGAGTCACAGCTTCCTGACAGAATCTGGCATCCCACAGGAAGTGAAGTGACAGAAACTGGCTTCCCACAGGAAGTGACAGAAACTGGCTTCCCACAGGAAGTGAAGTGACAGAAACTGGCTTCCCACAGGAAGTGAAATGACAGAAACTGGCTTCCCACAGGAAGTGAGATGACAGAAACTGGCTTCACACAGGAAGTGAAGTCAAGATGCAAGTTGCCGGAAAACAGAGAAAATGTGAAAATCATTCCATGTGCAGGCTTCGTGTGATTTCCCTGTCCATAGTCATGCACAAGGAGTACTTTGGGTTTTGAGTTGGATCTCCTCAGGATGCAGCCATGGTAGTCCACCCGTTACCAGTGAAAAGCAGGAAACGGTTGGCTGGTGATGTATAAGTATTTATGCTGGCTGAGTGTCACCCTAACTGTCAACCCTCACATTCATTACATGAAACAACTCAACACAGATATTGCCGCAGTAGGCCACCAGTTGTGACATTTGTTTATTATGAATTTGGCACACTAACAGCCAGTTAGAGAAAGTACCACACTTTTGTACCAAATATTCCAGAGACAGAAACTGTTCACCTGTGATCTTCCCTGATGACATATGAACTGTAATCAGTTGGTACCGTTCATTGTGCAGCTGTAGACTTTAATCAGTTGGCTCCTTTCATTGTGGGGCTGTAAACTGTAATCAGTTGGCACCTTTCATTGTGGGGGCTGTAAACTGTAATCAGTTGGCACCTTTCATTGTGGGGGCTGTAAAATGTAATCAGTTGGCACCTTTCATTGTGGGGCTGTAAACTGTAATCAGTTGGCACCTTTCATTGTGGGGCTGTAAACTGTAATCAGTTGGCACCTTTCATTGTGGGGCTGTAAACTGTAATCAGTTGGCACCTTTCATTGTGGGGCTGTAAACTGTAATCAGTTGGCACCTTTCATTGTGGGGCTGTAAACTGTAATCAGTTGGATTTATGGGCTGAAACTGTTCCACTTTCAGGGGCTGTAAACTGTAATCAGTTGGCACCTTTCATTTGGGGCTGTAAACTGTAATCAGTTGGCACCTTTCATTGTGGGGCTGTAAACTGTAATCAGTTGGCACCTTTCATTGTGGGGCTGTAAACTGTAATCAGTTGGCACCTTTCATTGTGGGGCTGTAAACTGTAATCAGTTGGCACCTTTCATTTGGGGCTGTAAACTGTAATCAGTTGGCACCTTTCATTGTGGGGCTGTAAACTGTAATCAGTTGGCACCTTTCATTGTGGGGCTGTAAACTGTAATCAGTTGGCACCTTTCATTGTGGGGCTGTAAACTGTAATCAGATTGGCACCTTTCATTGTGGGGCTGTAAACTGTAATCAGTTGGCACCTTTCATTGTGGGGCTGTAAACTGTAATCAGTTGGCACCTTTCATTGTGGGGCTGTAAACTGTAATCAGTTGGCACCTTTCATTGTGGGGCTGTAAACTGTAATCAGTTGGCACCTTTCATTGTGGGGCTGTAAACTGTAATCAGTTGGCACCTTTCATTGTGGGGCTGTAAACTGTAATCAGTTGGCACCTTTCATTGTGGGGCTGTAAACTGTAATCAGTTGGCACCTTTCATTGTGGGGCTGTAAACTGTAATCAGTTGGCACCTTTCATTGTGGGGCTGTAAACTGTAATCAGTTGGCACCTTTCATTGTGGGGCTGTAAACTGTAATCAGTTGGCACCTTTCATTGTGGGGCTGTAAACTGTAATCAGTTGGCACCTTTCATTGTGGGGCTGTAAACTGTAATCAGTTGGCACCTTTCATTTTGGGGCTGTAAACTGTAATCAGTTGGCACCTTTCATTGTGGGGCTGTAAACTGTAATCAGTTGGCACCTTTCATTGTGGGGCTGTAAACTGTAATCAGTTGGCACCTTTCATTGTGGGGCTGTAAACTGTAATCAGTTGGCACCTTTCATTGTGGGGCTGTAAACTGTAATCAGTTGGCACCTTTCATTGTGGGGCTGTAAACTGTAATCAGTTGGCACCTTTCATTGTGGGGCTGTAAACTGTAATCAGTTGGCACCTTTCATTGTAGGGCTGTAAACTGTAATCAGTTGGCACCTTTCATTGTGGGGCTGTAAACTGTAATCAGTTGGCACCTTTCATTGTGGGGCTGTAAACTGTAATCAGTTGGCACCTTTCATTTTGGGGCTGTAAACACCATCAAGCAGAAAGACCAGACTCTCTGGTGTTACTGTGCAGCACTGTGAAGAAAGGGTATAAGTATTGGATCCTGTTTACCACACATTCCAGCCTAATGCTGATTGATGGGTACAAGATAGTAGCACTGCTGGTTGTGTTTCTGCAACTTTCATACATCAGTGTTTTTTTAACAAATAGGATCAGAAATTGGATAAAAAACTGTTCACAAACACTCACACACACACACACACACACACACACACACCACACACACACACACACACACACCTTTTTCCATAAAAATCAATAGCATTAAATTGTCACTTTCTTTTCATACTTTTAAACATAACAAACACACACACATGTATGACCTATGTATGTGTGTATGTCCACTGGGGGGAGAACATATGTACAGGGGTGGCATATGTTTATAAGCAGGGGCATATGTTTGTGGGGGTGGGGTGGCATATGTTTGTTTCATTGTTGAAGGGGGAATATGTTTGTGTGTGTGTATGTGGAGTGGGGTAATATGCGTATGTGGGGGGGGGGGGGGGGGGGGGGTATGTTTGTATGTAGAGGGGGCACATGTTTGTGTGTGTGTGTAGAGCAGGAGCATATGTTTGTGTATGTGGATGGGGGCTTTGTGTGTAGTTTGAGGGAGGCACATGTTTGTATGTGGATGGGGGCTTTGTGTAGTTTGAGGGTGGTGGTGGTATATTTTTGTGTATCTGTAGATGGGCACATGTATGTGAAAGGGGTATGTTTGCAAATATTTGTAGGTGGGCATGTGTGTGTGCATATATGGAGGGGGGCATATGTTTGTGTGTATCTGTAGATGGGTACATGTATGTGGAGGGAGTATGTTTGTAGGTATTTGTAGGTGGGCATGTGTGTGTGCATATATGGAGGGGAGCATATGTTTGTGTGTAACTGTAGATGGGTACATGTATGTGGAGGGAGTATGTTTGTAGGTATTTGTAGGTGGGCATGTGTGTGTGCATATATGGAGGGGGGCATATGTTTGTGTGTATCTGTAGATGGGTACATGTATGTGGAGGGAGTATGTTTGTAGGTATTTGTAGGTGGGCATGTGTGTGTGCATATATGGAGGGGGGCATATGTTTGTGTGTATCTGTAGATGGGTACATTTATGTGGAGGGAGTATGTTTGTAGGTATTTGTAGGTGGGCATGTGTGTGTGCATATATGGAGGGGGCCATATTTTTGTGTGTATCTGTAGATGGGCATGTGTTTGTGTGTGCGTTGAGGAGGGGGAGGCATGTGTTTGTGTGTGCGTTGAGGAGGGGGAGGCATGTGTTTGTGTGTGCGTTGAGGAGGGGGAGGCATGTGTTTGTGTGTGCGTTGAGGAGGGGGAGGCATGTGTTTGTGTGTGCGTTGAGGAGGGGGAGGCATGTGTTTGTGTGTGCGTTGAGGAGGGGGAGGCATGTGTTTGTGTGTGGTTGAGGAGGGGGAGGCATGTGTTTGTGTGTGCGTTGAGGAGGGGGAGGCATGTGTTTGTGTGTGCGTTGAGGAGGGGGAGGCATGTGTTTGTGTGTGGTTGAGGAGGGGGAGGCATGTGTTTGTGTGTGCGTTGAGGAGGGGGAGGCATGTGTTTGTGTGTGCGTTGAGGAAGGGGAGGCATGTGTTTGTGTGTGCGTTGAGGAGGGGGAGGCATATGTTTGTGTGTATGTGTGCGCATGTGCAGATGCACGCGTTTTGAACGTTGCACGTGTGTGTGGGGGGTATGTCTATGGAAGAAGCCAGGGTGCATGAGAGGGGGAGAGAATGTGAGTGAGACAAAGATATGGTTTATGTATTTATTTGATTGATTGATTTTAAATGTAGCTTCTTGAGCCCATGTGTCAAAGATTTAAAAAAAGATGTTTTGTATACTGATGAACAATAGATTTATTTGATTGGGGGGGGGGCTTGCGTTTGTGTGTATGTTGAGGAGGTAGACATATATTTGTGTGGAGGGAGGCATGTGTTTATGTGTATGTGGAGCTGGGGCAAATATTTGTGGGTATGTGGAGGGTGGGGCATGTTTTTGTGTTTGGCTGGGAGCATGCATTTGTGTGTGAGTGTGTGTTGAGGAGGGGGGGGGGCATAAATATGTGTGTTAATACACCCTTCACACTTTGTTCTTGACATCAATGACAAAATCTTTGTTTTGATTTCAGGAGAGCCTCAGACTCCATCAGCCAAAGCAGCTCCATGTATAACCTGGCCAAGAAAAAGAAGAACAAGAAGTTCATTCCAGTAAGTAACAGCCAGTAGCTTTCTCTGAAGTATTCCAGAAAGTAACAGCCAGGTGTTCCGTAGGAGGCTTTCTCTGAAGTATTCTGGTAAATAACAACCAGATGTTCCTTAGGAGGCTTTCTCTGAAATATTCCAAAAAGTAACAACCAGGTGTTCCGTAGGAGGCTTTCTCTGAAGTATTCTGGTAAATAACAACCAGATGTTCTTTAGGAGGCTTTCTCTGAAATATTCCAAAAAGTAACAACCAGGTGTTCCGTAGGAGGCTTTCTCTGAAGTATTCTGGTAAATAACAACCAGATGTTCCTTAGAGGCTTTCTCTGAAATATTCCGGTAAATAGCAACCAGATGTTCTTTAGGAGGCTTTCTCTGAAATCTTCCGGTAAGTAACAACCAGATGTTCCTTAGAGGCTTTCTCTGAAATATTCCGGTAAATAACAACCAGATGTTCTTTAGGAGGCTTTCTCTGAAATATCCTTTCCTTGGTTTCAACGGTAACAACCAGATGTTCCTTAGGAGGCTTTCTCTGAAATATTCTGGTAAGTAACAACCAGATGTTCCTTAGGAGGCTTTCTCTGAAATATTCCGGTAAGTAACAACCAGATGTTCCTTAGGAGGCTTTCTCGGAAATATTCTGGTAAGTAACAACCAGATGTTCCTTAGGAGGCTTTCTCTGAAATATTCTGGTAAGTAACAACCAGATGTTCCTTAGGAGGCTTTCTCTGAAGCAAAGTTTGTTGGCAGGTTGTAGTCACTAGGTGAAGGGTTGCTGGCCTTGCATGTTTTGACAAATTGGGTGGATGGGTGCTATTATCTATAATTATTCATGGTGATAAATTTATCCAGTATATAACAGCATATGCTAACTCAACAATTGACTAACACAATGTAACAATGTAGCTGAGGCAGTTTGCTTGCAATGGAGTGCAGATGTTTAGTAAACGGGCTCCTCCCAATTGTTACAGCAGAATGTGTAGATAACATATCATGTCTTGGCAGATTGTTACAGCAAAATGTGTAGATAACATAAAATGTCTTGGCAGATTGTTACAGCAAAATGTGTAGATAACATAACATGTCTGGACAGATTCTTACAGCAAAATGTGTAGATAACATAACATGTCTTGACAGATTCTTACAGCAAAATGTGCAGATAAAACACCATGTCTGGACAGATTGTTACAGCAAAATGTGTAGATAACATAACATGTCTGGACAGTGTCACAGCAAAATGCGTAGATGACATTTCTTGACAGATTCTTACAGCAAAATGTGTAGATGACATAACATGTCTTGACAGATTCTTACAACAAAATGTGTAAATAACATGTCTTGACAGATTCTTACAGCAAAATGTGTAAATAACATAACATGTCTAGACAGATTGTTACAGCAAAATGTGTAGATAACATAACATGTCTGGACAGTGTCAGAGCAAAATGTGTAGATGACATTTCTTGACAGATTCTTACAGCAAAATGTGTAGATGACATAACATGTCTGGACAGATTCTTACAGCAAAATGTGTAAATAACATAACATGTCTGGACAGATTGTTACAGCAAAATGTGTAGATGACATAACATGTCTGGACAGATTGTTACAGCAAAATGTGTAGATGACATAACATGTCTGGACAGATTGTTACAGCAAAATGTGTAAATAACATAACATGTCTGGACAGATTGTTACAGCAAAATGTGTAGATAACACCACATCTCTGGACAGTGTCACAGCAAAATGTGTAGATGACATTTCTTGACAGATTCTTACAGCAAAATGTGTAAATAACATAACATGTCTTGACAGAGTGTTGCAGCAAAATTTATAAATAACACATCTCTGGACAGAGTGTTACAGCAAAATGTGTTAATAACACCACATCTCTGGACAGAGTGTTACAGCAAAATGCGTAAATAAATAACACAACATATCTGGACAGATTGTTGCAGCAAAATGTGTAAATAACACCACATCCCTGGACAGAGTGTTACAGCAAAATGCGTAAATAAATAACACCACATCTCTGGACAGATTGTTGCAGCAAAATGTGTAAATAACACCACATCTCTGGACAGATTGTTGCAGCAAAATGCGTAAATAAATAACACCACATCTCTGGACAGATTGTTGCATAGATGACATTTCTTGACAGATTCTTACAGCAAATTGTGTTGATGATACGACATCTCATGACAGAATGTTACAGCAAAATTTGTGATAACATAACATCTCTTGACTGATCGAACATCAGCTGGCATGGTTTTGCAGTGCCAGATTTTTGTATTGGCAGAAGCTTGCTACCAAAAGACAGGTCACTTGACAGAAAGTGCGTGCCAGTTTTGAACCTGCACTCTAAGGCTTTTCCAGTGTGGCCGACTGCATTCCATCAAATGTTTCTATTTTTCTGTTGATTATTTTGTTTGTCACAGTTTTAACAGTTAATAATTGTTTCTTTTATTTTTTAACTGCCAGAAAGTAATCTTGATGTGACTGGGTAACACAGAGAGGAACAAACCTGTTTGAGAGGAATAAGGGTATTTGAACAAACCTGTTTGAGAGGAATAAGGGTATTTGAAAGAAACAGGTGGGTTTCAGAAGCAGTTGATGCAGAATCATGTCTTGCCTGCGGACTCTTGCCAACATGTTTTGTTGTCTACTAACCTCTGCGTTTGTGACTAATTCACCTCTCAGGTACCTGAGCCCAGCGAAGATGGTCGTCTGTCCCCATCGGTTACTCTGCGCAACCCCTCTCGTCTGTCTCGTCTTGATGATGGTAGTCGTGATGATGCAGAATCCATCAAGGATCCATTCACTCCTCGAGAGCGAGACCAGTATGCTCTTACGTTCAAAATGCGTGAGCAGAGCTTTCATGATGTGGTCACAAGCAGTCGTGATCAGCGACGCCCGTACAAACAGCCTGTCAGCTTGCGTCGTACCACCTACACACCAAGAGATAGGGTATGCAGTCCTTTTTCAGAAATCCAGAGCCCCACCTTTACTGACTGACTGTCATGCTCAGCAGTGGGACCAGCGTCCAAGCTCTGTTTCACCAGTGTCCAAACTCTGTTTCACCAGTGTCTAAGCACTTTCACCTATGTCCAAGCTCTGCTTCACTAATGTCCAAGCACTGTTTCACCGATATCCAAACTCTGCTTCACCAATGTCTGAGCACAGTTTTACTGATGTCCAAGCTCTGTTTCATCTATGTCCGAGCTTTGTTTCACCAAACAAGGGACATAACAACCACAGCCTGGGGGGGGGGGGGGGAGAGAGCAGACTTAAACCCTCCATCCCTTGCCCTGAAGACAGTGTCCTTCAAACTCTCCTTCTGCTTTTGCATGACGGAGTGGCTGCAGCATCCAATGTCATACCATTGCGTCTGAAAGTTGCTTTTAGAAATTAGACGTTAAAAAAGCAGATGTTTGATAACCCACCCACCCCACTCCCCTCCCCCAAAAAACAAACAAACAAACAAAAAGCACAAAAAAACCCCACCCAGCAACATCAGATGAAACAAAAAGATTGATAATGAAATGTATTCAATGACTGTGGTTGTCTTGATGGACAGATAATTCAGAGTCCATTTGCCCAGGGATGTGTCAATTTTGGTATGTCTGTCAGGTCTGCTTGATCCTATCCAGGCTATATCTTGTGAAACACCTGTAGGGATGTAGCCTGGTATGCTGGTGCACCACATCCCCTGAGGATAAAAGATACCTCGGTCAGAGACATTACCTTTTTTAAGACTTTTGATTGAATTTTAGGTGGTTTTGATTGACTTTTAGGGTGGTTTTGATTGACTTTTAGGCTAGGGTGATTTATCATATTCGGCCCTGCAACATCCCAGCCTCACAATTTTCGGCTGGACTGCTTTGGCATGGGTAAGTAAGTAACTAGTCAACCAGGCATCGTTCCATTCACAGGTTACTAGTTTAAAGCATGCAGCTTATGACAGTAAATGTCACACATTATTGTATTCTACTACAGTAGAGAAGGAAGTCGACTGCAGTTGCTTCCCTTCCAAACTGTGTATGCATACAGTAAGCCTCAGACCCGAGGTTAAATGAAAGGTTTGTGAGGCCTGTTTTCTACAGGGGCACAGACAGACAAGGTTTGTGAGGCCTGTTTTCTATATGGGCACAGACAGACAGACAAGGTTTGTGAGGCCTGTTTTCTACATGGGCACAGACAGACAAATGAGGTTTGTGAGGCCTGTTTTCTACATGAGCACAGACAGACAAACAATACAAACTGCCAGTATTCAACAAGGGCATAAACAGGGAAACCGCATGGACTCTGCCAGTGTTTTACAAGGTGAAGAGGGCGAAACCATGCAAACTCTGCCAGTATTCTACATGGGCACAGACAGAGAAGCTATTCAAACTTTTCCAGTATTCTACATGGGCACAGACAGAGAAGCTATTCAAACTTTTCCAGTATTCTACATGGGCACAGACAGAGAAGCTATTCAAACTTTTCCAGTATTCTACATGGGCACAGACAGAGAAGCTATTCAAACTTTTCCAGTATTCTACATGGGCACAGACAGAGAAGCTATTCAAACTTTTCCAGTATTCTACATGGACACAGACAGAGAAGCTATTCAAACTTTTCCAGTATTCTACATGGGCACAGACAGAGAAGCTATTCAAACTTTTCCAGTATTCTACATGGGCACAGATATGGAAGCTATTCAAACTTTTCCAGTATTCTACATGGGCACAGACAGAGAAGCTATTCAAACTTTTCCATTATTCTACATGGGCACAGACAGAGAAGCTATTCAAACTTTTCCAGTATTCTACATGGGCACAGATATGGAAGCTATTCAAACTTTTCCAGTATTCTACATGGGCACAGACAGAGAAGCTATTCAAACTTTTCCAGTATTCTACATGGGCACAGACAGAGAAGCTATTCAAACTTTTCCAGTATTCTACATGGGCACGGATATGGAAGCTATTTAAACTTGTCCAGTATCAGACATGGGCACAGGCAGGCAAACAATATGAACTGCCGGCATTCCACATGGGCACAGACAGGCAAACTATATGGACTCTGCCGCTATCCTAAATGGGAACAGACAGGCAAACTATATGGACTCTGCCGCTATCCTAAATGGGAACAGACAGGCAAACTATATGGACTCTGCCGCTATCCTAAATGGGAACAGACAGGCAAACTATATGGACTCTGCCGCTATCCTAAATGGGAACAGACAGGCAAACCATTCCAACTGTGCCAGTATTCCACACGGGCAAAGACAGGCAAACCATTCCAACTGTGCCAGAATTCTACACGGGCAAAGACAGTGAAACAATACAGACTCCTGCATGGGCGTGGACATAATTAAACCATGCAAAATCTGCCAGTACCCTACAGGGGCAGAGATGGGTAAAGCATACAATCTGCCAGTACCCTACAGGGGTGCAGACTGGTAGAATATACCGACTCTGCCAGTATACCACATAGGCAAAGACAGCTAAACCATACAAACTCTGCCAGTACCCTACATGGGCGCAGATGGGTAGAACATACAAACTTTGCCAGTATTTGGTATGGGAATGGGTGGGGGTGGGGGTGGGCTGCAAACTCTGCTTGTATTCTACATAGGCGTGGTAGGGGGTGCATGCAAACTCTGCTTGTATTCTACATAGGCGTGGTAGGGGGTGCATGCAAACTCTGCTTGTATTCTACACAGGCGTGGTAGGGGGTGCATGCAAACTCTGCCTGTATTCTGCAGGGGGTTGGGGGTGGGGGCTTGCAAATAACCAGTATTCTACATCTACATGGGTGCAGGATGAGTGTGAATGCAAACTCTGCCAGTATCCTTCCTATATGGGTGGGGGAGGGGGTTGCATGCAAAGTCTGCCAATATTCTGGGGGGGGGGGGGGGGGGGGGGGGATGCCAAGTCTGCCAGTAGTCTGTATGAGTGCAAAGTCTGCCAGTATTCTGTGTGAGTGCAAGGTCTGCCAGTAGTCTGTGTGAGTGCAGAGTCTGCCAGTATTCTGTGTGAGTGCAGAGTCTGCCAGTATTCTGTGTGAGTGCAGTCTGCCAGTATTCTGTGTGAGTGCAGAGTCTGCCAGTATTCTGTGTGAGTGCAGAGTCTGCCAGTATTCTGTGTGTGGGGGCTGTTTACCAGTGATCATGAAACACTGTGGGGTAAGTAAGTAAGTCAGTGTTTTATGCCCAGTCAACCGACACTGTGGGGCTGGGGGCTGTTTGCCAGTGATCATGAAACACTGTGGGGCTGGGGGCTGTGTTTGCCAGTGATCATGAAACACTATGGGGCTGGGGGCTGTGTTTGCCAGTGATCATGAAACACTGTGGGGCTGGGGGCTGTTTGCCAGTGATCATGAAACACTGTGGGGCTGGGGGCTGTTTGCCAGTGATCATGAAACACTATGGGGCTGGGGGCTGTGTTTGCCAGTGATCATGAAACACTGTGGGGCTGGGGGCTGTTTGCCAGTGATCATGAAACACTGTGGGGCTGGGGGCTGTGTTTGCCAGTGATCATGAAACACTATGGGGCTGGGGGCTGTGTTTGCCAGTGATCATGAAACACTGTGGGGCTGGGGGCTGTTTGCCAGTGATCATGAAACACTGTGGGGCTGGGGGCTGTGTTTGCCAGTGATCATGAAACACTGTGGGGCTGGGGGCTGTGTTTGCCAGTGATCATGAAACACTGTGGGGCTGGGGGCTGTGTTTGCCAGTGATCATGAAACACTGTAGGGTAAAAGTATGAGGATTTTTTGTTGTGTCACATTGTTCCATGTATGATCACAAATATCTAGTCAATTTTGGGCTCACCATATTGGGGTTTTAAATACTGGAGTCAAAAGTTCTAAATATTTTTCAGTATTGAAGTCTGATGTTCTAACTGTTCTCTTTATTGCCAAACAATCTTCTGTCCCCCCCCTCCCCCCCCCCCCCCCCACCCCCCCTTTTTCTAAAAAAAATTTTAAGCTGTGATCTCACTTAGTACAAAATGTGTGCTAGCGCTCATTTATGGAGGACCTATAGAAACATGATAAATAATTCACTGCTGTGAGTATGACATGAGACTCTCTGTCAGGAAATCATCATGCACAAATTTAAATACCTCCTTCATACACTGTCCTAGGAAAAAGCAAATACTACAGTTACTGCTGGAACCAAAAATGCATCGCTTGACTTCTCCAAACACAGCCAAATGAAGAAGAATCATTATGGTATATCCATGAACTGGTCCATGTATTGTACAAACTACACTGAGTTTGAACTGGACTGAATAAGAATTTACTTGTAGGATTTTGTTTGTCTTGTATCTTTTCATATACAAACACATAATATTTGATTAAAACATGTTTTATTAATGGGGTCATCATATGGGGCTTTAAACTTTGGGGTCTAAGGTTTTAAATATGTCATTTTCCTGCAAAACCGATGTATATATACTATTGACATAAATGATTGCTGATTTATTTTATAATTTTGGACAGTTCCCAAATGATACAGTTTGAGTGTGACGATTCACTAAGGAAGGATATATGAAAACAAATAAATGAGCAGTATGGAGTACTACATCAACTCTTTCTTCAGAAACCAGTGTGATTTAATAATATAATAACAGATTATTTATGGTGCCCATCTCGTAAGAGCCCAGAGCGCTTACAAAAACATCAGATACACTCATCACACACACGCACACACACACTACAAATACATGCATTACTGGTGATGGATTGGAAAAACAACAGATTGGTATCAGAGGAGAAGAGGTGGGTTTTCAGTTTTGACTTAAGAGAGCGAAGACGAATGCCTGACAGAGAGAGGAAGGGAGTTCCAGAGCACAGGTCCAATGTATTGAAAGGATCTCTCCCCCAGGGTCCTTCTGCCCATCCTAGAAACATGGCAGAGGCAAGTACCTGCGGCTGAGTGAAGAGATTGAGTAGGAGAGTAGAGATGAAGTAACCCAGAGAGGTATGGAGGAGCTGTACCAGAAACAAGGAGAGTAGAGATGAAGTAACCCAGAGAGGTATGGAGGAGCTGTACCAGAAACAAGGAGAGTAGAGATGAAGTAACCAGAGAGGTATGGAGGAGCTGTACCAGAAACAAGGAGAGTAGAGATGAAGTAACTCAGAGAGGTATGGAGGAGCTGTACCAGAAACAAGGAGAGTAGAGATGAAGTAACTCAGAGAGGTATGGAGGAGGTACAAGGAGAGTAGAGATGAAGTAACTCAGAGAGGTATGGAGGAGCTGTACCAGAAACAAGGAGAGTAGAGATGAAGTAACTCAGAGAGGTATGGAGGACTGTACAGAAACAAGGAGAGTAGAGATGAAGTAACTCAGAGAGGTATGGAGGAGCTGTACCAGAAACAAGGAGAGTAGAGATGAAGTAACCCAGAGAGGTATGGAGGAGCTGTACCAGAAACAAGGAGAGTAGAGATGAAGTAACTCAGAGAGGTATGGAGGGATTGGACCAGAAACAAGGAGAGTAGAGATGAAGTAACTCAGAGAGGTATAGAGTGACTGGACCAGAAACAAGGAGAGTAGAGATGAAGTAACCCAGAGAGGTATGGAGGAGTTGTACCAGAAACAAGGAGAGTAGAGATGAAGTAACTCAGAGAGGTATGGAGGAGTTGTATCAGAAACAAGGAGAGTAGAGATGAAGTAACCCAGAGAGGTATGGAGGGCTGTACCAGAAACAAGGAGAGTAGAGATGAAGTAACCAGAGAGGTATGGAGGAGCTGTACCAGAAACAAGGAGAGTAGAGATGAAGTAACTCAGAGAGGTATGGAGGAGCTGTACCAGAAACAAGGAGAGTAGAGATGAAGTAACTCAGAGAGGTATGGAGGAGCTGTACCAGAAACAAGGAGAGAGAGATGAAGTAACTCAGAGAGGTATGGAGGAGCTGTACCAGAAACAAGGAGAGTAGAGATGAAGTAACTCAGAGAGGTATGGAGGAGCTGTACCAGAAACAAGGAGAGTAGAGATGAAGTAACTCAGAGAGGTATGGAGGGACTGTATCAGAAACAAGGAGAGTAGAGATGAAGTAACCAGAGAGGTATGGAGGAGCTGTACCAGAAACAGGAGAGTAGAGATGAAGTAACTCAGAGAGGTATGGAGGAGCTGTACCAGAAACAAGGAGAGTAGAGATGAAGTAACCCAGAGAGGTATGGAGGAGCTGTACCAGAAACAAGGAGAGTAGAGATGAAGTAACTCAGAGAGGTATGGAGGAGTTGTACCAGAAACAAGGAGAGTAGAGATGAAGTAACTCAGAGAGGTATGGAGGGATTGGACCAGAAACAAGGAGAGTAGAGATGAAGTAACTCAGAGAGGTATAGAGTGACTGGACCAGAAACAAGGAGAGTAGAGATGAAGTAACCCAGAGAGGTATGGAGGAGTTGTACCAGAAACAAGGAGAGTAGAGATGAAGTAACTCAGAGAGGTATGGAGGAGTTGTACCAGAAACAAGGAGAGTAGAGATGAAGTAACCCAGAGAGGTATGGAGGGGCTGTACCAGAAACAAGGAGAGTAGAGATGAAGTAACCCAGAGAGGTATGGAGGAGCTGTACCAGAAAGAAGGAGAGTAGAGATGAAGTAACTCAGAGAGGTATGGAGGAGCTGTACCAGAAACAAGGAGAGTAGAGATGAAGTAACTCAGAGAGGTATGGAGGAGCTGTACCAGAAACAAGGAGAGTAGAGATGAAGTAACTCAGAGAGGTATGGAGGAGCTGTACCAGAAACAAGGAGAGTAGAGATGAAGTAACTCAGAGAGGTATGGAGGAGCTGTACCAGAAACAAGGAGAGTAGAGATGAAGTAACTCAGAGAGGTATGGAGGAGCTGTACCAGAAACAAGGAGAGTAGAGATGAAGTAACTCAGAGAGGTATGGAGGAGCTGTACCAGAAACAAGGAGAGTAGAGATGAAGTAACTCAGAGAGGTATGGAGGGATTGGACCAGAAACAAGGAGAGTAGAGATGAAGTAACCCAGAGAGGTATGGAGGAGGTACAAGGAGAGTAGAGATGAAGTAACTCAGAGAGGTATGGAGGAGCTGTACCAGAAAGAAGGAGAATAGAGATGAAGTAACTCAGAGAGGTATGGAGGAGCTGTACCAGAAAGAAGGAGAGTAGAGATGAAGTAACTCAGAGAGGTATGGAGGAGCTGTACCAGAAACCAGGAGAGTAGAGATGAAGTAACTCAGAGAGGTATGGAGGAGCTGTACCAGAAACAAGGAGAGTAGAGATGAAGTAACCCAGAGAGGTATGGAGGGACTGTACCAGAAACAAGGAGAGTAGAGATGAAGTAACTCAGAGAGGTATGGAGGGACTGTACCAGAAACAGTGTGGAAGCAGATGACAGCTGTTTTGCATTGAATCCGGCTGCTGATTGGTAGCCAGTGGAGATCGTAGACAAAAGGAGTGATGTGGGCAGATCTAGGAACTTTGAAAATGAGGCAAGCTGAGCAGTTGATCACTCTTTGAATTTTATCAAGGAGAACCTGAGGAGAGCCAGCAAGGAGAGCATTTACAACAATCAAGCCTGGAGTTTTGGTGGCTTTAAGAAAGATACTGTCAGATTGAACCGATCCGCCTCATCTCCAGGTATGCAAGTTGACAGAGTTTGTTCACCTGTTCCTTCAATGCAAGCTGGCTGTCAAAAATGACACCAAGGTTATGAGCTGCATTAGAAATGTCATTGTGACCCACACATAGTGGAAAAAGGAAGATCAATTCCAGGAGCAGAGCCTATCAGAAGAATCTCTGTTTTGTCTTTTGTCGTCATTTAAGTGAAGTTTATTCTGAGCTACCCAGACGTTCACATCCGAAATGCAGGATCCGATGGTCCGTGCGAGAGTGAATGCTTCAGAAGGAGAATCAGTTCTGTACAGTTCAGTGTCATCCGCAAACATGCGATGAGAGACAGAGTCATGACTAATTACATCAGAAAGAGGCTGAGTATGCAAAATAAAAACAGGTTCCAGGACAGAGCCCTGGGGGACCCCAAAAGTCACAAGTGAAGGAGAGGATTTTACTTCATTTACAGTTACCACTTGTGTCCTACCTTGCCAGTAAAAATTGAAGAACGACAAAGCAAGATCACAGATATCGAAAGCATTTTTGAAGCAAGTCAGAAGGATGCTTTGGTCAATAGTGTCAAAGGCAACGCTTAGATCCAGAAGAGTCAGAATGGAGATAGAGCCAGAGTCTGAAGCAGGCAGGTGGTCGTTAAAAAGAGGAAGGAGAGCTGTCTCAATACTGTGTTTTGGGCGGTAAGCTGGAAGGTGTGCCAAAGACTGTGTTGATCAAGAGGACAAAGAAGGTGGTCAAGAACAATTTTCTCAATAAGTTTGGACACAAAGGAAGATTTAAAACAGGCGTAAGTTTAACAACAACAAAATTTCAAGCACATTTGGGTCAAGAGAGGTCTTTTTCAAAAGAGGTTTGACTATGGCTGCTTTCATACAGAAAGGAAAAATGCCCATCGACAAGGACTGGTTTACAATGGCAGTGAGCAGAGGAGCAATCTCGTTAGAATATTAAACAGTAAGGACGTTGGAATCGGGTCTAAAACACATGTTTTAGGAGACATTTGTTTCATGGACTTCAACACAGTTTCATTGGTGACACTGTCAAATGCACACAAGGGAGAATCGGAGAAACGATGCTCCCTAAGGCTGTGCAGATCAGGATGAAGAACCTGGCTGTTAATGGAATCACGGATTTGGTGAACCTTGTTGACAAAAAAGTCAGAAAAGACCTGTGGAAGTTGATCAGCGGGGTAGGCAGAATGCAGTGGGGTGGATGTAATCTCGCCAAATAAATTATTGGATACTTTATACAGTTTCTTAACAGATGAGCTGGTGGACACTAACACTGTAAAAGGTGGACTTTGCTGACAAGATGACTAATTTTATGTTTGATAGAGTTCACGATTTCTTTGTGAATTGTCAGTCCAGTGGACAGCCAATGTCTGTCTGCACGACGTCTCTCCTGCTTCATGGAGCGTAGTTCCGAGGCGATGGAGGAGTACCAGGGTGAACGACGATGACAGGTCGCCTGACGCTGGGTTGAGGGAGCATGAGTGTGAAGAAGACGGTGTATCTCTGTGTGGAACTGATGAGCTGTGATGTCGGGCTGGACAGTTGCGAGCGAGGCCACATCCTGCCTGAACTGCTCCCTGTCTGTCGCGCAAAGATTCCGCGTTGTCCGTAGCACTGGGCGCGACTCGGGTTTTGAAATGTCCAGGGAACACAACTCAGGCAGATGATCAGAAGACAGACTATGGCAAACTGACACTGAACGAAGGAGAGAATCTTTCTCCCTATGAACCACAAGGTGGAGGGTGTGGCCACCACGATGAGTAGGTACACTAACTGCCTGAGAGAAACAGGTCTGTGCCACCACGATGAGTAGGTACACTAACTGCCTGAGAGAAACAGGTCTGTGCCACCACGATGAGTAGGTACACTAACTGCCTGAGAGAAACAGGTCTGTGCCACCACGATGAGTAGGTACACTAACTGCCTGAGAGAAACAGGTCTGTGCCACCACGATGAGTAGGTACACTAACTGCCTGAGAGAAACAGGTCTGTAGCATGTCCATGATATATACGGTGTTAGAGTTGGTTGGGCGATCGAAGTGGAAATTAAAGTCCCCAATGGTAAGCACTTTACCTCCAAGGAGATTGCAGTGTTCCAGAAAATCACAAGACTGGCAGAAGAAGGCTGATTCAGTCAGTCTGTTTTTCTTTGAGGGAGGTCTATTTCAGTTAGTCTGTTTTTCTTTGAGGGAGGTCTATTTCAGTCAGTCTGTTTTTCTTTGAGGGAGGTCTATACAGGCAGAAGAAGGCTGATTCAGTCAGTCTGTTTTTCTTTGAGGGAGGTCTATACAGGCAGAAGAAGTGAACGAGTTGCGGTGAGGTGACAGCTGGGCCAGCCTGTAGGATGAGTGACTGAGTGGAAAAGACGCAGTAACGGTAGCATGGTCAAAGACAGTGTCTCTCACAATGAAAGCCAACCCCCCACCTCTCTTTGAATGAGGGAACGATCGGGTGGCGTCATGTCTACACACTTGGCCTCATCTCCCTGACATCTCCACCAGGTTTCCGTAATGAACAGAACATCCAATTGTTCATCCAACACAAACTGTTCAACATCAGATCTTGTTTTGCTTGTGCCTAATAACTGAGTGTTAAAACAAGAACTTCTCATAGAAGTCTGATGCTAGTTAGTGTTGACAGTTATTAAATTTGATGGATTACAGCCGCCATCAAGCTCACACAGTCCATGATCAATCGCTTCAGGTAAACTAGCAGAATCAGTATGGGGCGTGACACAACACTGACTTAGATGACCTAACATGATCAGTACAGGGGCGTGACACAACACTGACTTAGATGACCTAACATGATCAGTACGGGGGCGTGACACAACACTGACTTAGATGACCTAACATGTTCAGTACGGGGGTGTGACACAACACTGACTTAGATGACCTAACATGATCAGTACGGGGGCGTGACACAACATTGACTTAGATGACCTAACATGATCAGTACAGGGGCATGACACAACACTGACGTTTTTCACTTTCCTTCTTCCCCCTCTCCGGATGCGCCTTCGAGGCAAGCAAAAGTGAATATTGAGAGACTGTAAGCGGGCAACAAGGTCAGGGGTCAGACGAGCAGGCCTCGCCGACAACAGTTCATCGTGCGAGTAGCGTGAAGGAACAGACTTACTGCGCTCTTCTGGGCCAGGCGAACAGGCGTGGAGGTGGTCACTTTGCATGTGCAGGTACGCCGATCCAGGTGAACACAATGATGGCCACATCACACAGTTGAAAACACTAGTCCAAGCCAACAGAAAAATCCAAAACATGAGAAGACGAAACGATGCTGGGGCATAAAATACCCACCACTGCATGACCGAATCCATCACACAGCACTCTGACAGCTGTCACAGTCCAACATTCACTGGAACACACAGCACTTCATCACACAACACTCTGACAGCTGTCACACTGAGTCCAACATTCACTGGAACACGCAGCACTCCATCACACAGCACTCTGACAGCTGTCACAGTCCAACATTCCCTGGAACACACAGCACTCCAAGCAGAACATTGGAACTGAAGTGCACTTCAGCCGGCTAGGCGAGTGACCCCTGACCCCCCCTGAGATTTACAGAGAAAACTGAATTTTCTTACACAGAATCACAATGGATTAGGCCTAAAATCCACCTGCAAGCTCGCCTCAAATCAAGGCCCATAAGAAAAGAAGTGGTTAGCATGGTCTTTATTGCACAATGCAGCACACTCCCCTAGCTGATGGTGGTGTTGCTGTACCACTGGGCATTGCCTGTCTTCCTCTTGCGGAGTGGGAGAAAGGCCACAGGTCTGCATTTGGGGAAGAAGGCCATGAACACCTGTTCGGGAGTGCTTCATGATCTCTTGAATTTCACAGGTGGGCGCTAACCTGGGAAAAGCCAGACTGAAGCCTGCTGAATGGCCTTCAGGTCATGCTTGTATACTAAAGCCTTATGACCGTGTGCACAACTCCACCCTACCCCATCTCTGTTTCCCAGTCAGCTGGTGGGGCATCCAGCGGGTCGAACGCTTCTGGACAGCCATGTGCTGACACAGGATCAGATCCAAGCTTCCTAATGAAAGATTCGGACTGTCTTTGTTCTCATTTTCTGCAATTTGTGCTTCTTTGATCAGACATTTTGCTTTGGCCATGTTTTGTTCAGTAGAGCTGCTCACAGGAGGGCCACAACAGTCATTGTCTTGAAATATCATTCTGCTGAACTGAAATTCCTAGTACCAGTTGTTAACTGTAGGTTCCAGTGGAAACTGATCCAGAGCAGTTTGGCAAACTTTTTCACAAAAATCTCTCTGTGAAGTTGTTTCTGTAATGTTGAGAAAGCTCTTCACTACCAAACATTTTGCCATCTGGAACAAATATAGCCAGAAGGAACACAATTTTGTGTGTTATCACTATGACAACATTGCATTCAGTGTTGATGTCAAAACAAATTGTACGATGCCCCCAGATTTTGCACCTCTGGAGACTTAGGGGGTTACCCCTGTAGACTGTTTGGGCACAAGTACATAATTTGATGTGTTTTGCAAACTGGACAAACATAATCTGCAAAGGGAGTCCCTATGCTTTGAAAAGAAATGAGTCATGTCCCTTTTGAACTTTCCACTACATGTTGCATGAAACTGCCACAAATTGCCTTCAAGACAGGTTTTCACATGGTGACAAGCAGTACACGCCTGGGAGCTGTGCCCCAAAAGGAGGCTGGGGATGTCTGATGTCTCTCCCCTGTTTGGAATCTCAGGGCTGTCATTTGATCCCCCTTTCCTGTCTCCTCTCTTCTGTTTCTGCCTAGTCTTGCTGCTCTTTCTATCTCATCATATTTCAGCTAATGGTCCATTCTCCTTTTGTGGAGAAAATTCTCAAACATTAGGAGTTGGGCTTTTTTGTATGGCTCTTGTTGAGCAGCTAGGAGATGATAGTTGGTAGGTGGTATGTACAGCTTGCTGCCATATGGCATTGATATTTGCCATTATGTGTTTATGTAACATGTTTTTTTTGTATAGCTCTTGTTGAGCAGCTAGGAGATGATCGTTGGTAGGTGGTATGTGCAGCTTGCTGCCATATGGCATTGATATTTGCCATTATGCATTTTCTCATTTTTTTATTTTTTATTGTTTCTGTTCTTTGCTTTTGGGGTATTTTTCTTTAATCTGCTATCAGTCAATTTGATGGAATGGGTGATGATACTAGCATGTCCTAACCTTATGAGCTCTTTTAACCGGGGTAATGCTGAAGGGGCTGTTTGACAGTTTGTGTGTTTGTATGTTTTGTTTTATGTTTTGGCAAAGATAGCTTCTGTGGATGAATTTGAGAAAGGGTTTATATATGAGAACAGTTTTGAAATGTGCATCTGCTTCTGGTGGTGTTTGATTATTCTGATGTGACCCTGTGTGGCTGACAGGCATTGAAATCCTGTTACTAATTAACTAACTGGGAGGTGTGTAGATGGTTTCTAGTTTTGAAGTGTTCACTCTGCTTTACCACTACATGGCTCCATTTGTGCATCCAGTCACATTTACTGGGCCTCACACTCTCATTAGCTTGCAACCATATTTTCTTGTGATTTCTACTTTGTGTTGCACATTTAATCATCTTCTGATTGAAATGGACTAGAGATGAGTTGAGTTTTTTTTTTAAATGGAATGAACTTGAATTTTATCACCCATTCTTTTAGGACCAAATCATTGCAGCTTACACTGAAAAAAGTAATTTTATAAATATACATTAAATTAGGATTCTGTGTTCAGTGAACTTTTGATTCATTTTTGAATCCAGTGTGGATTTTGTTTGTTGCCTGTCATTTTCTCTCATGCCTGTTTTGCTATGTTTGTTGCCCGCCATCTCATCATGTGCCTGTTTTACTCTCTGTGTTGCCCACCATCTCATCATGTGCCTGTTTTACTCTCTGTGTTGCCCACCATCTCATCATGTGCCTGTTTTGCTGTCTTTGTTGCCCACCATCTCATCATGTGCCTGTTTTGCTATGTGTTCTGCCCACCATCTCATCATGTGCCTGTTTTGCTATGTGTTCTGCCCACCATCTCATCATGTGCCTGTCTTGCTATGTGTTCTGCCCACTATCTCATCATGTGCCAGTTTTGCTATGTGTTCTGCCCACCATTCCCTCATGTGCCTGTCTTGCTGTGTGTTCTGCCCACCATTCCCTCATGTGCCTGTCTTGCTGTGTGTTCTGCCCACCATTCCCTCATGTGCCTGTCTTGCTGTGTGTTCTGCCCACCATCTCATCATTGTGCCTTTCTTTGGTTTCTATGTGTTCTGCCCACCATTCATCATGTGCCGTTTTGCTATGTGTTCTGCCCACCATCCTCATGTGCCGTTTTGCTTGTGTTCTGCCCACCATTCCCTCATGTGTTTTGCTTGTGTTCTGCCCACCATTCCTCATGTGCCTGTTTTGTGTGTTCTGCCCACCATCCTCACCTCTGTTTACCCGCTGTCTTGCTGTAGTGTGTCTGCCTCACCATTCCCTCATGTGCCTGTCTTGCTGTTTGAAGGGGACTCGCCTGCAGCCTCTGATGACCCTGACCCAGATGTCATTTGGTCCTCACAACTCGGAGCTGGGCCACAGGAACACCAACAACTCCAAGGTAGGGCTATGCCACAGTTCACTCCACCTCTTTCCCATTGTGGTGTTGTCTCTTCATATTGGCCACAGGAACACCAACAACTCCAAGGTAGGGCTATGCCACAGTTCACTCCACCTCTTTCCCATTGTGGTGTTGTCTCTTCATATTGGCCACAGGAACACCAACAACTCCAAGGTAGGGCTATGCCACAATTCACTCCACCTCTTTCCCATTGTGGTGTTGTCTCTTCGTATTGGCCACAGGAACACCAACAACTCCAAGGTAGGGCTATGCCACAATTCACTCCACCTCTTTCCCATTGTGGTGTTGTCTCTTCGTATTGGCCACAGGAACACCAACAACTCCAAGGTAGGGCTATGCCACAATTCACTCCACCTCTTTCCCATTGTGGTGTTGTCTCTTCATATTGGCCACAGGAACACCAACAACTCCAAGGTAGGGCTATGCCACAATTCACTCCACCTCTTTCCCATTGTGGTGTTGTCTCTTCGTATTGGCCACAGGAACACCAACAACTCCAAGGTAGGGCTATGCCACAATTCACTCCACCTCTTTCCCATTGTGGTGTTGTCTCTTCATATTGGCCACAGGAATACCAGCAGCTACCTGATAGGGACATAAGAGAGGTCAGACAACCTCACACTTGTTGTGATGATGTCTGCGTCAGCTTCGTAAACAAAAGTGGCACCTTCCTGTAGGTGTGAAGCTTAACCACATGAACGCCAACAGCTGCATGGTAGGGACACACTAAGACTCAGCACTGTGTATAATGTCTACTTTGATAGCTACAACCTCAGCAGTGTGTTTGGTGTTTACTTTGATAGCCACAATGTCAGCATTGTTTGATGTGTACACAGATAGCCACAACCTCAGCAGTGTGTTTGATGTCTACACAGATAGCCACATCCTTAGCATTGTGTTTGATGTCTACACAGATAGCCACAACTTAGCATGTGTTTGATGTCTACACAGATAGCCACAATCTAGCATGTGTTTGATGTCTACACAGATAGCCACAACTTAGCATGTGTTTGATGTCTACACAGATAGCCCAATCTTGCATGTGTTTGATGTCTACCAGATAGCCACAACCTCAGCAGTTGTTTGATGTCTACACAGATAGCCACAACCTCAGCAGTTGTTTGATGTCTACACAGATAGCCACAACCTAGCATTGTTTGATGTCTACACAGATAGCCACAACCTCAGCAGTATGTTTGATGTCTACACAGATAGCCACAACCTCAGCAGTGTGTTTGATGTCTACACAGATAGCCACAACCTCAGCAGTATGTTTGATGTCTACACAGATAGCCACAATCTCAGCAGTTGTTTGATGTGTACACAGATAGCCACAACCTCAGCAGTGTGTTTGATGTCTGCAGATAGCCACAATCTTAGCACTGTGTTTGATGTCTACACAGATAGCCACAACCTCAGCAGTATGTTTGATGTCTACACAGATAGCCACAACCTCAGCAGTGTGTTTGATGTGTACACAGATAGCCACAACCTCAGCAGTGTGTTTGATGTCTGCAGATAGCCACAATCTTAGCACTGTGTTTGATGTCTACACAGATAGCCACAATCTTAGCACTGTGTTTGATGTCTACACAGATAGCTGCAATCTTGGCATTGTGTTTGATGTCTACTTAGATAGCCACAACCTCAGCAGTGTGTTTGATGTCTATGCAGATAGCCACAATCTTTGTACTGTGTTTGATGTCTACACAGATAGCCACAACCTTAGCACTGTGTTTGATGTCTGTACACATAACCACAACATCAGCACTGTTTGATGTTTGATGTCCACACAGACAACAATCTTCACATTGTTTGATGTCTACACTGATAGCACAGTCACAGCAGTGTGTTTGATGTCTACACAGATGGCACAGTCACAGCAGTGTGTTTGATGTCTACACAGATAGCACAGTCACAGCAGTGTGTTTGATGTCTACACAGATAGCCACAATCTTCACACTGTTTTGCTGTCTACACAGATAGCCACAATCTCAGCAGTGTGTTTGATGTCTACACAGTTAGCCACAATATCACCACTGTATTTGATGTCTACACAGATAGCCACAACATCAGTGCTGTATTTGATGTCTACATTAATAGCCACAATCTCAGCATTGTGTTTGGTGTCCCTACACAGATAACCACAATCTTAGCACTGTGCTTGATGTCTACACAGATAGCCACAATCTTAGCATTGTGTTTGATGCAATCTCAGCATTGTGTTTGATGTCTACACAGATAGCCACAATCTTAGCACTGTGTTTGATGTCTACGCAGATAGCCACAATCTTAGCACTGTGCCTGACGTCTACACAGCCACAACCTTAGCATTGTGTTTGATGTCTACATTCATACTGTGATAGCCACAATCTTAGCACTGTTGAATGCATCATTAACCTGATAATGTTACTGTGAATGTGTGTATGATTATGAATGCTCTCAACACCATACCTCATTCCATGTGTCTGTATATTTTACTTGACAGTGGCAATAAAGATATATTGATTGATTCATATAGCCACAGTCACAGCACTGTGTTTGATGTCTACACAGATAGCCACAATTTTCACATTGTTTGATGTCTACATAGATAGCCACAGTCACAGCACTGTGTTTGATGTCTACACAGATAGCCACAGTCACAGCACTGTGTTTGATGTCTACACAGATAGCCACAGTCACAGCACTGTGTTTGATGTCTACACAGATAGCCACAGTCACAGCACTGTGTTTGATGTCTACCAGATAGCCACAGTCACAGCACTGTGTTTGATGTCTACGCAGATAGCCACAGTCACAGCACTGTGTTTGATGTCTACACAGATAGCCACAATTTTCACATTGTTTGATGTCTACACAGATAGCCACAGTCACAGCACTGTGTTTGATTTGTACACAGATAGCCACAGTCACAGCACTGTGTTTGATTTGTACACAGATAGCCACAGTCACAGCACTGTGTTTGATTTGTACACAGATAGCGACAGTCACAGCACTGTGTTTGATGTCTACACAGATAGCCACAATCGTCACATTGTTTAATGTCTACACATAATTATAGCCACAATCACAGCACTGTGTTTAGCCACAATCTTGGCACTGTTTGATGTCTACACAGATAGCAACAATCTTAGTACTGTGTTTGATTTCTACACAGATAGCCACAGTCTTAGCACTGTGTTTGATGTCTACACACATAGCCACAATTTCAGCACTGTGTTTGATGTCTACACTGATAGCCACAGTCTTAGCATGGTGTTTGATGTCTACACTGATAGCCACAGTCTTAGCATGGTGTTTGATGTCTACACTGATAGCTACGGTCTTAGCATGGTGTTTGATGTCTACACTGATAACTACTATATTAGCACAGAGTTTGATGTCTACACTGATAGTTACAATCTTAGCACGGTGTTTGATGTCTACACTGATAACTACGATCTTAGCACGGTGTTTGATGTCTACACTGATAGCCACAATCTTAGCACAGTGTTTGATGTCTACACTGATAGCCACAGTCTCCACACTGTTTGATGTCTACACTGATAGCCACAGTCTCCACACTGTTTGATGTCTACACTGATAGCCACAGTCTCCACACTGTTTGATGTCTACACTGATAGCCACAGTCTCCACACTGTTTGATGTCTACACTGATAGCCACAGTCTCCACACTGTTTGATGTCTACACTGATAGCCACAGTCTCCACACTGTTTGATGTCTACACTGATAGCCACAGTCTCCACACTGTTTGATGTCTACACTGATAGCCACAGTCTCCACACTGTTTGATGTCTACACTGATAGCCACAATCTCCACACTGTTTGATGTCTACACTGATGTCTGTCCTCAGGTGCTGCATGGTGGAGGTGGCTCCGAACCTAAGGTGCGTGTGCCTACGGTGGTGGGAATGGATGATCACCATGACAGCACCTCTCCTCGCCACGGTGGGGATCTTCGGCCCCTCAAAGCCAGCAAGTCGGGACGCAACCACTCACAGTACTGAGACAGCAGCCCCCCCCATCCCACTCACAGTACTGAGACAGCCCACCCCCCCCCCCCCACATCCCCCCATTTTGAGACAGCACCCCCCCCCCCATCCCACTCACAGTACTGAGACAGCACCCCCCCCCCATCCCACTCACAGTACTGAACGCAGCTTCCCACCCACACACCCCCCACCCCACCCCCTCCCACATCCCACTCAAACCAGCAGCCTCCCCCCCCATCCCACTCACAGTACTGAGACAGCAGCCCCCCCCCCCCCCCCCCATCCCACTCACAGTACTGAGACAGCAGCCCCCCCCCCCCATCCCACTCACAGTACTGAGACAGCATCCCCCCCCCACCCACTCACAGTACTGAGACAGCACCCCCCCCCCATCCCACTCACAGTACTGAGACAGCACCCCCCCCCCATCCCACACAGTACTGAGACAGCACGCCCCCCCCATCCCACTCACAGTACTGAGACAGCACCCCCCCCCCCAACCCACTCACAGTACTGAGACAGCACCCCCCCCCCCATCCCACTCACAGTACTGAGACAGCACCCCCCCCCCCCATCCCACTCACAGTACTGAGACAGCACCCCCCATCCCACTCACAGTACTGAGACAGCACCCCCCCCCCCCATCCCACTCACAGTACTGAGACAGCACCCCCACCCCACTCACAGTACTGAGACAGCACCCCCCCCCCCCCATCCCACTCACAGTACTGAGACAGCCCCCCCCCCATCCCACTCACAGTACTGAGACAGCACCCCTCCCCCTCCCCCCATCCCACTCACAGTACTGAGACAGCACCCCCCCCTCCCCCCACTCCCCTCCCACTCACAGTCACTGAGCAGCCCCACCCCCCTGCCCCCCCCTCCCCATCCCACTCACAGTACTGAGACAGCAGCCCCCCCCATCCCCATCACAGCGGACCCCCCCCCCCCCATCACAGCCGCCCCCCCCCCCATCACAGCAGCCCCCCCACAACACCCCACCCCACCCACACAGCACCCCCCACCCCCATCACAGCAGCCCCTCCTCCCCCCCTCCCCCATCACACTCCCCCCCCATCACAGCTGCCCCCCCCCCCCCCCCATCACCTCCCCATCCCCATCACAGCTGCCCCCCCCCCCCCATGTGTTACCTCTCCCTGTTGCCTCCTCAAGCAGCCATTGGGTCACCTCCTGTCCTCTCTTGGCCCCTCCACAGGCCTGTGTTAATGTGGCTGGCTGTCAGGTCAGGTGGACGTTAAGACCACCACGAAAACCTAAACCCACGTGGCTGGCTGTCAGGTCAGGTGGACGTTAAGACCACCACGAAAACCTAAACCCACGTGGCTGGCTGTGTGGTCGGGTCAGGTGGACGTTAAGACCACCGCGAAAACCTAAAGCCACGTGGCTGGCTGTGTGGTCGGGTCAGGTGGACGTTAAGACCACCGCGAAAACCTAAAGCCACGTGGCTGGCTGTGTGGTCGGGTCAGGTGGACGTTAAGACCACCGCGAAAACCTAAAGCCACGTGGCTGGCTGTGTGGTCGGGTCAGGTGGACGTTAAGACCACCGCGAAAACCTAAAGCCACGTGGCTGGCTGTGTGGTCGGGTCAGGTGGACGTTAAGACCACCGCGAAAACCTAAAGCCACGTGGCTGGCTGTGTGGTCGGGTCAGGTGGACGTTAAGACCACCGCGAAAACCTAAAGCCACGTGGCTGGCTGTGTGGTCGGGTCAGGTGGACGTTAAGACCCCCGACGAAAACCTAAACCCACGTGGCTGGCTGTGTGGTCGGGTCAGGTGGACGTTAAGACCACGCGAAAACCTAAAGCCACGTGGCTGGCTGTGTGGTCGGGTCAGGTGGACGTTAAGACCACGACGAAAACCTAAACCCACGTGGCTGGCTGTGTGGTCGGGTCAGGTGGACGTTAAGACCACCGCGAAAACCTAAACCCACGTGGCTGGCTGTGTGGTCGGGTCAGGTGGACGTTAAGACCACGCGGTTTTAACGAACCACGACGAAAACCTAAACCCACGTGGCTGGCTGTGTGGTCGGGTCAGGTGGACGTTAAGACCACCGCGAAAACCTAAACCAGTGGCTGGCTGTGTGGTCGGGTCAGGTGGACGTTAAGACCACTACGAAAACCTAAACCCACGTGCTTGGGCGGGTGTGGTCGGGTCAGGTGGACGTTAAGACCACGACGAAAACCTAAACCCACGTGGCTGGCTGTGTGGTCGGGTCAGGTGGACGTTAAGACCACGACGAAAACCTAAACCCACGTGGCTGGCTGTGTGGTCGGGTCAGGTGGACATTAAGACCACGTGGCTGGCTGTGTGGTCGGGTCAGGTGGACGTTAAGACCACTACAAAACCTAAACCCACGTGCACCACCAGAAGTAGTCTTAAAGATTTTTGCTGGTTGGGGGGCTGGTTAAGAAGGGTGTCCTCAGGAGTTCCACTGGTTCGGGCATGACCTCGTGTAATGGCAAGGCTTTTAAATAGGATTAACTTTTGGGAGAATAGTTTCGAGGTGGGTAGGTATTTGTGCCAAGCGCGAGTCCGTGGGTTACTAGTTCTGCTGTGATTGGATGTGCGCTATGGCGCAGGTGTTAAGTAACCGCTCTTCTTCAA
The DNA here is from genome assembly GCA_018857735.1 of Alviniconcha marisindica. Lineage (NCBI taxonomy): Eukaryota > Metazoa > Mollusca > Gastropoda > Provannidae > Alviniconcha > Alviniconcha marisindica. The sequence continues at coordinate 150,035 of JABMCL010000049.1, read as the reverse complement.
TTATCAGTGCACATTTACATGTACTGGCAAAATGAGGTCACTTATCTACAACACTAAACAGGCTTCTGTCTTTTCTTTTCTTGTAGCTGTTGTCTTTTGTCTTCTTTTTTCTCTCCATCCCTCTTTCCTCTGCAGTGCAAGGGGAAGAGTGGAGTGGGCAGTGAGGGAGAGGATGTGACCGAGAGAGGAAACCCAGAAACGCCAAATGTGAATAGGAAAATGGTGTTCATTTTGTGAGCTAAGGTTTCTATCAGCAAAACACACACACACACACACACGCACACACCTCTAATGTCTAGTATCATCTTGCTGTGAAGAGACAAAATAAAACACTGATTGGTTGATTCACACTCACACGGAGGCACACATTGGTGCTGTGTTTGACTGTGGCTTAAATGATGTCAGTGCTGTTTGGCACTGCTTATCTTGTTTTTGTTGTGGTCTTCGTACCACGTCAGCAGTTTCTCTGTTGGACGCAGCTGTGTCCTTTGACTCTACAGTCAACCTGAACACAATGGACTGCTTGTGAAGCATTAGCATGAAATGGTGCGTGCTGTGCGGAATGGTGTTTGTGAAGCATTGGCATGAAATGGTGCCTGCTGTGTGGAATGGTGTTTGTGAAGCATTGGCATGAAATGGTGCATGCTGTATGAAATTGTATTTGTGAAGCATTGGCATGAAATGGTGCGTGCTGTATGGAATGATGTTTGTGATTTTGCAACAGAATGACTTATGAAACTGCAGCTGTGGTGCTGCTAATTTTGACAGTATCAGTGATTATTACAAGAGCGACATGTAAAATGTACATGTGTTGTGGAATAAACATTTATTTGTATTTTTTATTCAACAATATTTCCTGTTGCATGCTCATACAATTGCTACAGTTGTGTGACAAGTAACGTTTATTTTTCACATGTTTAGATAAATAAAATAAAAAATCCAATGTAATCTTGCATATATTACATGTATATCTGTCTTTTGGCATTGTAAACAATTTCACTGCCCATTTTGGGGTTGCAAATTGCCTCTTAATCATGTTGGTAGCATATAAATCACACATATTTATACAATGTATGAGTGTTTTTGTACTATTTCTGTTAATATATATTTTTGTTTTGATGTTATAGATATGCTCAAAAGATAAAATATATCATGCTGTTGTTTTCTGTCACTTGGAGTTTGAAATACGGATAATTTTATTTTGAGAAGAATTGTAAGTTAATAGTTTGTGTACAGTTTGTTTCTTTGTGGTACATGTACATGACCTTACACATGACCCCATCCCAGCACACACATGTGCACGCATGCATGCACACGCACGCATGCACACACGCACACAAAATGACTCAGTTGTTCATAATACTGCCATGTCTGTACTTTAGGTAAACAGTTCTTCCAGAAATGAAATCAAAAATATGTTTCAGGTTTAGAATTATGAAGAAACAAGAATAAAAGACAGCCTCCATGCAGTGATGTAGCCATTTGGTTACACTAGCCAGCAGTGTGATGCTGTTGTAATGCTGATTTCTGATTGAGCTTGTGTCATGCAGTGATGTAGCCATTTGGTTACACTGGCCTGCAGTTTAAATTCTGATGCCACTATAACCCTGGTTTTAGATTGACCTTAACTAGATAGCCACTTGTTTTGTGTGACCTTAACTATAGATAGCCATTTGTTTTGTATAGCCTGCCCTTTGGTGCTGCTGTAATCCTGGTTTAAGATGAAGCTGAACTAGATAGTGTGTTGGCTTGTACAGCCTACTCTTTGATGCCATTGTAGCCCAGGTTTTAGACTGAGCCATTACTGTACATTCACCTTGTTACAGTGGGCCTCCCTCTGATAATGCTGTACTTTGGGTTTGAGTTTTAGCTTGTACTCTGTAGCCATTTGGTTGCAATAGTGTGTAAGTACTTTGACAAAATATGGTGGGCTTTTTCTATCTTTGTGGTTGTGTGGTTTAATAGGATTGGTATGCACAGACACCCACAGGATTGGTTAGGCATGCACAGACACCCACAGGATTTGTTAGGCATGCACAGACACCCACAGGATTGGTTAGGCATGCACAGACACCCACAGGATTGGTTAGGCATGCACAGACACCCACAGGATTGGTTAGGCATGCACAGACACCCACAGGATTGGTTAGGCATGCACAGACACCCACAGGATTGGTTAGGCATGCACAGACACCCATGCAGACTGGTTTGAACTGTCGCATAAAAACAGAAAGTGCAGTCGTTGTCAGAGACTTGGTTCACATCAGTCAAACTGTTTGCAGGTTCACCTTGTGCTAGGTGATAAGATAGTGTGCGTAGTGATTTGCCCAAGCTTGTCTACACACTGTCATACAGTGCTGTAGAAGTGCAGTGTAACACAGTGACATACAGTCGCAGTGTGATGCAATGACGTTTTTGTAGCTGTGCAGCAACTTGAGGGATATCAAAGTCATTTTCACACGTCCAGTCTTTGTTTTCATCAACCCCCCAGCATTGCTTGAGGGCTGTTGTGTTATAATCATGCTTTGAATGTGGTCAGGGAAAGGCTTTTGGAAGAAGTGCAAGTTGCTAGCCAAGGCCTTCTAGTCTTCAGTAGCATTTCATTTATTATTTTCGCAGAATTTTTAAAGTGAACCAGTGATCAGTGTTAGCATCTTGACCATAAACATCCGAGGTCTGTGTAAAGTTATTTTATTATACCCCATGTAAGAAAGTCATATGGGAATAGATTGTAAGCTTATGCCAACTGCTATGTACATGAATGCCCCAGTTCAGTTCATAGTGCATCCAGTACACCCCACGGCCCAGAAGAAAAAGAAAAGAAGAATCAGAAATTGTTATGCTGCTAGTTTTAGTCTCAAAAAAGGTTGGGGCTGAAGTTGCTTCTGCATATGCACAGTACAGTAACGTTTATTGTTCTTCATTTACCAACAGGCATGGTTCAGTGTCATGGGAGCTTTTGCAGTACAGTAACGTTTATTGTTCTTCATTTACAAACAGGCATGGTTCAGTGTCATGGGAGCTTTTGCAGTACAGTAACGTTTATTGTTAGTTCAGTGTCATGGGAGCTTTTGCAGTACAAAGTGTAGGTACGGCTGTCACACGGGCGTGGAAGGATAGTGTATGACCGAAGTAACCTGGAGAGTCTTCTTGAAATGGCCTCAGTGCCTCAGGGGTTAAAACAAAACGGTGCTCGCTGTGGGCATTGCCTAGCTGCCGCGCTGGACAAAACTTGCCTCCTTTGCAGAATGGACCCGTGTCATGCAAACAGGAGTTGCGTATTTATGCGAAGCATGCAAGTTTTCACATGTTATGGGTCTAGTGCCTAGTCTTCTTCTGTTAAGGGCCCACAGTATGGGGAGCAAAGAGGCCCATTGATCATGTTTATTTTCTAAACACACTGATGGTTCATTCCTCTGTTAAGGGCCCACAGTATGGGGAGCAAAGAGGCCCATTGATCATGTTTATTTTCTAAACACACTGATGGTTCATTCCTCTGTTAAGGGCCCACAGTATGGGGAGCAAAGAGGCCCATTGATCATGTTTATTTTCTAAACACACTGATGGTTCATTCCTCTTCTGTTAAGGGCCCACAGTATGGGGAGCAAAGAGGCCCATTGATCATGTTTATTTTCTAAACACTGGTGACAATGAAAAATTGCAATGTTTGGAGTGCAGATAGGACTGGCCGGCTGGCCTATATGTATTTCAAGTTATAGACTCATTTTTTAATGTTTAAACAGCCTAAACACCATATAAAATGGTAGCTCTGATGCTGATGTTATTGACAGAGGCAGCTGTTGAGGAGAAAACAAACGCTTCTGTGGACTAACACCATCCCGTATATCAGTAAGCGATGACATTTAACATCAGTGTAGAGCTTGGCGCACTGTACAGAGTTCAAATATAAACTATGTCTGTATGTAGACACCTGAAGTGTCTGTATGTAGACACCTGAAGTGTCTGTATGTAGACACCTGAAGCAAAAAATGACAGTAACTGACTACAAGCAATTCAAATCACAAGAAGTAAGAGGCAAGACCTGCATTACACACTCATGCACATGTGCGCACAGCACATTAGTCTACAGAAATAATTTAAGAACAAGTTGGGGGGGGGGGGGCAAAGAATTTTGTAGCTGTAATCAACACAGATTTGAAGATGGGACAGGGCAATTTCAGTGGGAAGGGGTCATCAGGTCCCTGGCATCAGCTACTATCAAAGTAAACTTTGACTCTTTGAAACTGACATCGGTGTTGTCAGGTGGTGTCCAGTGGACCAAATTTTAGACGTCACACGCATTGTTGGTAAAACATGGTTTGAAATCCTGACTTATGGATGTCTAACAAATCAGAATTAGAGGTGGTCTCCTTTAACTTTATTTGATCGTCATACATGTGGGCCAAGGTTAATTATTATTATTATTCAGGGTGGGGGGGGGGGGGGGGGGGCAGCGAACCCTTGACACAAAGGTGTTACATACACTTGACTGACATCAACTATGTCAACATATTTACCATGGCAGCCAAACTAGGTATGATGATGACTTATAGACATGCAGGCTACTAACCAGACCTAGTGCAAACAAGGTGGGCGTGTCATACGTAATATGTAGTATATTAACAGTGACCTCCAGTATCCAGGCACAAAATTGGGGGGGGGGGGGGGGGGGGGGCGTCTTTGCATTTTTCGTGTAATAGTGAGGTGTTCCAGTGCAGTTGTGCTTGACCTAGCCATCAGTACATACTAAAGGTATTGAATTCAGGTAACTTCACTCGCAGGAAGAGCGATTTGTTGCCTTGTGACATCAGTACATACTAAAGGTATTCAATTGAGGTAACCCCCAAAGGCGTTTATACCTTGTGACATCAACTATAAAGGTATCAATTTAACCATCACAAACTAGGATTTGATTTACCCTTTTGACATCAGACTACTAAAACTGAGGAAATTCACTGCAAAAAGGTTTTTGCCGTGACATAGTAATATAAAGTATTAGTTGACGTAACTTCACTCGCAGGAAGAGCGATTTGTTGCCTTGTGACATCAGTACATACTAAAGGTATTCAATTGAGGTAACTTCACTCGCAGGAAGAGCGATTTGTTGCCTTGTGACATCAGTACATACTAAAGGTATTCAGTTGACGTAACTTCACTCACAGGAAGAGCGATTTGTTGCCTTGTGACATCAGCGCTGTATGTGTTGTCTTGCTTCCAAATGAGCCACTTGGCAGGAGATCAGCGTTGCTAGTTTTCTAGTCACCTAGTCCATAGCAGATTGCCTCCACACACTTGTTTGAACAACTTACACCACATGCAAACCGTTTGAATTATTATGTGTGAGAGAGAGAGAGAGAGAGAGAGAGAGAGAGAGAGAGAGAGAGTTGTGTGGGAAGAAACCTGCGTGATGCAGAGGATACACTTGTGTGTTGTCAACGCTTCACCTGATTTCAGGGCTAAGCTCTGTGCAGCGGGACACGGTGGTTCCATGAAGGTGAAAAATTCCTCCTTAGTCTTCACCGCAGCCGGTGAAAAGGTTGCAAAACATTTTCTTCTTTTTTTGATCAGAACTTCCAGCTGGTATTGCTTTGTCTGCTAGGCACCCTCCGCTATTGCTAAAAGTTCTTTTTGCCACCTGGACATACTCTGCCCTTGGCTCGCCAGGTGTTGTAAAAGAGTTAAAGTCTTCTTTTTTTAAATCTTTCATTCAAAGTAAATAAATCTTCATGTTTGTTTGCTGAATAAATTCCAAGTCCATGATATGAAGGAGGGGTGCTGGGCAGACGGGTCATGCCTCTCCTATGTCGGTAGTAATGCATCTTGCCTTGTAAATGTATGCCTTTAAAGTGAGGTGAATGGAGGATTTAGTCAGAGCTTTGATTTTAGGTCAGGGTCAGCTCAGGATGAAGGACTGAATGAAGGATAAGAAAACGGTACAGAGTAGTGACCCTCATTTACAATCACAAATATTCAATGAATATTGCAGGGTACTATACTATATAGAAAAATGACATCACCAAGTGACAGAGTTGTGAGTGTTCTGTTTTATGCCACTCAATTGCTTCTATTAAAAGCATTCACAAGAAGTGACAGTGTTTGCGTTTGCTCACATGGCACCACTCATACTGTTCTGTTAAGTTAGTTTCACCCTCAGCTGTCATTCTAGGTGGAAGGGTATTTCAAGGACAAAAAAGTGCATCTGCATTGCATGGAGAGGTGAGAGAAACTAGCGGGAAGGTATTTCAGGGACAAAAACAACTATGGCATGAAAGTGAAGGAAAGGCAATACCCCATTGGAACACTGTGCACACAGAGTGGGAGCAGGATGTGTCGGGTGCTTGCAGTCCTGTTGGCCGCAGCAAGTAAATGAGTACCATTCAGTCGTTGCTCATCACACACACAGCCTCTGGGGTGAAAACCTGCTGTTTGGAGGATGAAGATGTTTGACACAGTGCTATACATGACACTTACCTCGGCCATATTTTGGCCCCACATCTCCTGTAACATTTGCCACATTATCAGCCAGTGTGACATTTATCGCATTGTCAGCCAGTGTGACATTTGCCACATGGTGGGCCTGTATTTGTATGACAATTGCTACATTGTAGACCCATGATTCATGTCACACTTGCCACATTGTAGACCCATGATTCATGTCACATTTGCCACATTGTAGACCCATGATTCATGTCACACTTGCCACATTGTAGACCCATGATTCATGTCACATTTGCCACATTGTAGACCCATGATTCATGTCACACTTGCCACATGGAGCAGCAATTCATGTGACACTTCTGTATTCCGTATTGTGGACCCATGACTCGAGCAACATTTGTCACTTTGTGGGTCCATGGTTAATATGACACTTGCCACAACTACACTGCGGGCCCTCAAATCATATGGCGTCACATTGTCAATCCAGGAGAATTGTGACATTTGCCTACAATGTTTATGTTAACCTTGCTGCTGCCAGTTGTGGATGATTTTATTGCAGCCAGATACAACATAAAAATGTGTTAGAACACCCACATGCATTTTGCACCAGACAATCATTGTCAAAGAAGAGTATTTGTTTTCCTGAAATGATTTTTAGCATGCATTCATTGGTTGCAGTTTACAACAGCAATGTACATTGTTTATTGTTTATACTGGGGTACTGGTTGGAGTTTACAACAGCGATGTGCATTGTTTGTTCTACAGTACTGGTTGGAGTTTACAACAGCGATGTGCATTGTTTGTGCTACAATACTGGTTGGTGTTTACAACAGCGATGTGCATTGTTTGTTCTACAGTACTGGTTGGAGTTTACAACAGCGATGTGCATTGTTTGTTCTACAGTACTGGTTGGAGTTTACAACAGCGATGTGCATTGTTTGTTCTACAGTACTGGTTGGAGTTTACAACAGGATGCGCATTGTTTGTTCTACAGTACTGGTTGGAGTTTACAACAGCGATGTGCATTGTTTGTGCTACAGTACTGGTTGGAGTTTACAACAGCGATGTGCATTGTTTGTTCTACAGTACTGGTTGGAGTTTACAACAGCGATGCGCATTGTTTGTGCTACAATACTGGTTGGAGTTTACAACAGCGATGCGCATTGTTTGTGCTACAATACTGGTTGGAGTTTACAACAGCGATGTGCATTGTTTGTTCTACAGTACTGGTTGGTGTTTACAACAGCGATGCGCATTGTTTGTGCTACAATACTGGTTGGAGTTTACAACAGCGATGTGCATTGTTTGTGCTACAGTACTGGTTGGAGTTTACAACAGCAATGTGCATTGTTTGTGCTACAATACTGGTTGGAGTTTACAACAGCGATGTGCATTGTTTGTGTTACAGTACTGGTTGGTGTTTACAACAGCGATGTGCATTGTTTGTGCTACAATACTGGTTGGAGTTTACAACAGCGATGTGCATTGTTTGTGTTACAGTACTGGTTGGAGTTTACAACAGCGATGTGCATTGTTTGTGCTACGGTACTGGTCCTGGCAGTAGGAGCAAAAGTAGACCCTTTTTTTTTAATACTTTTTTTATGTTGGCTTCTGTTCTACTTTGTAGTCAAGGTGCCAGCTGGCATTTTTGTTCTTTTGTGAGATTACATTTATTTACCAGCTGAACTATTTCAGCAATAATCACTTCTTGGCCTGTCTCATAGCAGACAGGAACAGTGACACAGGTGTGGCCACTTTGAGGCCCATAGGAAGAAGAAAAAGAGAGAGAAAAAAGCACTTTGTTTTTCAATTTTTGCATTTGTACTGTAAATATTCCTCACATATTTTGTGTTTGCATATCTCTACCTGGTGTTATACTCCCTGCCCCATGTATTGATCAGTATTACCTGTCCATTTTCACATCTACACTCCTGTTCTCTCATGACTGCTGTAACCCTCCACTCCTCCAGTCTGTAATCATGACTGATATAACCAATGGGATAACCAGTTGTAATCATGACTGATATAATGAACCGGATAACCAGTTGTAATCATGACTGATTGATATAACCAACTGTACACACCCCCCCCCCCCCCCCCCCCCACCTGAAAAGTAACCAGTGTGTTTTCTTATATTCTGCATGCCCCAAGGGATTCAGATGAACAGGGTAGTTACTCATCAGTCTGACAGTGACCCTTCTGTTATAAGTGGGTGACCCTTCTAAGTGGCTAGTTGTTGGTGACTAACTCTTTTCCGTTAGTATTTGTGTGTAAGGAATCCATTTATAACACTTCCTCAAACAGACACTGCTGTAAGGAATCAATCCATTTATAACACTTCCTCAAACAGACACTGCTGTAAGGAATCAATCCATTTATAACACTTCCTCAAACAGACACTGCTGTAAGGAATCAATCCATGTATTACACTTCCTCAAACAGACACTGCTGTAAGGAATCAATCCATTTATTACACTTCCTCAAACAGACACTGCTGTGTGTAAGGAATCAATCCATTTATTACACTTCCTCAAACAGACACTGCTGTAAGGAATCAATCCATTTATTACACTTCCTCAAACAGACACTGCTGTAAGGAATCAATCCATTTATTACACTTCCTCAAACAGACACTGCTGTAAGGAATCAATCCATTTATTACACTTCCTCAAACAGACACTGCTGTGTGTAAGGAATCAATCCATTTATTACACTTCCTCAAACAGACACTGCTGTAAGGAATCAATCCATTTATTACACTTCCTCAAACAGACACTGCTGTAAGGAATCAATCCATGTATTACACTTCCTCAAACAGACACTGCTGTAAGGAATCAATCCATGTATTACACTTCCTCAAACAGACACTGCTGTAAGGAATCAATCCATGTATTACACTTCCTCAAACAGACACTGCTGTAAGGAATCAATCCATTTATAACACTTCCTCAAACAGACACTGCTGTAAGGAATCAATCCATTTATTACACTTCCTCAAACAGACACTGCTGTAAGGAATCAATCCATTTATTACACTTCCTCAAACAGACACTGCTGTAAGGAATCAATCCATTTATTACACTTCCTCAAACAGACACTGCTGTAAGGAATCAATCCATTTATTACACTTCCTCAAACAGACACTGCTGTGTGTAAGGAATCAATCCATTTATTACACTTCCTCAAACAGACACTGCTGTAAGGAATCAATCCATTTATTACACTTCCTCAAACAGCCAGGGCTGGGTGTAAGGTCTCCCCACCCTTCCTCCCCTTCCCCCTGGATAAAATTACCTCCCCTTCCCCCTGGATAAAACTACCTCCCCTTCCCCCTGGATAAAACTTCCCCCCCTTCCCCCTGGATAAAACTACCTCCCCTTCCCCCTGGATAAAACTACCTCCCCTTCCCCCTGGATAAAACTTCCCCCCCTTCCCCCTGGATAAAACTTCCCCCCCTTCCCCCTGGATAAAACTACCTCCCCTTCCCCCTGGATAAAACTACCTCCCCTTCCCCCTGGATAAAACTACCTCCCCTTCCCCCTGGATAAAACTACCTCCCCTTCCCCCTGGATAAAACTACCTCCCCTTCCCCCTGGATAAAACTTCCTCCCTTCTTTACAGCGTGCTCTGCAGAATGCTTTTCTCTGCGGTGTGCTTGATCAATTCGTAGCTATTCTTCATCTTAGACATGATAAATACATCGCAAAGCAGAGTTCAGTAACAACAAAACCATCTTAAAGCTTGGAATTCAGTGAAAATATGCAGAGTATGTGAGTGTTTAATGATGGTGAAAATAATTATGTGAGTATGTAATGATCAGTGTTTGGCAGACCAGGTTGAGTGTCTGGCATGTTGAAAACTTGGACAGTGCCATTTTTTCAGACACTATAAATATTAATGATGTTTAACTTTGAATGCAGGTTCTACTTATTGAGTTTACCAGGTCATACCACTTTCAGTGACCTTGACCACATTCCAAGGTCACAGTGCCAAACAGTAACATTTTTATTCCTTGTCTGATCAAGTTAAACTTTGTAAGATTGTGAACTGTATCAGCTAAATCATGAATGTACTATTTTTTTAACTTTTGTTACAAGGACAATAACTGATGTCTGATTTGACCAAAACTTGAACATGGTCTTTTTTTTGTCCCTTAGATACTGTTTGAGTGAACCTTGCCTGGGGTCTGCAGAATCATACCAGGCTTGATTATCTTTTTTCAAAGTCACAGGTGTGTCAGAAACAACAAAAAATAATGTTGTGATTTTTAGATTCTTGTCCACTGTAGTTTAAACATGCTATGCTACATACACTAAAATGCTCATGCACACTATGTTCTGCATGTTAGTGGTGTGTTTAAGGGAGATAATAAAACAGTTCTAGTTTTATACTTGAATGTGAGTCATCTCCAGTGTTGTTGCTCTTTTTGTTGCATTGTGGAAGAAGTATTATTGTCATCAGCAATTTAAAGCACAGTTCCCCTCTGTACAACTGTCGTTGTAGCCAGTAGTTAAAGGACAAGTCCAAGGTTTGGGGTGATTTTCGACACGATTTAAAGTTCACTGAGAACAATGATGTAGGTGAAATTGTGATCTGAGGGCTGTAAATGCACGAAAACAGGCATTTTCTGTGTACCGAAAGCGTCGCCATGACGCTGAAAATCATGTGCACATATGTGCACTACGTCACTCTGGGGAGTCGCTGCAAAATGGCTAGTATAGCCACAGCGGGTAACCGACTTCGAAAAAAAATCCAGTTCGAATTTCCAAGGATGAAGCTCCAACGTCATTGGCAGTAGTTGGGCCTTTGTTTATTTCCTCCTTGTTATTTCATCTTTCTCGAGCCTTGTTAGGTGCGTGGCGTTTCAGTCTTTTCGTTCTGTTTACTCTAGCTTTCACAGCAGGCTAGACCTCATCAGGGAGCCTGCCTTTTATTGGGTGTTTTATTTTATTTTCCCAATTTATCCTTGTTTGTTTCATCATATGTAAATATGAAAATGTTTTGTTCGTTCTAGTTCAATAGACTAGCGATTTCGTGGCATCCCTGGGTTTGGGGTTGGGCTAGTTACCGGTTCTTGCCATTCACTGTTTTTTCTCTTGGCTTGCCCTTTTGTTTCTTGAGTTATATCGTTCATTTACGATGTACGAGTGAGGGGGGTAGTCTCGATATTTAACGAGACCTCTCATTCTTTCTTTCTTTGGGGTAGTTGGTGAGCGGCTGTTGCCATGCCGTGTTGTTGTCACTGCTAAGTGGGTTGTATCGTCTACACGGATTACATATATTCAGCCTTTGTCCCATTGCTCGCTGATATTATTTGCCTCTTCTTTCTTTTTAGAAAGTGTTGTTGTTTTCTCTCTCTTTTCCACTTCTTTTATTCACGACGACTACTGCAACTGTCTCCTCATGGGTACACCTAATTCTGTCATCCAACCTCTCCAGAAAATTCAGCTGCAAGACTTGTTCTCTTGGCACCCTGTCACCACCACTCAACACCTCCCCTGAAAAAAAAACTGCACTGGCTTCCCATTTCAGAACGTATTAAGTATAAAGTCGCTTGTATGTGTTTCAGTGCTTAAGTGGTTCTGGTCCTGCTTACCTTTCTGAACTGCTGCGTGTCTACACTCCATCTCGTACACTACGCTCTTCTTCTGACACCCGCAACAATACAGACGCAAGACTCATGGCTTCCGCACCTTCTCTTGCTTTGGACCCCCCATTTGGAATTCACTCCCACAAGACCTTAGACACTGCTCAACCCTGTCATCTTTTAAAGCCAAACTGAAAACCTTCCTCTTCTCACAGTATTTCCATCCTAACTAATATCAGTACCCAGTTTCTGCTACAGTCAGTGTGTGTGTGTGTGTGTAGTGCATTACTTTATGTAAATTGTTTTGGTAGGACTATGCACTACATGTGTATAGAATATATGTAGGTTAATATGTATCATGTGAGCGCTCAGGGTGTTGATGAGCGCATGATAAATGTACATTATTATTATTAGGGCAGCCATTTTTCGTTTGAAACCAGCATTTGTGGTCTGTTCTTTCTTTCTTTGCCACAGGCATTTGTGTATAGTCTCTTTCTTTCACGGCCTTTTCTGCCATAGGCATTCGTTAGACTTTTTGTCTTTGCCTTGTTAGCGCTTGTTTCAGGGTATGTGTATCTCTCAATTTTTGGTTTCATGCTGTGCACTTGCTGTTTGTCAGCTTCATCCTTGGAGATTCGAACTGGAATTTTTCCCAGGTCAGTTACCCTGTGGACAGCCCTACAAATTCCGCTTCGGCAAACCCCATTTGGTATTCCGCCATAAAGTTTACGAAATCGCACTCAGCGAAGTGCTCACTACACAAATGGGCGTGACTGAGGCGCAGCATCAAAGTCAGCTCGTTTGAATTGTACAAATTTGACCCATTTTCGTCACACAGCGGGTCGATTCTGTGGGAACTTGTGCATAGTTATGCTTTGGGTTGCTTGTGAGTTATTTCAGTTTGCTACAACACAGTAGGTCGGCATTGTTAGAGCTTTTTGTCGACCTCACGCATGTATACACATTCAGTGAACAATCTAAGATGGCAACCGCACCGACTCCCCAGACTGATGTCACTTCCGAGAAAGTCAGGTGACTGATGGAGAACCTGAGACAGCAGTCTCGGCCAGCCTACAGAAAATAAAATTGATTAAAAACCAACATAAACATTTTTTTCCATTTTTTATTTCATTAACTCTCAAACTAGTGACTCATTTGTCAATCATTTTGATGGTCATTTTGCATACTTAAGAACCTTGGACTATTCCTTTAAAATGTCTGCATTCCATCATGCATTAAAACCTAACTCCAAGTACATTGCACTGTGAATCTATGTAATTGTCAGTGGTTGTCCCACTGTTAATGCAGGCACTTTAGGGAAGAACTCGCCCATGGCCTTCGTTTCTCCAATATTATTTTGGAAAGGTCTTTCAGCATTTGCATGAGAACTTTGTTTGATCAAGTTATACCTATTGGCAATTTCATTCCCTTTAACAAATTATTGCTGTGGAAATGCAAAACGTAAAATTATCTTAGCTTGTGATGGTCTGTAACATGCTCAGACAAGTTGATGTGCAGGTTTTGGGACATAGCCCCTTGTTGGTTACTGCCTCAGTGAAGTCTTCATGATCATGACCTTTATCAGGTGTTATACATTTATGCCAGTTTCTGTGATCTTGAATTACACCGGAAAATAGTTGAATTGTTTTACTTTGAATGTGAGTCAACCAAGCCTTTAGTGTTGTTTATCCTTAAAAGAACGTATAGACCATTTTAGATGTGTGAATTTTATGAGGGGCTTGTAAACCAATATTTAGTTTTGTTGATGTTGTTTGCTGGTAATCTGTGATTTGCATCTGATTTTTGTTTTGTGTAGTATCATACATACAAACATGGAACTCATTTTCATGTTGCTCTTTGATGGCAAAGCTTCACCGAATTTTATCACAAGATGGCAGACCGGGCACATGCCGGTGGCTGTTACACACAGTCTGACATCCTGACCAGCTTTACATTTAGCTGTGTCTCACACTCCAGCTACATACGGACACTCCATCCAGCTCTGCAGCTAGCTGTCACACTTCAGCTACATACGGACACCCCATCCAGCTCTACAGCTGTGTCTCACACTTCAGCTTCATACTGACACCCCATCCAGCTCTACAGCTAGCTGTGTCTGGCACTCCAGCTACATAGTCCAACACCCCATCCAGCTCTGCAGCTGTGTCTCACACTTCAGCTTCATACTGACACCCCATCCAGCTCTACAGCTAGCTGTGTCTTGCACTCCAGCTACATACTGTCCAACACCCCATCCAGCTCTACAGCTAGCTGTGTCTTGCACTCCAAACAGGTACTGTTGATATTCCTGCATCTGTCAGCACTGTGACCGGATGTCTGTTGGTAGTGAAGCGGTGAACACCTTTTATGCTGTATGCTGTTTTTGTTCACATCTCACTCACTGCGTACATTGTGCCATGCCTGCCAGGTCTCAATAAAGTCACACATCAAAATTTTGCATCGATTCGTTTCATGGAAGTGGTCTTGTCCTATATGCCGATTTTTGTCATTTGTTCAGTGTGCGTTTTTTGTGTGTGTGTGCTTGTTTTTTGTGCATTTGATTGTAATGATTCATGGATAGTGTTGAGTCTTGTATATGTAGCATAGAGGGATTTGGCGCATTAGAAATGCATTTATTATTATTCACTTCTTGGTAGGATTCACTGTAATGCAAAGAGAGAAGGGAAACACAAAAGCAAATATTTACATTTTTTTTAATATCTTGATTTTTCTATAGATTTTAACTACATTTTGAATATGAAATACAAATAAATCAAATACGCTTCAAGTCTTTCAAGAGAACATGATAGTTAATTAAGGCTACACATGAAGGACCAACCTAATCCCAGAAAGAGTGGAAAAACATATGCAATGGTGAAAATGGAGCAGTAAAGAACCACATCAGCAAAATATGAAGGAGGGGTCCAAGGGGCAGCAACCCATGAAGAGTGCAGGCAGAATTGGATTATTTATGACGCTGATTCACAGCTATTTGCTGGCCGCTTCCAAAGAACTTTAGAAGGCTGATGCCCAACACAGCAAGATGCAAATTATGTCAAAGTAATACCATTTGAAGTGGTGCCATCAACTAGCAGTCACAGTGAGGCATTTTCTCTCTCTGATTTCAAAATTGGGAAATCTGGCAAATTTTCACCCTTGCATATGCTTTTAAAGAAAAAAAGATGCATGCACCTTTTTCTTCCCTTTTTTTTTCTCTCTCTCTCTAAACATAAAACCAGCCTGGTTCCATAAGCAAGTTTTCACGTCACAAATGTTTCACACCTGAATAAAGAAAAGGACTGGGGCACACTTTTACATGATTATAATTTTGGAAGATTATTTCATGCTAACTGTCATAATTTAAAACCATTTCAGTTGTACTGATGTTGGGTTCTGGAAGGAAAAACACTCTTCTTGATTTCAGACAATAATGATATTATCTCAGTGCAAATGGTTCAAGACCTGTACACGAGTTGCCTTAAGATTAGTCTCACAAGGCTCCTACCAAATTTTCATTCCAAATTCACAAATGCTTAAGACCATTTTGTTCCCAATTCCACAGATTACTCACTATACGTGATAACATGTACACCCTTCACTTCACAGTCTGATGCCAAAGTCCTGCCATTTCAAGGTAATATTGTATACCAGTGGAATCATTCATTTTTCACAGACTTTCAACTTATTTCAAAGCCTTGAAAATGGCAGCTCATTTTCCCCGTAACTTTCAAAGATATTAGGAATCCTGTCTCATTCTGGCGTATACTTAAAGAGAAAATGTTCCGAAGCCACAACCCTTTATCTGTGGCAGCATTGAAAAATAGCGTAAATCTTTTTATAAACAAGTCACTATTGTATTTCTCCTTTTCTTGAAACCCCAAGTTTCTAAATGAGATAGTCTAAGGCATTGATGAACCATTTGAAAAATTATATTAGTCTGCAGCCATTGGACAAATTTGTGATTGTGACAATGATTGGAAAAGCTTTGGAGAATTGTTAAAAATCATTTACAATTTTGATGCTAAAAATGTCTTGTGAAGTTATAAACAATGGTAAAATGTTAAAAGTGTCATCTCCAAACCACATACTGAGCACAGAGAGGTTGGCCACAGAACAAGATGATAAAGGAAAGAACAAGAAATCCCTCACCTTTTTATTATACTGAAATATATAAAATATAAAATTGGGTGCCCTTTTCCTCAAATAACCCTCTTTTTTTGTTTTTTTGTTTGTTTTTGTCAAATAAATATAAAACTGTAAAGAAAGCATTTTTATGAAGAAAAAACCTGTCGGTAACTCCTCTGTACTAACTACTCACGGAGGACACAATGTCCAGTATCAGGACACAAACAAAATTAGCTGACAGCAAAACAGATAATGGCTCTAAACAGTAATGTCAGCGTGTTAAAAGATTAAAAAAATTAATTAAGGGGGGGGGGGGGATTTAAAATGAAATAAATCCCACTTTGTCAGGTGATTCTGCACACATGCACACACACAATCCACACAGTCCACCATGGATGCATATAAAACAGACTGATTCTCACTTGAAGTGAAGAATGGATGTTTGGAAGGTCATCCCATTCACTGGGTGGTATTGAAGCAATATGGTTACAGAGGAAGCAAGTGGCACAAAGGAAGGACACATTATTATGTACACAGAAAACCCATGACCAGAGAGACGGGCTGTGGGGGGGGGGGGGGGATGCTTGATGCACACACACACACAATTCAGCATGGTCTGTTTGTATGCGGATTGCTATTTACATAACTTCAATATGTACTTCTGTACAAACACTGTGTCCCTGGCTGCTTCACACAGACAACACGACACACACAAAGATGAGCAAACAAAACCAACACTAAATGAATAAAATTGTAACACCTGCCACTGACATGCAATCATGGCTGTAACATGGAATTGAACATTTGAGAAATCAAACCATCTGACTGACACCAGATGATGCAGACATAATTCCCATCTTTACAACTAGAAATATCCAAATCCTTTGCTGGGGGGGAAGTATCATAGAAAAAACTACGCACTGAAAACACAACACTGGCAGACTAAATTCAGCAATTTGTGGAACTGTAATGAAACCAATACTGGCAGTGCCAGACAGGAGGACGTGGCTACATGGAAGTGTGATGGCATGAAATAGTTCACAATTCCTAAAGTCCCTTTGCTACATGATAATGCAGGCTTTTGGCTTTTACACTACAAATTTCTATTTCTGGCTGTTAGCCAAGCTGCCAATGCCTGGGTTAAAGAGACTGTCACCTGTTAGCCGAAGCTGCCAATGCCTGGGTTAAAGAGACTGTCACCTGTTAGCTGAAGCTGCCAATTACTGGGTTAAAGAGACTGTCATCATGTGGCTACAGTTAGACTCTTAGTGGGACCATCGTCGACATCTGGGTGGTACAAAAGCAGCATGGAGAAGTGACCATGATACAACATACTCTGTGCACTAGAATTCAGCCACCTGCAGGTAGTAGGTCATTTCTATTAACAAGAATTGTGTCACCGGTATAGGTTACTTTCCAGCCACAAAATGCCTGGCATGACCTGACAAGAAAAAAACATTCTCTTGGCATCCAAGGAATGAATGAACAACTGCTGGTGAGGTTGACAAAATAGAACAGATCTAGGGAAATGTACTCGCCTATATGATGAAACACAAGTAACAATGAAACATAAGTGCTTTCACCTAATGAAGCCAATTTCTGTTGAAAGCACTTGCGTTTCGTCCTACAGGTGAGTACATTTCCCTAGATCTGTTCTATTCTCTCGGCAGACAGCTGCTACAGTACTAGCATTATTCCACATGACACCTATTAAGAATGTGAGAACTGCCTTCCCTGCTAGATTCAGACCGCCTCTATGATAATTCTTCTTCTTCTAGGAGCCAGCTTCCTAGACTAGAAGGTTATGCTGTATATCTGACATTGGGGTGGATGGAGGGGGGAGGTGAAGGAGGGGTCCGCGAGGCAGAGTTGGGGGTGAGAGGACGTGTTGCAGTCCGGACTGGAAGTGGAAGGAGTCCCGGATGGGTGCAGCAGCAGCACTCTTCAGGACTGATGCACTCTGGGATTGTTCAGGGAAGGAATGCTCTCTCTGAATTTCATTTTGTGACAATGCTGGTATCATTTCGGTGGTTGTCACAGCAATAAATAATTTTTCAAAGTGCCACCACCATCTCTTTTTGTTGACAGTAAATACCATCCATTTGCAATCTCAACCTGCTTATGTTCCCATCAAAAACCTCCACTTGGGTGGGCCTTGTCCAAAACTCTACACTTTCCAAGAGAAAAGGAAGAAGACCCAGGTCACAGACTACAACCACCTTGCTGGGGAAGTGACGTGTGCCACACCAACATCTTGCCCCTCACTCCTGTCCCTGCACCCTAAATATCAGTGTCAGTTTTCTTTAAACTCCATACAGACCAACATGGTCAGCCACACTAGTCATAGAAGAAAGAAGAAAAAAACAAAGTTTCACTGTTATGAACGCATGAATGAACTTGGAAATGCAAAAGATGCACATTTGATTTTCTGAAACAAAAGCCAAGCATCAATAAGTACACAGACACTGTAAAATCAGAAGTTTAGTTGCTGAAGTAGAAGAGAAATTACAAGCAGCAGTCAAAATATCAGTCCTCACCATATGGATATAATACAGATAAGAAAAAAAGAAAAAAGAAAATAAAGACTATTTGGTATGCTACACAAAGTTTTGTAGATGTTTTTTCTTCCAACATTTGTCCTTTTACCAGTATTTTCTTCTTGCTCGATGGGATTTTCACAAAGGGCATATTTTGTGACAACTAACGTCCATCCAAAAAACAACAACAACAAAACAAGGGCCAAAGAGAAAGCAGATATAAACAATTTAGACTGCTGTTGCAATGTACATGTATACACCATAATCATGGTAACCCACCACTGACACAGGTCAACAAGACCTAACATGGCGGAATTCACCCAGACAGCACAAAGAGAATGACCACAATGGCTGAGGAATTCACCCAGGCAGCACAAAGAGAATGACCACAATGGCTGAGGAATTCACCCAGGCAGCACAAAGAGAATGACCACAATGGCTGAGGAATTCACCCAGGCAGCACAAAGAGAATGACCACAATGGCTGAGGAATTCACCCAGACAGCACAAAGAGAATGACACAATGGCTGAACATGGCTGAGAAATTCACCCAGACAGCACAAAGAGAATGACCACAATGGCTGAGGAATTCACCCAGGCAGCACAAAGAGAATGACTGCAATGGCTGAACATGGCTGAGAAATTCACCCAGACAGCACAAAGAGAATGACCACAATGGCTGAGGAATTCACCCAGACAGCACAAAGAGAATGACTGCAATGGCTGGACATGGCTGAGGAATTCACCCAGACAGCACAAAGAGAATGACCACAATGGCTGGACATGGCTGAGAAATTCACCCAGACAGCACAAAGAGAATGACCACAATGGCTGAGGAATTCACCCAGACAGCACAAAGAGAATGACCGCAATGGCTGGACATGGCTGAGGAATTCACCCAGACAGCACAAAGAGAATGACCACAATGGCTGAGGAATTCACCCAGACAGCACAAAGAGAATGACCACAATGGCTGGACATGGCTGAGAAATTCACCCAGACAGCATGAGCACCACAGCTCAAGCTGCTCCAACACAGTAAGTACAGTCAGCACAGAGAGCAATATCACATTTGGACAACTGTACTGCTGAGGAACAGTTTAATAATGGCTGACTTCCACACCCAAAGTGGGTCATGTAACAGTTTAATAATGGCTGACTTCCACACCCAAAGTGGGTCAGGTAACATTTTAATAATGGCTGACTTCCACACCCAAAGTGGGTCAGGTAACATTTTAATAATGGCTGACTTCCACACCCAAAGTGGGTCAGGTAACCCTGTACAAACCTGTTTTCCCTTCAGTCAGCAGCAAAAGTAGCCACACACTCCATTCACCAGGACCAGCAAAAGTACACAGCCAGTATCCCTAGCACCTTTTCTCCTGCCTCTGCCCCACCCACTGGCACCACTTCACATGATGAATTAGGGTCTACCACTTTCCAAGATGAGTTAGGGTCTCCAACTTCCCAAGATGAGTTAGGGTCTACCACTTTCAATGATGAGTTAGGGTCTACCACTTCCCAAGATGAGTTAGGGTTTACCACTTCCCATGATGAGTTAGGGTCTACCACTTCCCAAGATGAGTTGGGGTCTACCACTTCCCATGATGAGTTAGGGTCTACCACTTCCCATGATGAGTTAGGATCTACCACTTCCCATGATGAGTTAGGGTCTACAACTCCCCATGAGTTAGGGTCTACCACTTCCCATGAGTTAGGATCTACCACTTCCAATGATGAGTTAGGGTCTACAACTTCCCATGTTGAGTTAGGGTCTACCACTTCCCATGATGAGTTAGGATCTACCACTTCCCATGATGAGTTAGGGTCTACAACTCCCCATGAGTTAGGGTCTACCACTTCCCATGATGAGTTAGGATCTACCACTTCCCATGATGAGTTAGGGTCTACCACTTCCCATGAGTTAGGATCTACCACTTCCAATGAGTTAGGGTCTACAACTTCCCATGATGAGTTAGAGTCTACCACTTCCCATGATGAGTTAGGATCTACCACTTCCAATGATGAGTTAGGGTCTACCACTTCCCAAGATGAGTTAGGGTCTACCACTTCCCATGATGAGTTAGGGTCTACCACTTTCAATGATGAGTTAGGGTCTACCACTTCCCATGATGAGTTAGGGTCTACCACTTCCCATGAGTTAGGATCTACCACTTCCAATTAAAAGTTAGGGTCTACCACTTCCCATGATGAGTTAGGATCTACCACTTCCCATGAGTTAGGGTCTACCACTTCCAATGATGAGTTAGGTTCTACCACTTCCAATGATGAGTTAGGGTCTACTACTTCCCATGAGTTAGGGTCTACCACTTCCCATGAGTTATGATCTACCACTTCCAATTACAAGTTAGGGTCTACCACTTCCAATGATGAGTTAGGGTCTACCACTTCCCATGAGTTAGGGTCTACCACTTCCCATGATGAGATAGGGTCTACCACTTTCAATGATGAGTTAGGGTCTACCACTTCCCATGAGTTAGGATCTACCACTTCCAATGATGAGTTAGGGTCTACCACTTCCAAGGATGAAACAGAGTTGCTCCTGCTGCCAATCATTCCTAATCTATGTCCAGTTTTGACAGATTCTTCTAGGCTGTTTCTGTGATCTGCATGTGCCTGTGGTGCACACAGCTTTGGAGAAGAGTTGGTCTTTAGTTTGTGGGCCTGTCACTTTCCAAGTCTCTACCATGGATGCTTTCAATTCACCACCTTGGCTTCTCCACCTAGGGCGCTCTGCCTTGAATTCACCACCTTGGGTTCTCAACCTAGGGCTCTCTACCCTGAACTCACCACCTTGGGTTCTCCACCTAGGGCTCTCTACCTTGAACTCACCACCTAGGGCTCTCTACCTTGAACTCACCACCTTGGGTCTCTACCACCTAGGGCTCTCTACCTTGAACTCACACACCTTGGGTTCTCCACCTAGGGCTCTCTACCTTGAACTCACCACCTTGGGTTCTCCACCTAGGGCTCTCTACCTTGAACTCACCACCTTGGGTTCTCCACCTAGGGCTCTCTACCTTGAACTCACCACCTTGGGTTCTCCACCTAGGGCTCTCTACCTTGCACTCATAATCTTGGCTCTCTAATTTGAACTCACCTCCTTCAGCTTTCTACTTTGGGCTCTCTACCTTGAACTCACCACCTTGGGCTCTCTACCTTTAACTCACCAACTAGGGGACTCTACCTCAAACTCTCAGCTGCATTGCATCAACTGAGAACTGCCATCGATTCTCTACTTCAGGCTCACCGCCAGGGATTCTGCCGCTGACTTGCTACCTTGGACTCTCTGCCATAGACACCCTACTCTGGACTTACCGCCTTGTATTTTGTCTTGGAATCTCTGAATATTCTCACCTTTAACCATAAACTCACCACCTTGGACTCTCTATGATAAATATCACCACCTCTGACTCTCGAACTTGATCTATCTACCTTGTGAACCCGAACTGAACAACCACGACTTAACTAGCAGTGTAGCTTAACTTTCTCTTTTCTTGCCTGATGAGAAAATCACTACTTACTTTTTTTATTTCTGGGAAAATGACACCCCGAGATCACCCACCGTTATCACTGAGGTCAGCCTATAATTATAGGTAACTGGAGGTCAGCGTATAAAATGAGGAGATTCCTGTATGGGCCATTTAGCTCTGGGTGAAGGAGGGAGAGCGGCTTGCCTGCCAGTCCAACCACAAAATAAGCACTCTGATTAGTCTGAAGCACAGGAGAGAGAGAGAGAGAGAGAGGGGAACAAACACACACACACGCACATCCCACTATAGACACAGGGCCAAAATTTCTCAGAAGAGGTAATTAAAAAGTTTAACAAAGATGCCAATTAAACACACGTTTTCCACATCTCTACAATATCATCTACTGTTGTACAAGCTGTGACAAATGCCTTCAATATGAAGCAGCCATGGAAACAGTTATAATGCACTTGACAAAAAAAAAAAGGCCACCCTTTCAAGGGCAAAACTGTGTGTGTAGTTCTGCTATGTTGCACTATTACAGTATTAGCATGATGGAATAATTTCATGGTTAAATAAAACAGCATAAACTATCCTTCTCCCCCTCCCCCCACACCAAGCATAATTTGTTTTTGTTGTTGCTATAATTTTTATTATGGGTTGTATTCCTGCATGCAGTACCTGTGACAGCTCTGTTGCATATATATCAGTGTATGTCAAAAATATCTAATCTTTGTACTCTTTCATTCCAAGCCTCTTTTTTCATTCTTAAAAGCAAGCCCCCCCCCCCTCTCCCCCAACAAGTGTTCAGACTAAAACAGTAAGATGAAGAAGCTGAAACAAAACAATGCTCTAGAAAGACAACAAGGACCATGCCGGCCTCTTGCAGAGTGCCCCATCATCACAAACAGACATTTTATTTATATATATATATATATATGTATAGGATAAGAGCATGATTTTTCCATTTGTCTTTATCAATCGACAACATGCGACATACACGGTACAACCATTTCAATACACTGTAAGTAAACACTAAGAACGCACCCTTCCCCTTCATACAATGCAAGTGTAAACATGAGTCATGTGTCGCATGAACCAGTTAAGCACCTCACAAAAAGAGGCACTGCCATTGTGAAAACACAAAATAAAGACTGGACACATCTCAAATCCAAATCAAGTCAATTATTGGCTACCTTCATACACACACAACACTGTTACTGACTTGGGATGAACGTCAGGTTTCACAGCTGTGGTGAAGTCTTTCGACCCTGGCAGTCACAGCCTTGAGAAAGACCTACCCACACACCTCACCCAAATCAGCATATAATCGCAATAATAATAATGCACCCACCCCAAAACTGTGGTAATAAATGCATGCAATCAAAATGGTCACGGGCCCAGGGAATCCATGTCCCAATCCAGGATTCTACCACTTCCTTCACATAACCACAATAAGGATTCTGGATACAGTACAACCAAATGTTTAGAAGTAACTAACACCTCTGGTACAGTTCTGTTTGGTGCATAACACTAAATCACAATTTGCAAGGGTGTATAAGAGCCGAGTGGAAACAGGGTCAGAAATCCAGCAGAGGTCTTGGTAGAGCACACGTTGCATAGCTATGAAAATCATCCGCCCTGCCAGCCTCACTTTCAGTGGCTGGCCGCTGGTCGCACCCCACTGTGCACACGTCCTCCCCGCTGATTTTATTACCCAACGCTCAAGTTCCCCCCAGAAAATACTCAAAGCCCGGTTTTGAAAGGGGGCCAAGGCAACTAGCACTGGTCCCACAGATTGTCCAGTCTGCCACTGAGGGCCAGTTTAAGCAGCTTAAGCTGCAGGTGTGCTGTTCTGCTTTCACTGTTTCAGTCACATCCCCCACTCTAGGGGCTTGTGCTTTCACAACATTGCCTGCCGTCTTGTGGGTGGGTGGGGGGGGGGGGGGGGGGGGGGGGTCAAGTCCAAGAAAATGATTGCTCTCTACCTTTCTGGATTCTCCAGATTTAGTCCAGTTCTGGTCGTTTATTCCTAACCAAAAGTAATCAGCTGCCCTACACCATCTTCATCTTCTGCAATCACATAACTGCAACTAGTGACTCATTCAACTAGTGACTCATTCAACTAGTGACTCATTCAACTAGTGACTCATGGCGAAACAGTGGGAAAAAGATGAGAAATGTCCTGTAACCCAAACCACAATGGTGAAATGAAAAGATGAGAAATGTCCTGTAACCCAAACCGAAAAGGCGAAGAAAAAAAAATCCTGTCACTCGAAATGCCCCAATGAAGTCAACAGAGGGTCAGAAGATGAAGTCAACTCCAATTCTCTGGGTATTATGGCTATAGACAAAGCAACTTTCCATCAGTCCACACACCATTTCTGCGAAAGGTTCACTACTCTTGTGTTATCCACTTCATTCCCTACTAGTTAACCGTCTCACTAGAAAATCAAGTAGTATTGTATTGTGTTGTGTTATATTCTTCATTCCCTCCTAGTTAACCTTACTTGGAAATCAAGTAGTATTGTATTGTGTTATACACTTCATTCCCTACTAGTTAACCTTCTCACTAGGAAATCAAGCAGTATTGTGAAACAAAAGGGGTTGTTCGCCTAGTGGTAACTTCATTTGCCTGGTGAGAACTTCCACGCAGCAAGCAAAGCACAGCTCAGGGAACACCAAGTGGCAGGACTACCGGCTCAGGGAACACCAAGTGGCAGGACTACCGGCTCAGGGAACACCAAGTGGCAGGACTACCGGCTCAGGGAACACCAAGTGGCAGGACTACCGGCTCAGGGAACACCAAGTGGCAGGACTACCGGCTCAGGGAACACCAAGTGGCAGGACTACCGGCTCAGGAAACACCAAGTGGCAGGACTACCGGCTCAGGGAACACCAAGTGGCAGGACTACCGGCTCAGGGAACACCAAGTGGCAGGACTACCGGCTCAGGGAACACCAAGTGGCAGGACTACCGGCTCTGGGAACACCAAGTGGCAGGACTACCGGCCCAGGGAACACCAAGTGGCAGGACTACCGGCTCTGGGAACACCAAGTGGCAGGACTACCGGCTCAGGGAACACCAAGTGGCAGGACTACCGGCTCTGGGAACACCAAGTGGCAGGACTACCAGCCCAGGGAACACCAAGTGGCAGGACTACCGGCTCTGGGAACACCAAGTGGCAGGATTGAAATCCATGCCATCAGCAGTGTTTCATCTACAGTAGTGTCCAGAGGCAGAAGGTAGGAGAGAACAGTTACAGGTTTCTAGGAGGAAAAGATGTCAATGACATTATGCCTTTTCTTCCGAGTCTAAAATTCTACAGGAGAAGGAAAATGACTACACACACATATACACAAAGCTGAAGTAAAATGAAGACCAAGATAACTTCCACCCAAAAGAAGGAGAAAATAATGAGCGTATATGGCCGCTACTGAGGCATCAGTGTCCTGGGGCGGCCAGCAGGGCAGCAGGCCTGTGTTGGCAAACCTGGGCCCAGAATGAAGACCAGTCATCCATTTCTCCACCTGAATTTGTCTGTGCTTTTCTTCTTTTTCTTCCATTAGACATGCTTGACGCAAGAGAAAAAATCCCTACACCACACAAAAAGGTTCTGTTGCTGTTCACAAGTTCTCACAATAAAAGGGAAACATCCAGCCGGCTCTCATAATCCGCACAGCTGTGTGTAACAGTGCCTGTCAGTCTCCTCAGCCATTTGAAAGTTTTCTTTCTCTGTTCACAAATTCTCACAGTACAGGAAAACATCTCACAGCCACTCTTAATTGAGGCAGCTGTGTATACTAAGTCGGTCTGCCGCCTCAGCCATTGCAAAGTCTCATTTCTTTGTGGTGTGAACTACGAGGCTCAGAATTCATTTGGCTGGGGCACGCTCATCAGCACCCCCTGGTGTTGTCAAACTGCTGGAGGTGCGAGCTTTGTTTGCGGCATCATCAGCTCCCTCCGGTGTTGCCGAACTGCTGGAGGTGTTTTCCTTCGTCACGGCACCCGCAACAGAGGAGGAGTCTGCCTCGTTCCCAACCACCACCTCTGCTGTTGCCAAACTGCTGGAGGAGTTGGACTTTGTTGGGGCACCTGCAAGCACACCCTCTGCTGTTGCCAAACTGCTGGAGTTGTTGGACTTTGTTGGGGCACCTGCAAGCACACCCTCTGCTGCTGCTGAACTGCTGGAGCTGTTGGCCTTGTGGCTACTGGTGCCGCAACCTTCTGAAGCGCTAGTTGTTCGGGAGCGTCGCCCTCCCTCTGATGAGCTGGTGGTGCGTGAGCGGGTGCCAGAAGGGCCGGAGAAAGCCTGACTTAGGCTGGAATGCATCTCTGACTCTGGGGGCTGCAGACAATGCAGTAATAACAAATGTTACTGTCACCCACAAATGCTCCTGTCACCTACAAATGTTACTGTTGCCCATAAATGTCAGTGTCACCTACAAATGTTACTGTTGCCCATAAATGTCACTGTCACCTACAAATGTTACTGTCACCTACAAATAATAATAATAATAATTATGTACATTTATCATGCGCTCATCAACGCCCTGAGCGCTCACATGATACATATTAACCTAAATATGATATTCTATACACATGTAGAGCATAGTCCTACCAAAACAATTTACATAAAGTAACACACTACAAACACACACTGACTGTAGCAGAAACTGGGTACTGATATTAGTTAGGATGGAAATACTGTGAGAAGAGGAAGGTTTTCAGTTTGGCTTTAAAAGATGACAGGGTTGAGCAGCGTCTAAGGTATTGTGGGAGTGAATTCCAAATGTGGGGTCCAAAGCAAGAGAAGGCGCGGAAGCCATGAGTCTTGCGTTTGTATTGTTGGATTTCCAGCATGCAGGTGTCAGAAGAAGAGTGTAGTGTACAAGATGGAGTGTAGACATGCAGCAGTTCAGAGAGGTAAGCAGGACCAGAACCATTTATAGCACTGAAACACATACAAGCGACTTTATACTTAATACGTTCTGAAATGGGAAGCCAGTGCAGTTTTTCCAGGAGAGGTGTTGAGTGGTTGTGACGGGGTGCCAAGAGAACAAGTCTTGCAGTGAAGTTCTGAATTTTCTGGAGAGGTTGGATGACAGAATTAGGTGTACCCATGAGGAGACAGTTGCAGTAGTCAAGCTGTGAAAGGATATAGGAAGTAACAAGAGTCT
This sequence comes from Alviniconcha marisindica, assembly GCA_018857735.1. Classification (NCBI taxonomy): domain Eukaryota; kingdom Metazoa; phylum Mollusca; class Gastropoda; family Provannidae; genus Alviniconcha; species Alviniconcha marisindica. The sequence goes on along the minus strand of JABMCL010000049.1, from coordinate 122,679 downwards.
TGGTTGCGTCTTCAGTGAGAAACCTGCAGATTGAACTAATGCGTTTAAGCTCAAAATAAGCAGTTTGGCAGATTTTTATGACGTGCTTCTTCATGGACAGTTTTGAGTCAAGAATGAATCCAAGGTTCCTGGCAGAATCAGAGATGGGGATGTTGTGAGAGCCAAGAGTAATTGAGTCAGGGAGGGAGACGGTAGAAGGTTTCAAGGAAGACGAAAAGGGAAAGAGAAGAGCTTCTGTTTTGTCGTCGTTCAGTTTGAGCTGATTTTCCGTCATCCATGTTTTTATGTAATCTGTGCATGCATTGCGTTCTTTGGTGAGGTTGGTCACTTCACTGAGAGGAGCGGATTTCTGGCGCTGTGTGTCATCTGCAAAAGCTGATGGTTTACAGAGTGGTTAGCTATGATGTCGGAGAGAGGCGTAGTGTACAGGACGAGGAGAATGGGCCCCAGTACTGAGCCCTGAGGCACACCGTACATGAGCTGTGATGGTGATGAAGACGAGTTATTGACTGAAGTGGACTGATATCTGAGAGGTATGAGTGAAACCACTGGAGTGCAGCAGACTGAATGCCAAAAACAGAGTTCAGGCGGGAGAGGAGAATTTGGTGGTCAATAGTATCAAAAGCGGCAGGAAGATCCAACAAAAGAAGAACAGAAATGTTGTCATTGTCCAGAGTGGAAAGAATATCGTTTACAATATGTAACAAAACGGTCTTGGTGCTGTGTCCTGCTCGACAGGCTGACTGAAAGGGATTGCTGAGGTTGTTTTCTTGGAGATGGGAGAGAAGTTTGTGGAGAACGACTTTTTCAAGAATTCTGGACACAAATGGAAGGTTAGAAATGGGACGGTAGTTTTTCAAAAGATTTTTGTCAAGTGATGGCTTTTTTTGGATGGCTACTGTCACCCACAAATGCTACTGTCACTACTGTCACCCACAAATGCTATTGTCACTGTCACCCACAAATGCTACTGTCACTACTGTCACCCACAAATGCTACTGTCACTGCTGTCACCCACAAATGCTACTGTCACTACTGTCACCCACAAATGCTACTGTCACTACTGTCATCCACAAATGAGCACTGACATTCACTTATTGGTTAGCTGCAACTGACCTTGTAAACACACATTATCAGTTTCAGAACTCTATTTATGTGAGTACATCCCTCACTGTTATAACTGAGATAAAGTGACCACCCACTGTGTATGAGTGTTGCTTATTTGGAACACCATGGCATGATCAACAGTTACATGTGCACCTACACATCTGAAACGGACACAGAGAGAGAAGAGACATAAACACACAGAGGGATGGAGATTATGACTATACTTTATTAATAATAATAATAAATGATTCTTATAAAGCACTGTTCTCTAACCAGAGTTAAACTCACTGCGCTGTACAAACATATTATGACAAAAACCACACTAACATACATTTCAAACAAACAGAATCTTAAATATTGTAGCCCAACATTATTGCCTATCAAACAATAACCATGTTACAGAGAGAGAGAGAGAGAGAGAGAGAGAGAGAGAGAGAGAGAGAGAGAGAGAGAGAGAGAGAGAGAGAGATGCATACACCAATCTCTGCTCATCCACTCAGATACAAAAATTAATAAATAATCAATACTCTTTCCTAGATCTCTCATGCTCCACCCCCCCCCTTTCATGTGCATCCATCTACATTCAAGAGCCACACACAGACACACCTTTTCTCAGACAAGATACTACAGTCTACTGGAAAGCCTGGGCAAACAAGGATGAAGATTTAAGCACGTCTTTTTCTTTTCCTTTTATGTACAAATCTGTCCCTGATGACAAACACAGCAACACTAAATACAACTACACAAAATAAAATATGAAGAACTGGAAACTGTTACTGTCTAAATTGTGAAACCTGCAAACAGAACTAAAATGAAGCAAAAGTAAGAGAGGTGCGCATCGGAATTTGCTGGAGAAAGAGAGAGAAGGACACACAGAAACAGACAGAGACAGAGACTGAGAGAGAATTTAAAAACTGTATTAAATGAACAAATGAAAGCAACCATGTAGAATAGATGTGGAAAGGGGGCAGACAGACAGTGAGACAAACAGACATAACAAAGAGGGACAGAAACGGAGAAAGACAGACTAATAACAAAGAGGGACAGAGACAGACATAACAAAGTGGGATAGAAACAGATGGACAGACTCGTAACAAAGAGGGACAGAGACAGACACATAAAGAGGGACAGAAACAGACACATAACAAAGTGGGACAGAGACAGAGACATAAAGAGGGACAGAAACAGACGGACAGACACATAACAAAGTGGGACAGAGACAGACACATAAAGAGGGACAGAAACAGACACATAACAAAGTGGGACAGAGACAGACACATAAAGAGGGACAGAAACAGACAGACACATAACAAAGTGGGACAGAGACAGACACATAAAGAGGGACAGAAACGGACAGACACATAACAAAGCAGGACAGAGACAGACACATAAAGAGGGACAGAAACAGACGGACAGACACATAACAAAGTGGGACAGGGACAGACACACAAAGAGGGACAGAAACAGATGGACAGACACATAACAAAGTGGGACAGAGGCAGACACATAAAGAGGGACAGAAACGGACAGACAGACACATAACAAAGTGGGACAGAGACAGACACATAAAGAGGGACACAAACAGACGGACAGACACATAACAAAGTGGGACAGAGGCAGACACATAAAGAGGGACAGAAACAGACACATAACAAAGAGGGACAGAGACAGACACATAAAGAGGGACACAGACGGACAGACACATAACAAAGTGGGACAGAGGCAGACACATAAAGAGGGACACAGACGGACAGACACATAACAAAGTGGGACAGAGGCAGACACATAAAGAGGGACAGAAACGGAGACAGACACATAACAAAGTGGGACAGAGGCAGACACATAAAGAGGGACACAACGACGGACAGACACATAACAAAGTGGGACAGAGGCAGACACATAAAGAGGGACACAGACGGACAGACACAAAACAAAGTGGGACAGAGGCAGACACATAAGAGGGACAGAAACAGACAGACACATAACAAAGAGGGACAGAGGCAGACACATAAAGAGGGACAGAAACAGATGGACAGACACATAACAAAGACAGACAGATAACAAAGAGGGACAAAAACACTCATAACAAAGTGGGACAGAGACAGACACATAACAAAGAGGGACAGAGACAGACACATAACAAAGAGGGACAGAGACAGACAGACATAAAAAGGAGGGACAGCAAGACCTACAGACAGAGAGAGAGAGAGAGAGAGAGAGAGAGAGAGAGAGAGAGAGAGAGAGAGAGAGAGAGAGGAGAGAGAGAGAGAGAGAGAGAGAGAGAGAGAGAGAGAGAGGTTAACAAATGCCATAGTCAGTCAGAGAGAAAGAGAATGCTATTTAATGCCACAGTCTGAGAGAAAGAGAATGCTATTTAATGCCACAGTCAGAGAGAAAGAGAATGCTATTTAATGCCACAGTCTGAGAGAAAGAGAATGCTATTTAATGCCACAGTCTGAATCAGAGAGAAAGAGAATGCTATTTAATGCCACAGTCTGAGAGACGGGGAGAGGAGGATGTTGTTAAATGCCACAGTCTGTGTGTTGACAGAGCTAGCGGGAAGGAAAGAAGGCAGAGGAAGACAAAGAGTAAAAAGGTTGATGCTGACTCCTGCAGCAGAGGTCATTACTATACCTGCTGTTTCCAACATATAACAACAACAAAAGGACATTTTGTTTGAAACATAACAATGAACATATATATATATTAAGATGTTCAACAATACCCAAAATGAGAAGAGAGTGAAACGAGAGAGAATCATTCCTATTGCTATTACAGACAGGTCCTAGACACCGCTATCAGCTCACCTCCACTCTGAAGTCCTCAAGACGCTTGTAGTGAGACAGTGCTTCCTTCAGTTTGGGGTTGATGTCAATCTTCTTCCGAGAGTACTTCAAGAAAGCCCAGAACTTCTCCAGTCCATACAACTGGTCTGTGCAACAAACCATGGAAAAAAGTGGTCAGGAAACGTAAACTATTACCAGTGGCATCAGCAAATAAACTGACACCACACTCTAAACAGCTGGTTGGTGAAATATGTCAAGATAGTGTGTTGAAATACAAAAATAAATAAAAGAATAAAAAATGCAAGGAAAGCACTGATGCTGGTATTACCAATTTCTTCCCCCGTTTGTGTGTGTGCATGTGTGTGTGCACACACACACAAGTGTGCGTATGTGTGTGTGCATACGTGCATATGTGTGTATGTGTGTGCGTGCGTGCATTCGTGTGTGTGTGCATATGTGCACGTCCATCTCCCCCTCCCCCCATCCAAACGGTTCCAAAAACTTCTCTCACCCAACAAATCCAACCTGCGGAGCAAGAGTAAGAAGATGACACTTACTGCTTTCGTAGTCTCTAAGAGTTTCTTCCTGAAAGTCATTGAACACCTCTTGGCGAAATCGTTTTTCCAAACCATAGCTGAAGTAGCGGAACAGGCATTCCAGTCCGTACCTGCAACATCAAACACAACACCTCACTAACTGGCTCGGAACAAGCACTCCAGTCCACCTGGATGGTATTCTGAACACTCAGTGTCTGCAGAAAAGCAGAGCTGCTGGGAAGGAGTGTAAAGGTGAAAAAGTTCTGAATGGTAGATGGGGGCTTAATGAGGAATGGTCTTAAAGCAAAGCAAGGTCAAGGACAACTTGTATTTGATCCTCTGCTCAACAGGTAGCCAATGAAGAGAATGAAGCATAGGAGTGACGTGGGCAGATGTGGTTGTTCTGAAAATGAGCATGGCCCCATCAACAGACAACTCTGGCAACATGGGCCCATCAACAGACAACTCTGGCAACATGGGCCCATCAACAGACAACTCTGGCAACATGGGCCCATCAAAAGACAACTCTGGCAACATGGCCCCATCAACAGACAACTCTGGCAACATGGGCCCATCAACAGAACACTCAAGAGCAACATGGATCAGCAACATGGGCACATCAACAGAACACTCAGAGCAACATGGATCAGCAACATGGGCCCATCAACAGAACACTCAAGAGCAACATGGATCAGCAACATGGGCACATCAACAGAACACTCAAGAGCAACATGGATCAGCAACATGGGCACATCAACAGAACACTCAGAGCAACATGGATCAGCAACATGGGCACATCAACAGAACACTCAAGAGCAACATGGACCAGCAACATGGGCACATCAACAGAACACTCAGAGCAATATGGATCAGCAATATGGGCTCATCAACAGAACACTCAGAGCAATATGGACCAGCAACATGGGCACATCAACAGAACACTCAAGAGCAATATGGACCAGCAACATGGGCACATCAACAGAACACTCAAGAGCAATATGGACCAGCAACATGGGCACATCAACAGAACACTCAAGAGCAATATGGACCAGCAACATGGGCACATCAACAGAACACTCAAGAGCAATATGGACCAGCAACATGGGCACATCAACAGAACACTCAAGAGCAATATGGACCAGCAACATGGGCACATCAACAGAACACTCAAGAGCAATATGGACCAGCAACATGGGCACATCAACAGAACACTCAAGAGCAATATGGACCAGCAACATGGGCACATCAACAGAACACTCAGAGCAACATGGGCACATCAACAGAACACTCAGAGCAATATGGACCAGCAACATGGGCTCATCAACAGAACACTCAAGAGCAATATGGACCAGCAACATGGGCTCATCAACAGAACACTCAGAGCAACATGGATCAGCAACATGGGCTCATCAACAGAACACTCAGAGCAACATGAGCAACATGGGCCATCAACAGAACACTCAGACAACATGGATCAGCAACATGGGCCCATCAACAGAACACTCAGAGCAACATGGATCAGCAACAGAACACACAAGAGCAACATGGGCCCATCAACAGAACACTCAGAACAACATGGATCAGCAACATGGGCCCATCAACAGAACACTCAGAGCAACATGGACCAGCAACATGGGCACATCAACAGAACACTCAGAGCAACATGGACCAGCAACATGGGCCCATCAACAGAACACTCAGAGCAACATGGACCAGCAACATGGGCTCATCAACAGAACACTCAGAGCAACATGGATCAGCAACAGAACACACAAGAGCAACATGGGCCCATCAACAGAACACTCAGAACAACATGGATCAGCAACATGGGCTCATCAACAGAACACTCAGCAACAAGGGTGCATGCAATCAATGTATAAAGCACTGCAAAGAGGACACTTGCTGCATCTTTAATTCTCTTCATAGGGAGCGTCAACATATCTGAAAGAGTAAATTCACAATAAACAACACACACTGAAGCTGATCTGCTGCTCACAATCTACTCTGGTTAGTCTTATGTGTTTGAAGATGATTTGTTTCCCTCAGAATGCCAGCAGTGAACATTTTCACACTGTCCCCCACAACACAGGCTGCAGGATGCTGACTCCCAAAAGTATCTCATTCCAATCAGAAAAAAATAAAATAATCAACAAAGCTGTGACATTTTTGCCATGTATTCATGTGTTTCTCTTTTCTTTCTTAATGACCATATCATTTCACTGCTGGCACTTTAATATTAAAGTTGCCACAATAATGAGTCGAAACACCCCACTACTCAAAGTTTGTTTCTGGTTTCTTCCTGCTTTCTGAATTGTTTGCCACCCCATACAGGTGTGTGTACTGTTCAAATAGTTAAGCATTAGCACCTTTGGTTCCAAATCACTCTAAACACAATTTCTACAAATAATTTTTTTTTCTTGCTGGCTGAGAAGTCATCAGTTCCGGTTTCTGTTGAGTAGACATGATAAACTAACTGCTGTCACAGGACTAGATCCTTGTCACCAACACTTGTCAACAAGTCTCAGGCTCATGTTTCATCAACACTGACCAGCTGAGGAGCTGTGAAACGTGAGAGAAGCGCGTGGCAGATCGTGATGCTGATTGTTTACCAACATGTGTGAGAAGCGCGTGGCAGATCGTGATGCTGATTGTTTACCAACACGTGAGAGAAGCGCGTGGCAGATCGTGATGCTGATTGTTTACCAGCACGTGCCAGAGGCGTTTTGTAAAGGGGGAGTTTTTAGTATTTTACAAAAGGATTTTTTTCTTACTTCACTAGGATGAGTAAACCATGGAACAGTTCACTCTTCCAACTTCAACCCACATACACAAACTAGCATGTTTAAAAAAATCCACCTCTCACATCCCAGTATGATTATCAATATATAAATATACTTATAATGGTTGCATGCTAATGCAACAAAAATGAAGTAACACTTGAGGTGGGACCTTTCCTGACAAATCAACATTATGATCAGTCTACCACCCATCATCACCCACTAAAACTGCCCCAATGCAGTCAATGGGAATCAGTCCTTGTACTATCAACTCTAAAGGTGTCACCATAAAAAATACTCCCCCCCCCCCCCCCAAAAAAAAATAAGGGATGGTGGTGGGGGGTGTGTGTGTGTCATGAAACAGCAATACAAGAATACTTTATTCCTACTTAAAAAAGAAATTCAGTTGTCCGCCTTTGACAAATAATAACAAGTACATAAAAATATAATTAAATGCTATATAGTTTCACTCACTTAAGTAGAATAAAAACTTGGTAAAATCAAGTAAATAAACAGTAAGAGAAAAATACAGTTGCACTCACAATGACAATGGTCATTGCACATTGTGCAAAAGCACAGAGTGTAAATAGTATCACAGCAATTTTGCATTTGCAGTATGCTGCGAACAAAAGAGAGCTAGGTGAAAACAAACAAAAAACAATCTATAAGCTTCTTGCTTAAAATCTTTTTATTTACTTTCTACTTGACTTGGTAAAACAAAGTTGACGATTTGCTAATACTGTAGCAGGACTTCACTTGGAACAGTGCACATAACACCACAACATCAGTGCTGTGGCTTTCATCTGGGATGTGCGCTAAGTTACGAACACTTAGTTGTCACTTGTCATTTCCACACAGCCGATACAAAGTGGCCAAATTACATTAAAAATAATCAAGCAAACACTGCAAAAGCAAAAAAAAATTTTTTTTACATGCTTGCCATGCAAGGATCATGTTTAATCAGCAAAATACCAGGAAGGCCAGATCACACAAATGATTGCTTGTTGTGAAGTTATGGCTGATGTTGGCAGTATGCACCCAACTAAGTAAACAAAGAGTGTTCACAACTATTATCAAAAATATTTCGAGTGTTACACAAGCTTTTCAGAGTCCTGAGGGCCAATGAACACATTAAGTGCCTATCATTAAGAGCCCTCATTGTATGTTATGCTCATGACAAATCGTGTTAGGTACCTTTCAAAAAGTATAATATATGCCCATGCTGATCTACCAGTTGTTACTACTGTTTTGCTTCAACTTTCATCTGCAAAGAACATCAGACCAATTCATCAGGTTTTCCAATACTGCGCTTTCTCACACAGAAAATGAGCACACCAAGTCACTTACTGTCCGGCACAACACCAAATGGAAATTCACGACAAAAAACAAATCTTTATTTTCTCCACAGTTTCCTGCCATTCTGCTTCCTCGCTCAGAACAAATGCCAGTTTGGCACAATTCATACTACAGGGTTTTACATTCAAACCACCTATTTAAGGTTTGACATTCAAACCACCTATTTAGGGTTGGACATTCAAACCACCTATTTAGGGTTGGACATTCAAACCACCTATTTCTGGCAAGCTGCAGTAAACATTTTCACCTTGTTACTGTTTTCCTTTAGAGAGTAATGAGTATTCTTACACTGAACAGAATTTTTATGGTCCAGTTAATACGTTTAACAAAATCTGGCTTTTGGGGCTGCAGATTTCCAAATTATGTCTTGGAATCCATCAACAATCACTTAGAAGGCTATTGTGCCTGGTTGTTTTCTTGTTTGCTGTGTTTGCAGGCCGTTATTCACTGTCGATTGTAAGTACCAATTTCGGTGTCACAGAAATTGTCTTCTACTGTGAGTTTTGCAATGCAAAATATTTTTTGTGAAAACATGTTTGCACCAATTTAAAGATTGCATGTGGTCAAAATGAACCTAACGGTCACGTTCAAACTCTCTACTCTAAGTATTATCAATTATCTTATGTGCTGACCAGGGCAAAGCGCCTACATCACTTTCCAAATCTTGGTAGTGCACCGAACAACCCGTTCAATGCCACTTCTGACGCATGACTATATAACCAAAAAGTATACACTCCACTGTATCAACTTACCTGTATCCAGTTTGGGCATCTTCCACAGCCATTCTTACCTGTATCCAGCTTGGGCATCTTCCACAGCCAGTCTTTTGAATTCTTTGTACATGGTCTTGTTGAAGCGCTGCCTCAGGAAGAAGGACCAGAAGCGAAACATGGTGTTCATCTCCTGTGACTGGCCCACACCTAGCCGCTTGCGCTCTTCAACCAAAAAGTCAACAAATCCAATCACTCCCTTAGCTGGCCACACTCTCCCGTCTGGGGATTTTCTTCACAGGCAAGGGTCATGGGGAAGGGTCAGATAGCATTCCCCGTCTGGGGCTTTTCTTCCTAGGCAAGGATCACGGGGAAGGGTTAGGATCATGGGGAAGGGTCACATACCATTCCCTGTCTGGGGCTGTTCTTCATAGGCAAGGATCACAGGGAAGGGTTAAAATCATGGGGAAGGGTCACATACCATTCCCTGTCCAGATTTGTCTCATAGGAAAGAATCATGGGGAAGGTTTAGGATCATGGGGAAGGGTCACACATCATTCCCTGTCTGCAGTACTTCTAAATATTTTTCAATTGGATATTAGCCTGTGTGCTCATATGAGTAATGAATGACTGTGCAGGCCAACTGTAGAACAGCATTCCCTAGTGAAATGTGTGTACGACCACATGTGGCACTGTCTGACACTACTCAGTCTGGAATGGATGTGCAACAGGGGCAACAGGTTAGGTTAGGGTAACTGCTGGTTCATGTTAGACCTGACCCTTGAAAACAGCCCCTGGACCATCTAAACACTGCAGCTAGGAGTCGCCTGTAAAATATTTCTAGGGGCCCTGAGGCAGTGACCATCATCACTGTCATCATCACTGTCATCACACCCTAGTGCACAGCACCACTGACACTCATTCACTCTCATACACACTATCATCACTGTCATCACACCATCATCACTGTCATCACACCCGAGTGCACAGCACCACTGACAATCATTCACTCTCATACACACCATCATCACTGTCATCACACCATCATCACACCCTAGTGCACAGCACCACTGACACTCATTCACTCTCATACACACTATCATCACTGTCATCACACCATCATCACTGTCATCACACCCAGTGCACAGCACCACTGACAATCATTCACTCTCATACACACCATCATCACTGTCATCACCCCACATCATAAACACCCTAGTGCACAGCACCACTGACACTCATTCACTCTCATACACACCATCATCACTGTCATCACACCATCATCACTGCCCATCACACCCTAGTGCACAGCACCACTGACACTCATTCACTCTCATACACACATCATCACTGTCATCACACCACCATCACTGTCATCACACCCTAGTGCACAGCACCACTGACACTCATTCACTCTCATACACACTATCATCACTGTCATCACACCATCATCACTGTCATCACACCCTAGTGCACAGCACCACCGACACTCATTCACTCTCATACACACCATCATCACTGTCATCACACCATCATCACTGTCATCACACCCTAGTGCACAGCACCACTGACACTCATTCACTCTCATACACACCATCATCACTGTCATCACCTCACACCCTAGGCACAGCACCACTGACACTCATTCACTCTCATACACACCATCATCACTGTCATCACACCCTGGTGCACAACACCACTGACACTGATTCACTCTCATACACACCATCATCACTGTCATCACACCCTGGTGCACAGCACCAGACACTGATTCACTCTCATACACACCATCATCACTGTCATCACACCCTGGTGCACAACACCACTGACACTGATTCACTCTCATACACACCATCATCACTGTCATCACACCCTGGTGCACAGCACCACTGACACAGACCATCATTCTCTCTCATACACACCATCATCACTCACTCTCATACACACCATCATCACTCACTCTCATACACACCATCATCATTCACTCTGATATACATCATCATTCAGGCTGATGTACATCACCATTCATTCTGATACACAACACCATTCACACTCTGAGACATATAACTCACACTGACGCACATCATCATTCACTCTGATACACATCATCATTAACACTCTGACACACATCACCATTCACTCACACTCTGATACACATCATTCACTCTGATACACATCATCATTAACACTCTGACAGTGACACACATCACCATTCACTCACACTCTGATACACATCATTCACTCTGATACACATCATCATTAACACTCTGACAGTGACACACATCACCATTCACTCACACTCTGATACACATCATTCACTGTGATACACATCATCATTAACACTGTGACACACATCACCATTCACTCACTCTGATACACATCATTCACTCTGATACACATCATCATTAACACTGAAACACATCACCATTCACTCACTCTGATACACATCATCATTAACACGCTGACACACATCACCATTCACTCACTCTGATACACATCATCATTAACACGCTGACACACATCACCATTCACTCACTCTGATACACATCATTCACTCTGATACACATCATCATTCACACTCTGACACACATCACCATTTACTCACACTCTGATACATATTATCATTCATTCTGAAACACACTGCCTGATGCACACCACCATTCACACTCTGATGCATATCACCTGATGCACACCACCATTCACACTCTGATGCACACCTCCATTCACACTCTGATGTATATCACCTCATACACTCCATCATTCAAACTATGATACACATCTCCATTCACCATGTTCACACTGATACACTTTATTATAGTTACCTTGATTAATTGTTTAGTATTAACTGTTTAGTTCTTTCGAACTAAATCTGGAGTCACAATGCGATACACATCAACATTCACACTCTGAATAGTCTGATGCACATCATCATTCACACTCTGATACACATCACCATTCACACTCTGATGCACATCACCATTCACACTCTGATGCACATCACCATTCACACTCTGATGCACATCACCATTCACACTCTGATGCACATCACCATTCACACTCTGATACACACCACCATTCACACTCCGATACACATCACCATTCACACTCCGATACACATCACCATTCACACTCTGATACATATCACCATTCACACTCTGATACACATCATCATTCACACTCTGAATAGTCTGATACACATCACCATTCACACTCTGAATAGTCTGACACACATTACCATTCACACTCTGAATAGTCTGACACACGTTACCATTCACATTCTGACAAACATCACCATTCCCACTCTGATACACATCACCATCCACATTCTGAATAGTCCGATACACATCACCATCCACATTCTGAATAGTCCGATACACATCACCATTCCCACTTTGATACACATCACCATTCACCCTCTGATCCATATTACCATTCACACGCTGATACACATCACCATTCACACTCTGAATATTCTGACACACATTACCATTCACACTCTGATACACATTACCATTCACACTCTGATAACATCACCATTCACACTCTGAACAGTCTGACACACATTACCATTGACACACTGACACACATAATCATCCACACTCTGAACAGTCTGATACACATTACCATTCACACTGAACAGTCTGATTGATACACATTACCATTCACACTGAACAGTCTGATACACATTACCATTCACACTGAACAGTCTGATACACATTACCATTCACACTGAACAGTCTGATACACATTACCATTCACACTGAACAGTCTGATTGATACACATTACCATTCACACTGAACAGTCTGATACACATTACCATTCACACTGAACAGTCTGATACACATTACCATTCACACTGAACAGTCTGATACACATTACCATTCACACTGAACAGTCTGATTGATACACATTACCATTCACACTGAACAGTCTGATACACATTACCATTCACACTGAACAGTCTGATACACATTACCATTCACACTGAACAGTCTGATTGATACACATTACCATTCACACTGAACAGTCTGATACACATTACCATTCACACTGAACAGTCTGATACACATTACCATTCACACTGAACAGTCCGATACACATTACCATTCACATTCTGAATAGTCTGTTACGCATCATCATTCACACTCAATAATCTTATATATACCATCATTCACACTCTGAATAGTCTGACACACATCATTATTTGCAGTCTGATACACATCACCAATCACACTCCAAACAGTCTGACAGTGATATAAATAATCATTTACAGTCTGATATGCATTACCAATCACACTCATTACATTACCATTCACACTCTGACACACATTACCATTCACACTCTTGACACACATTACCATTCACACTCTTGACACACATTACCATTCACACTCTTGACACACATCATCAGTCAGACTTCAATGGGATTGCATTAGGGTTTCTAAAAACCATGCACAGCATACCCAAATGTGTCCCAAAAATGCATACAGGTAAATAATTTTCACATCCCCGTAAACTGTGCCAGCGGGGTTCTAATGATTCCCAAAACAGCCTGCACACTGTCTGAGTGACCCTGCTGCTCTCCCACACCCCAGGTCCCTCAATTCCAAGGACAGTCTGCCATCAGTGGTTTTCTCTCTGTCCTTCAGTCTAGCTCTAACAGATCAGCTGGTCTTGAATGACACATCAGTCACAGTCAAAAGTGGCTAAGGTGAAGCAAACTGCCCAAAGCCCATCAGCTTAAATCAGTCAAACCATCATAACAGATGTTTGTCAGGAAGAAATTCACATCATGTGGGACTCCATGGCAGTCAGATTTACACACACATACTTTTACTAAAGCTGTTTAGTGATACTCACTTTGCAGCACATTATGAGAGAGATGGGGGGGATGGGGGGGGGGGATATGCCTGTGAATACTGTCTGCTGATTAGGAAGAGGAAATCATCTGCAGTGTTAGTCGTCTTTCTTAACCGTGTTCAGTTGACAGCCACAACTCTTACACACGGGGCTTCAGCTGTTATTGTCATTGCAGCCAGTCAGCAAAGGGCCGAGCCACTCACCGTTGATGCACTTGCTGTGGTATTTGTGGTAGACATGCCATACAAAGTGGTTTTCCTTCAGCAGTCCGTGGGATGGGTGTTCAAAGCTGGGGAATGGCTGTGGTGTGCTGCTGTAGCTTTCTGCAGATGGACTGAATGCAAAACATGTCACAGTGAACACTTCAATACACCACCACACCACAGGAACCTTAAGCCCGTTCTTCATTGGGCCAACATTTGCTTCGCCCAACACAGTTCGGAGTATTCGTCAAACTTTACTTTGTTTTTTAACTGAGCTCACAGGTCGCTGAACAGGGTTCGGACAATTTGACGAACTATACTTCGATCTTAATTGGCTTAAAATGAGATGCAAGCTTTGGCCCGAACTTGCAGCACAAGCGCAGCAGACAGCCTGATCCAAAATGAAGGCTAAGTCAAGTCGTCACGTCAATATACTTTTAATCATCCCTCACAGGGTAATTCAACTAACTACTATATCATTCTGGGTCCCAGATACAAGGCTGCGCCTCCCACAAGTCAACAAACAAACAAATTCCCTCTGAAGCGAGTGAAGTACCTAGCAATACTGTCATCCATTCCCCCCCCCCCCCCCTCCTCATCCACAGGAGAGCTCTCTGCTCTCAGCCAATCTGAGGCAAGGTTCGTCAAATCGGGTGAATATTCGCAGAACATGCTGAGCAAAGCTATTTGGACCCTGAATATAGCTTGATTGCAGTTCAACAAATAACCCGAACTATATTTGCTGAATACTTCCAACTATGTTTGCGAACAAATGTTCGCCCAATTAAGAACGGGCTTTAGCCACAGGAAAAGTCAAGACACCAGATCATTTAACACACCATGAGATCACAGGAATATTAGCCCCTCATCACAGTGAAAAGTCATGACACAAGGAGATCATTTAAAAACTATACATTAAAAAAATATATTCTGCAGAACACAGACTTTTGTCCTTCTTAATTACTTTAAGGGGGCTTTAGATCTGTTCACAAAAAGGTGAATATGGCACCTTACACCTACAGCAAGCAACAACACCACATAGCACCTGACAACACCCACATATCACCTGGTTCTGTGTCATACACTACCTGACAACACCCACACATATCACCTGGTTCTGTGTCATACACTACCTGACAACACCCACACATATCACCTGGTTCTGGGTCATACACTACCTGACAACACCCACACATATCACCTGGTTCTGTGTCATACACTACCTGACAACACCCACACATGACCTGGTCCTGTATCATACACTACCTGACAACACCTACACATATGACCTGGTTCTGTATCATACACTACCTGACAACACCCACACATATGACCTGGTTCTGTATCATACACTACCTAACACCCACACATATGGCCTGGTTCTGTATCATACACTACCTGACAACACCCACACATATGGCCTGGTTCTGTACAATATGCTACCTGACAACACCCACACATATGACCTGGTTCTGTATCATACACTACCTGACAACACCCACACATATCACCTGGTTCTGTATCATACACTACCTGACAACACCCACACATATCACCTGGTTCTGTATCATACACTACCTGACAACACCCACACATATCACCTGGTTCTGTATCATACACTACCTGACACCCACACATATCACCTGGTTCTGTATCATACACTACCTAACACCCACACATATCACCTGGTTCTGTATCATACACTACCTAACACCCACACATATCACCTGGTTCTGTATCATACACTACCTGACAAGCCACCCACCAACCCCCCATATAATAATAATAAATGCATTTCTAATGAATCCCTCTATGACCATACATGTGTGAGGCTCAAAGAGCTGTACATGAAACATTACAACAATACGCAACCTAATTTAATAATGGATTACTTACGTCACTCTATTCTGCCCCCCGCCCCCCTATTTCTGGATCAGACACTACCTAACAACACCCCCACAAGTATTCTGGGCCTTGTTCTGTTTCACATGAAGACACAGTACCTGAGAACACCCCCACAAATATTCTGGGCCTTGTTCTGTTTTAACTTACACACTATTCTGGGCCTTGTCTGTTTCAATGAAGACACTACCTAACAACACCCCCACAAATATTCTGGGCCTTGTTCTGTTTCACATGAAGACACAGTACCTGAGAACACCCCCACAAATATTCTGGGCCTTGTTCTGTTTCACATGAAGACACAGTACCTGAGAACACCCCCACAAGTATTCTGGGCCTTGTTCTGTTTCACATGAAGACACAGTACCTGAGAACACCCCCACAAGTATTCTGGGCCTTGTTCTGTTTCACATGAAGACACAGTACCTGAGAACACCCCCACAAATATTCTGGGCCAAGTTCTGTTTCACATGAAGACACAGTAGCGGAAAAAAACACCATAGATATTCTGGGCCTGGTTCAGTCATGGAAAACACCCCCACAGATATTCTGGGCCTGGTTCAGTTTGTTATTATCACAGCCTACCTCTGTGAGTAACATGCTGAGTTGTGGCGAGAGCGAGAGCGGTGAATTTGAGAATCCATCACCCAACCGACATGGCCTTCAACTGGTGGATTGCTGCTATGTCGGGTCTTCTTCTTCCTTGGAGTCTGAACAAATAATTCACATATTTTAATATTGCTGGACTTTCCACAAAACATTACACCACAAAAACACATTTAAATGAAGTCTGTCACCCTGTGCAGCAATACAGCCACCATTGAGTGCCTAGATGCTTAAGCGACTGGTTTGCGCAGTATATCATAAAAACATACTTTGTTTGCGCTCTCTCTAATCATTAGTAAGAGTACACCCACACACCTGTTTGGTAGAAACATATCCACGGTACAGAAAACACAGAACTGACAAACATTCAACGAAGTTCTGAACCATCACTGTAACCTTGACTTTTCCATGGCAATCCAACAATTTTACAAGACACTCCAGCTTGTGATGATGTACCATCAAACTAAGTTTGGTTGCAAAATGAACAGCAGCTCTGAAGATATAGTAGAAACAATCATATTTTCAATTATATGAGCCCCCACTGTGACCTTTTGAAGTTTGCTGTGACCTTAACCTTGATCAAAGCAATCCATTATTTCCATGGGACACTTTGTAGGCAGGGGAATTGCTTCAAAGGCAAAACTCTGAAAACTACTGGGTGATGGACCCCCCCCCCCCCCCCCCCCCCCGCCGATAAAATAAATTGAAAAGCAAAAGAAAAAAACAAAGGCTATCTTGAGGAAATTTCAATGGAAATAAAGAATATTGACATGAAATTGCGTGGTGACACCTTCCTTCTTCATCTCCTCATAAATGTTCACTCCAATTCAACTAATAACCCACTCCCACTTCAACTTACTGGTACAGCCACTGTTGTCAAACTTTTCATCACAGCTGACAACTCAAGCTATAGACATGGTAACTCTGTAAAAACGTTCAGAACATCTGCTTTTTTTCTCTGTCTAA
Organism: Alviniconcha marisindica; assembly: GCA_018857735.1. Taxonomy (NCBI): domain Eukaryota; kingdom Metazoa; phylum Mollusca; class Gastropoda; family Provannidae; genus Alviniconcha; species Alviniconcha marisindica. The sequence continues at coordinate 104,869 of JABMCL010000049.1, read as the reverse complement.
AGATGGCACAGAAGTGTGTAGGGGTGATAGCACTAAGGCCTGCCTATGAGAGTAACAACAGCCAGCCACTGTGTTCACAATTAAATCAACTAAGTCCGCTTCGCATATTTGGCGCGGAGCTAAAACTGGTCCTTCCTACTGGACCCTGGATTTTTTTCCCAGCAGGCATTTCCCCCCTCTGCAGTAAGTCTGTTTCACTGGTGTGGAAATTTGTGTTTTCGTGGAGAGTTCCTGATGATCTACCACCAAACTAGTTTGATTGCAAAAGAATCATTGTTCAGAAATTATAGTATAAACAGTGATATTTTGAATATATAAAAGTCTTGATTGTAACCTTGAAGATAACGACTAAATTTCTGGGAAGACATTCCATCCAGTGAAGAGGAACCACAATATGAAGTTTGGTTACAAAAGGTAGAGTGGTTCATGAAGTAGTAGTAATTGGATTTTAGCATCACTGTCAGTGTGAGAATTCACACCTGATTCCACTGAGACTGATCCATACAGGCCAACAATGTGAGAATTCACACCCGATTCCACTGAGACTGATCCATACAGGCCAACAGTGTGAGAATTCACACCCGATTCCACTGAGACTGATCCATACAGGCCAACAGTGTGAGAATTCACACCCGATTCCACTGAGACTGATCCATACAGGCCAACAGTGTGAGAATTCACACCTAATTCCACTGAGACTGATCCATACAGGCCAACAGTGTGAGAATTCACACCTGATTCCACTGAGATTGATCCATACAGGCCAACAGTGTGAGAATTTGCACCTGATTCCACTGAGATTGATCCATACAGGCCAACAGTGTGAGAATTCACACCCGATTCCACAGCCACCGACAGACAGGGGGAATCACCGTCAACAATGTTTCAGAGCAACTTACAAAACAAATTACAAATACACAACAGCGACATTTCAGTGAGTTGAAAGTTAATTGCTGTGTTGAAAAAAAAACTGTTTTTAATGGAGTTGGAATGTAACCAAGCTAGATTTGGATGTTGGCATATTTTGTTGTCTGGAGATCATACTAACTCCAGTTGGGGTGAACAGTTTTTGTTCCTTTTTGCTGTTGTTGCCACTATTCCACCATGCTACACTCCGTTTAGTCAACACTCGCCATGTCCCACCAAGTGCTTATCGACAGACCAGCTGTGCTCGGGGTTCATACAGACAAATCCTTTCAAAATTCACAAACTTTTCACAAACCTTTGCAATATGGCGCAGAAAAGCAACACAAAGGTACGCAACTCTTCCTCACATCCGATAAAGGGGCGCAACCCTTAATGTAGCCAATGGCTGACGTACTCTATCAGTCAAAACTGATTGGAAGTGTATACTTTGTGATTTCGCACAGCAAATCAATTTTTGTTAAACTACTGTTCAGTCTTGGGAAGTGCAGTTTCTGACTGGTAAGCTGATAGTTTTTCCCTAGCACTCTGAAGACCACAAAATTCACAAACTTTCACAGACCCCACTCAGTTTTCATAGACTTTCAAGGCCTTGAAAAGCATATCCCATTTTGTCCAAACTTTAAAAACCCTTCAAAGACTGTGCAAACCATGTGTGCTGCAATGCTCCAGTGTACTGGCCACATGCTCTGCCCAGCTTTTCTGAAGATCGTCTATAGCTTGGATCTCTTCACAAGAGCAAAAACATATTTCTGATTTGTAAAGCAACCATTTGCTTTGAATGAAACCCCCTCACCCCCCAAAAAACATAAAAGCATTAGGAGACCTGTGGGTCGTGAGGTCGTCCTGTGTCCTTCAACACTGGGTAGAAGCGAGGTTCGTTTTTACTACTGCGAGGTGTGCGGGGCTGATGCGCACTCTGGCGACCAGGTGTGTCAGGTACTCGTGCTGGTAACGACCTTGGGATGTCCATCAACAGACTCTGGGGTGGAGATGGTACCTTCATGGGTTCTGCCAAAGGAGAGTGTCAGCAAGTCAGTGATCTGAACATGGCAAAAATAACAATAGTCGCTGATTTGAACATGGCAAAAATAACAATAGTCACTGATCTGAACATGGCAAAAATAACAATAGTCACTGATCTGAACATGGCAAAAATAACAATAGTCAGTGATGTGAACATGGCAAAAATAACAATAGTCAGTGGTCTAAACCTGGCAAAAATACAGCATCAGTCATACATCTAAAGCTGGCCATAAAAAATGACAACAGTGGTCTAAACCTGGCAAAAACAAAGCATCACTCGGTGATCTAAATCTAGTAGACACAGCATCAGTAAGTGGTCTAAACCTGGCAAAAACAAAACATCACTCGGTGATCTAAATCTAGTAAAGACACAGCATCAGTCAGTGGTCTAAACCTGGCAAAAACAAAGCATCACTCACTGATCTAAACCTGGCATAAACATGAGTCACTGACCTAAATCTAGTGAAGACACAGCATCAGTCAGTGGTCTAAACCCGGCATAAACAACGCGTCAGTCAGCGACCTAAACCCGGCATAAACAACGCGTCAGTCAGTGACCTAAACCCGGCATAAACAAAGCGTCAGTCAGTGATCTAAACTTGGCAAAAACAAAGCATCACTCACTGATCTAAATCTAGTGAAGACACAGCGTCAGTCAGTGGTCTAAACCTGGCAAAAACAAAGCATCACTCACTGATCTAAATCTAGTGAAGACACAGCGTCAGTCAGTGGTCTAAACCTGGCATAAACACAATGTGAGTCATTGATCTAAATCTGGCAAAAACAAAGCATCACTCACTGATCTAAATCTAGTGAAGACACAGCGTCAGTCAGTGGTCTAAACCTGGCAAAAACAAAGCATCACTCACTGATCTAAATCTAGTGAAGACACAGCGTCAGTCAGTGGTCTAAACCTGGCATAAACACAATGTGAGTCATTGATCTAAATCTGGCAAAAACGCAGCATCAGTCAGTGATCTAAACTTAGGGAAAATAGGATGTGTAACAAAAACAGGGTGCCAGTTAGTGATCCAAATTTAGTAATGCTACGAATAAGAAAAACAGCATTAGTTAGTGATCAAAGCCAAGCAAAAATGGGATTAACTCTTAATGTCACATAGTGTTTTCACTATTCACAAACCTCATTCCCACAAGGATTAGGAATTTCTTTTAGTTTTTGAGTGTGTTTATAAAAAACTATTAAAAAACTATTAAACCGCTATCACGTTTTATGTTCATATTTTATTGCAATTTTGCACAGTTGTAAAGAACTGGTTTTGTTACATGTCAGACACATTTTTTTGCATGAGTTTGTTTTGACTTTGCTTTGCTTTGTAATAGGCTATGTGCTCCAATTTGGAGAAACAGCACATACATAATTATCACATTATGTTGAACAGCCCCACACAACTGTGAGAAAACACCAAAAATGTCCTAATATGCCACAAAAAGAAACCGCTCATAAAAAGAAGAAGGTGGTTATTCTAGAAATGAACCAAATCTCTTTGGGGCTGAAGAGCTCTCATTTCCAGTCATCCTACTTGGGACTGACACGGTGCGGTTTGGTGTGCTTTGGAACTGGCACGGATGTGCAGAACGGTGCAGTATGAGATGTTAGGTGTTAAAAATAAAACACAGCATCAGTCAGTGATCTAAACCTGGCAAAAATGGGAAGGGAACACAGCAATCCAATCGCTTCACAAGAGACTCATGATGATGTCCCATCAAACTGAGTTTGGTTGCAAAAGGACCAGCAGCTCTGACTATATAGCAGAAACGATATTTTCAAAATAAATTTGATATTAGCCCTGATTGTGACCTCGACCTTTATGGTACCAAAACAATCCTTTCGCAAGACACTCTTGCTCATGATGATGCATGACCAATCATGTGTGGCTACAGAAAGTTAAATAAGTTGATTACAAAAGGTTCAACAGTTCAGAAGACATCCTTCAGACAAAACTACTGAAACTGTCATATAAACTGGACCACAGCAGTCCAACATTTCAACTGGACACTTTGGCTTATGATGATCTACCGTCAAATCAAGTCTGGTTGTAAAAGAATCATTAGTTGACCTTGACCATGAAGATAGCAACCCATGCTTTTTACAAGGCACTTCAGCTTATGATGATGAATCACCCTACCAAGTTTAATTACAAAAGTTTCAACAGTTCAGACGACACGAGACCCAATTCCTTCACATTAAAGTTGGTTCACGTCAAGTCAACCAGACCCATTTCCCCTCTTGGGGCGAATAACAAAAACTCCATTAAAGCCAGTACGCACCGAGTCAACCAGACTTGCTTACTCTCTGAACCACACCCAAGTGGTTCAGAAGACGCTGTCCCGAAAAAGCCAGGGCACATGGACGGACAGATGCACGCATACTTCATTATGGGGAGCATAAACATGGATCCTCCAAAATAAACCATATTTGGACAAAAGTGATTGTGTTTTTCTATTTAAAAAAATCATCAGGAAAACGGTGTAAACTGACTGCCATGCAAAGCTTTCCATGAGGTTATGGCAGGTAAACTGCTAAGTTAAGTGACAAACCGCATCCATCATTTTTCAGGCCTGTCAGAAACAATCAACAAAGTGAGTTAATTAGTGCTCAAAAGATGTCCCATGGACACAAGAACAAAGACCCAAATCCCCTACTGCAACTGTCACATGGCATGCCAGCATCCACCCACGGTACACGAAGCAGACAAAGCCTCCTCACCGGTTGCTTGTGGAACAGGCGGGGGTGGCGGCACTTGTTGTTGCTCAGCAACCGAAGTAGAGGGGGTGATCTGGTCAAACTGCTCCTTGGTGATCAGGCTGACTGTCTTTGTGTCAGAGATTGGCCCAGGCTGGACAGACACCACACCCACACATTTTCATTCCACCCACACACCACACCTGAGCGAGGTGAGACTGCTTGAAACCTTTCATTCAAATGCATTGTGAACCGACTGCATATAAAACAATGCCTAAATTTGAAAAGATCTGCAGCAAAGGCAAATGTGACAAGAAATAAGGCAGGAAAGGAGGGGATGTGCAAGATAACATCATTTACAAGATTGCAAAGAACACTGGCCTAAAACATAAACACATAATTTTAATGCAGGTTGTGCACATTTCAGTCTGTATTTGTATACGTCCAACTTTAGCAGGTATCACTATGATTGAAATTGGGGGAAAGACTGAAATAAATGTGACAATATTTCAGAATGTTATTGTTGTGTGAGTGTAGAGGCAGGAGTGCAGAATGTTATTGTTGTGTGAGTGTAGAGGCAGGAGTGCAGAATGTTATTGTGTGAGTGTAGAGGCAGGAGTGCAGAATGTTATTGTGTGAGTGTAGAGCAAGGAGTGCAGAATGTTATTGTGAGTGTAGAGGCAGGAGTACAGAATGTTATTGTGAGTGTCGAGGCAGGAGTGCAGAATGTTATTGTGGGTGTAGAGGCAGGAGTGCAGAATGTTATTGTGAGTGTAGAGGCAGGAGTGCAGAATGTTATTGTGTGAGTGTAGAGGCAGGAGTGCAGAATGTTATTGTTGTGTGAGTGTAGAGGCAGGAGTGCAGAATGTTATTGTTTGAGTGTAGAGGCAGGAGTGCAGAATGTTATTGTGAGTGTAGAGGCAGGAGTGCAGAATGTTATTGTTGTGTGAGTGTAGAGGCAGGAGTGCAGAATGTTATTGTTGTGTGAGTGTAGAGGCAGGAGTGCAGAATGTTATTGTTTGAGTGTAGAGGCAGGAGTGCAGAATGTTATTGTGAGTGTAAGGCAGGAGTGCAATTAAGTGAAAACGCATTATTTTTAGGTGTAGAAGCAGACAGTGCAGTTATTGTGTAAAGATGTCCCAGGACAAGCAAAGCCAATCCATGAACTGTTACATGGTGCCAGGTCACCAGGACACGAAGCAGACAAAGCCTCCTACCGGTTGCTGTGAACAGGCAGGGGTGCGAGCATTGTTGTGCTCAGCACGGTAGAGGGAGGATGCAAATGCTCCTTGGTGATCAGGTGACTGTGGTAGAAGGCAGGTGTGCAGACACCCCCATGTTGTATGTCAGCAACCAACTGAGGAGGTGAGAACTGCTTGAAACCTTTGATGTCAAGCATTGGAAGACTGCAGAAAAACAATGTTATTTGAAAAGATCTGAGCAAAGGCAGGATGTGCAGAATTTATGTGCAGTGAAGGCGGGGAGTGCAGATAACATGTTATTTAAAGATTGCAGAAGGCAGGCAAACTAAACAGAAATTTTAATGCATTGTGTTCAGTGTAGAAGCAGGATTTGCAGAATGTTATTGTTGGAAAGTGTAGAGGACAGGAGTGCAGAATGTTATTGTGAGTGTAGAGGCAGGAGTGCAGAATGTTATTGTTGTGTGAGTGTAGAGGCAGGAGTGCAGAATGTTATTGTGTGAGTGTAGAGGCAGGAGTGCAGAATGTTATTGTGTGAGTGTAGAGGCAGGAGTGCAGAATGTTATTGTGAGTGTAGAGGCAGGAGTGCAGAATGTTATTGTGAGTGTCGAGGCAGGAGTGCAGAATGTTATTGTGGGTGTAGAGGCAGGAGTGCAGAATGTTATTGTGAGTGTAGAGGCAGGAGTGCAGAATGTTATTGTGTGAGTGTAGAGGCAGGAGTGCAGAATGTTATTGTTGTGTGAGTGTAGAGGCAGGAGTGCAGAATGTTATTGTTTGAGTGTAGAGGCAGGAGTGCAGAATGTTATTGTGAGTGTAGATGTGAGTGTGAGCAGGAGTGCAGAATGTTATTGTGTGAGTGTAGAGGCAGGAGTGCAGAATGTTATTTGTGAGTGTAGAGGCAGGAGTCAGAATGTTATTGTGAGTGTGAGGCAGGAGTGCAGAATGTTATTGTTTGAGTGTAGAGGCAGGAGTGCAGAATGTTATTGTGAGTGTAGAGGCAGGAGTGCAGAATGTTATTGTTGTGTGAGTGTAGAGGCAGGAGTGCAGAATGTTATTTTGTGTGAGTGTAGAGGCAGGAGTGCAGAATGTTACTGTTGTGAGTGTAGAGGCAGGAGTGCAGAATGTTATTGTGAGTGTAGAGGCAGGAGTGCAGAATGTTATTGTGTGAGTGTAGAGGCAGGAGTGCAGAATGTTATTGTGAGTGTAGAGGCAGGAGTGCAGAATGTTATTGTTGTGTGAGTGTAGAGGCAGGAGTGCAGAATGTTACTGTTGTGTGAGTGTAGAGGCAGGAGTGCAGAATGTTATTGTTTGAGTGTAGAGGCAGGAGTGCAGAATGTTATTGTGAGTGTAGAGGCAGGAGTGCAGAATGTTATTGTGAGTGTAGAGGCAGGAGTGCAGAATGTTATTGTGAGTGTAGAGGCAGGAGTGCAGAATGTTACTGTTGTGTGAGTGTAGAGGCAGGAGTGCAGAATGTTACTGTTGTGTGAGTGTAGAGGCAGGAGTGCAGAATGTTATTGTGAGTGTAGAGGCAGGAGTGCAGAATGTTATTGTGAGAGTAGAGGCATGAGTGCAGAATGTTATTGTGAGTGTAGAGGCATGAGTGCAGAATGTTATTGTGAGTGCAGAGGCAGGAGTGCAGAATGTTATTGTTGTGTGAGTGTAGAGGCAAGAGTGCAGAATGTTATTGTGAGTGTAGAGGCAGGAGTGCAGAATGTTATTGTGTGAGTGTAGAGGCAGGAGTGCAGAATGTTATTGTTGTGTGAGTGTAGAGGCAAGAGTGCAGAATGTTATTGTGAGTGTAGAGGCAGGAGTGCAGAATGTTATTGAGTGTAGAGGTAGGAGCGCAGAATGTTATTGTGTGAGTGTAGAGGCAGGAGTGCAGAATGTTATTGTGAGTGTAGAAGCAGGAGTGCAGAATGTTATTGTGTGAGTGTAGAGGCAGGAGTGCAGAATGTTATTGTGAGTGTAGCGGCACGAGTGCAGAATGTTCTTGGTGCACAGTGTTCTGCTGCCGAAGCCTTTTACCCCAAATGTCCCTTTCCTCTTCTCCCCCCTTTCTTCCATAGCTAGCTCCGCTGTCCTTGACAGTATTCTTGCTGCCTTGCATACATGCTTCACATTGTAAATTAAAATCTCAACTTGTTTTTCCAAGCAGTCACGCTGGAAGTAACCCGATATTCTGGTCAGTCTGCACTCACCAAAGATAGGTCATCTCTCCACAAGTCCTGTTCATAGTAAATGAGGCCATCATTGATGACCTTGACCATGTCAGCAGTGACTTTGGCCCGTTTCTGGTAATCCCCAGTCCTGTCCCCACCAGGGTGTTTCCGCAGATAAGGTGGTGTCTGGGTGATGAGGAGTAGATGGTCCACGTCCTGGTCCGCCAACTCATCGTCAGAGTCATCAGACCTGCACCAGAGACCACCATAGGCAGTCACACACTGACAAAACATTCCCCACTTCTCTGTCTTCCATAATTATCCCCCTCGATTTCTTCCATGATGCCACCCCTTGATGATGCCACACCTTGATGATGCCACCCCTTTATTTGTCTTGATGATGTCACCCCTTGATTTCTCCCTTGATGATGTCACCCCTTGATTTCTCCCTTGATGATGTCACCCCTTTATTTGTCTTGATGATGTCACCCCTTGATTTCTCCCTTGATGATGCCACACCTTGATGATGCCACCCCTTTATTTGTCTTGATGATGTCCCCCTTGATTTCTCCCTTGATGATGCCACCCCTTGATATGATTATTGTCTTGATGATGTCACCCCTTGATTTCTCCCTTGATGATGCCACCCCTTGATTTGTCTTGATGATGCCACCCCTTGATTTGTCTTGATGATGTCACCCCTTGATTTCTCCCTTGATGATGCCACCCCTTTATTTGTTTCTTGATGATGTCACCCCTTGATTTCTCCCTTGATGATGCCACCCCTTGATTTTCCCTTGATGATGCCACCCCTTGATTTGTCCCTTGATGATGCCACCCCTTGATTTGTCTTGATGATGCCACCCCTTAATTTTTCCCTTGATGATGCCACCCCTCAATTTCTCCTTCAATGATGCCACCCTGTGATTTCTGTCCCAATGATGCCTCCCTTTGGTTTTTGTCTTGATGATGTCAAACCCTGAGTTATGCTTTTGGTAATGTCCCTCTTGATGTCAAACCCTGATTTATGCTTTTGGTGATATCCTTCTTGATGATGTCAAACCCTGAGTTATGCTTTTGGTGATATCCCTCTTGATGATGTCGAACCCCGATTTATGCTTTGGTGATGTCCTCCTTGATGATGTCAAACCCTGATTCATGCTTTTGGTGATATCCCCCTTGATGATGTCAAACCCTGATTTATGCTTTTGGTGATATCCCCCTTGATGATGTCAAACCCTGATTCATGCTTTTGGTGATATTCCCCTTGATGATATCAAGCCTTGATTTATGCTTTTGGTAATGTCCCTCTTGATGTCAAACCCTGATTTATGCTTTTGGTGATATTCCTCTTGATCAAGCCTTGATTTATGCTTTTGGTGATATCCCTCTTGATGATGTCACGCTGTGATTTATGCTTTTGGTGATATCCCTCTTGATGATGTCACACTGTGATTTATGCTTTTGGTGATATCCCTCTTGATGAGGTCATGCCCCGATTTATGCTTTTGGTGATGTCCCTCTTGATGATGTCAAACCCTGATTTATGCTTTTGGTGATATCCCCCTTGATGAAGTCATGCCTTATTTCAGCCTTATGACGTCACTCATTGACTTCTGTCTTCACGCTGCCCCTTGGCGATGCCCCCTTTGATTTCTGCCTCCACAATATCACCCACTGTGCTAGGATTGTTGTCAACCAGTTTCCCAGCAAACTTTGGCAAACTGCCGGCTAAACAATGGGTCCAAGCAACGTAAAACAGTTCATGGTAATGCGACTAAAGGTACATCCTGCTTTCCTGCTCTCATTTTGATCAGCATGTGAATGAGGGACACAGATGATGGAGGAAGCAATGTTTCCGCTGCAGCAGTGTGGCCTTTGCTCTCAGTAGAGCTGAATGCTGCCCGTTTCTCCCTCTCCTGGAGACCTGTTCTTATGCGGTGTTTGATGGCACACACTACAAAACACAGTCACATCATCATGGGTCACCAGCCACAAAAAGAATATCTGCTAGTCTTGTGAAATGTCACATGTTCTTTGTCCTTTCCTCACAGTAACCAGAGAGACCAATGCACTGAGCTTTGGCCCTATCATGACTTTATTATAAATATGAATCAAATCTATAAATCAGTGTTCCAATCACAAGGTTCTAAAAACCCTGGCACAAAACTTCAGTTCTTCCCCTTAATAAGAGACCAGTTCCTGCCCGTTCCTACCAATTCCCGGGCAAGGGGCTTCACTGCTGGCCACCAATTAACCCCTAAGAGACAGCAGTGTTGACAAGCTCACAGTCACTGCCATTGACTGCTGGCCACCAATTAACCTAAGAGACAGCAGTGTTGACAAGCTCACAGTCACTGCCATTGACTGCTGGCCACCAATTAACCCTAAGAGACAGCAGTGTTGACAAGCTCACAGTCACTGCCATTGACTGCTGGCCACCAATTAACCCCTAAGAGACAGCACTGTTGACAAGCTCACTGCCATTAACTGCTGGCCACCAATTAACCCCTAAGAGACAGCACTGTTGACAAGCTCACAGTCACTGCCATTAACTGCTGGCCACCAATTAACCCTAAGAGATAGCCCCTGGCCACCAGTTAACCCTAAGAGATAGCCCCCTGGCCACCAGCTCACCCTAAGAGATAGCGCTGTTGACAAGTGGTGCAGTACATGTCAGAACCCTCTGATGTGTTTACAACATTTTCACTATCCAGTTGTGGTCAAAATTCACCAGTCCCCAGGACTGACACCATCAATTTTATCTGATTTTCCAATTATGCAACCAGTAAAATACTGGCTATTGCATTCGTTGCCATGTAAAACTTGATTCTAGCTGTGACAATATTCCCCTTGATTCCTTCCTTCCCCCATGATGGTACCACACCTTGATTTCTGCCTTCCCCCATGATGGTACCACACCTTGATTCCTGCCTTCCCCCATGATGGTACCACACCTTGATTCCTGCCTTCCCCCATGATGGTACCACACCTTGATTCCTTCCTTCCCCCATGATGGTACCACACCTTGATGTCTGCCTTCCCCCATGATGGTACCACACCTTGATGTCTGCCTTCCCCCATGATACCTTCCCCCATGATGGTACCACACCTTGATTTCTGCCTTCCCCCATGATGGTACCACACCTTGATTCCTTCCTTCCCCCATGATGGTACCACACCTTGATTCCTGCCTTCCCCCATGATGGTACCACACCTTGATGTCTGCCTTCCCCCATGATACCTTCCCCCATGATGGTACCACACCTTGATTTCTGCCTTCCCCCATGATGGTACCACACCTTGATTCCTGCCTTCCCCCATGATGGTACCACACCTTGATGTCTGCCTTCCCCCATGATGGTACCACACCTTGATTCCTGCCTTCCCCCATGATGGTACCACACCTTGATTTCTGCCTTCCCCCATGATGGTACCACACCTTGATTCCTGCCTTCCCCCATGATGGTACCACACCTTGATTCCTACCTTCCCCCATGACGGTACCACACCTTGATTCCTGCCTTCCCCCATGATGGTACCACACCTTGATGTCTGCCTTCTGCCCATGATGGTACCACACCTTGATTCCTACCTTCCCCCATGATGGTACCACACCTTGATGTCTGCCTTCCGCCCATGATGGTACCACACCTTGATTTCTGCCTTCCCCCCATGACGGTACCACACTTTGATTTCTGCCTTGACTATATCCCCCTTGATGATGTCATAATAATATTAAATGATGTCTCCATTTCTGGGTCTTAGTCACCCTAGGTATAGGCCATCCCCAGTTTCTGGGTCTATGCTTCATTTCTTCATAGAGGATACCCCTTTGTTTCTGGGCCTAGGCCACCCCTTGAACTCTGGGCCTAGGTCATTCCTTGACTTCTGGGACTAGGTCATTCACAATTTCTGGATTAGATCATTCAAGATTTCATTCATGATATCCTCCTTGATTTATGGGTCTGTCATCTTTGATTTCTCAGTATATGATGCCATCCCTTGATACCAGGGTCTATGCCTTGATTGCTGGGTCTGTCACCTTAATTTCAGGGCTTGTGATTCCCCCCCCCCCCCCTTTTTTTGGGGTGGGGTGGGGGGGGGTGTATCATGTCAACCTAGATATCTGAGCCTATGTCCCTTGATATCTTGTTAGTGATGTCTACCCTGATACTTGTCACCCTTGCTACACATCGGTGGGTCGCCCTTGCTACTTGTGTCAGTGGGTCACCCTTGCTGTGTCAGTGGGTCACCCTTGCTGTGTCAGTGGGTCAGCTTTGCTATTTGTGTCAGTGGGTCACCCTTGCTGTGTCAGTGGGTCACCCTTGCTACTTGTCAGTGGGTCAGCTTTGCGGTGTCAGTGGGTCACCCTTGCTGTGTCAGTGGGTCACCCTTGCTACTTGTCAGTGGGTCACCCTTGCTGTGTCAGTGGGTCACCCTTGCTATGTCAGTGGGTCACCCTTGCTGTGTCAGTGGGTCACCCTTGCTAGCTTGTCAGTGGGTCACCCTTGCTACTTGTCAGTGGGTCACCCTTGCTACTTGTGTCAGTGGGGTCACCCTCGTTGTATCAGTGAGATCACTGTCAAGCAAGGTGCAACTACCATCCATGAAGACAGTGCAGCCTGTACGGTCTCAACCTCCAGCTTGCCAATGGAGGTGGAAGCAGTCACCCATGCTGGATTGCCTCCAGAGGTGACAGTCAGACCACATGTCATCATCCTCACAGATTCAATGAGTTTGCTACAAAAAGTGAAAAGTGGAATGGGAAGCCCAGATTGTAATGTGTGAATGGTCAACATCCATCTTTGAAAACTCCTGTTGGTGTACTGCCCTGGATATGCTGGTGTGATGGGAAATGACCAAGCAGAAAGACTGGCAGGCGAAGCAACCTTCACAAGTGGCATGCTTCTCAGAAGATCTGAAGTGCTGAGGAGCTTTGAGACACTACCTGCGGGCACAAAGCCAAGGACGTCACACGTGGAAAGAGGAAGCGGTAGACAATCTTCCTTGAAAGGAAAAGAGAGGGCCATCATCAATCAGACGAACACTGGAACCATTTCCAAGGCGACACTGGGGAAACACATGGCCTTTTCCAAGTGCACAAATACCGTTTTGAACTGAACTGCTCCCCTTGATTTTGTGTCAGTGATGTCCCCTTGATTTCGTGTCATTGATGCTCCCCTTGATTTTGTGTCAGTGATGTCCCCTTGTGTGAATGATGTCTCCCTTCAAGTCAGTGGTGCCCCCCTTGCCATTTGTGTCAGTGATGTCCCCCTTGCCATTTGTGTCAGTGACAGACCTGTTTACCCCCTAAATGCACAAGTGTAGTTTGGGTAGTCTAAATGTGTAGTCAGGAGGTACAATGTGTAGTCATAGTGCATCAGTTGAAACTGGACTCATTTATCGTTCAAACATTCAGATTCTCATTCTCACTCAACGAGTCAAAATAACACACAAGAAACTTTGTCTATACAAACTTAATAAAACAACAAATACAATTATTTTGCTGTAGTGTAAGTGTAGTATATTCTTTCTATCTCAGTTACAAATTTAGACAAGATGATCGATTTGTCCAACACACACACACACACACCAAGCACACTCTTTCTCTCAACGTTTCTATAAGCTTGACTGAACTGATATATTTTTCAGAATCAGAAGATCACAGTGCCTGAAAATGTAAGTCATAAACGTAAAGCGACAGCATGGCACTGCTACCAAGGTCTCGGCCACACACAAGTGGTGTAGATCCATTCTGGTCTCTTGCTGGGCCGTGCACATGTCAATGTGGGAAAATTGTAATGCCAACAGCTTGACTCAGAATGAGAGTGCAGTTGTACAGATCAGTCTGCCAGTCAGCTCCTCCCCCCACCCTCTGTGTACAAATAACCGCAGCCAAAAGCGCCCTACTCAACAGCCTAGTACAATTTTTCTGACCTCACAACTGTGTGAGCAACGAATTTTCTCATTGGCTGATCCCCAACAAAGTAGCCAATCACAACACACGTTCTTTGTAACGGTGATAAAAAAAAATGCTCAAGGGGGATAACTCTACGGACTAGTGCTATCAATGTTTACAAGTGCGAAAAAACTATATTAGTTTGTTGCATTAAAATGAGAGAGGGAGGAAGGGCGGGGAAATGGAGAAAGAGACAGACTTGAAGCTGGAAAAAAATTCCAGTCGCCTTGAACTCCTTGTAGGACTTGCTCTCAACAGGTTGCTTACAGTCAAATCGACCACCATGCTTGCATGATAAAAGTCCGATTTGCAGGTGGTGCAAAGAACAAGTTCGCTGCCTTTCTTTGAAGGAACCAAACACGAATAAGCTTCGTGGTAAGCTGGGAGAAACTTCTGGGATGGAACTTTCTTCCTTGTAATCGCAGCAGCAGAGCCTTTGGAGGCTAACACTGAGTCTTCTTCCGAAGAAGTTTCATACGCTCGCTTCTTTGACTCAGACATTTTCTCCCAACTGAAGGGAGTTTTGGATGCGTTCAGAACCTATGTTTGCGCCAAAACCAGCGCTGCTATTGCAAGACTTGATGCGCGTGTATCACAAGCGGGCCCACGTACCTTTTGAACACGGCGGCCGTGTCAAAAATAGGATTGCATCAAAAAAGAGGACCGCATCATGCTCGTCGCTATCGCGTAGCCAAAATGAAGTCATTTGCGTATTTTGTGTAATGCAACCGTAGTTGCGTAGTTTGGGCTTCAAATGTGTAGATTTCTATGCCAAGTGCGTAGACTAAACAGGTCTGCAGTGATGTCCCCCTTGATTTTGTGTCAGTGATGTCCCCCTTGCCATCTGTGTCAGTGATGTCCCCCTTGCCATTTGTGTCAGTGGTGTCCCCCTTGACATTGATTTTTGCACCCACAGCTCACCAGCGACCACTAAACAAGAGAAACAAATTGAAAAAGTGATCAAAGGCCTACCAGTCAGTAAAGTTGTTGCGACGACCACACTCCAGTTGCTCCAGTTCTTCATCAAACATGAAGTCCAGCTCCTCCGGCTCTTCCTTCTTTCCCATGTCCTTCTGCACAAACATGGCCCCCTTCTCACATTACCTTTCTACACAAACATGGCCCCTTCTCACATTACCTTTCTACACAAACATGGCCCCCTTCTCACATTACCCTTCTGCACAAACATGGCCCCCTTCTCACATTACCTTTCTGCACAAACATGGCCCCCTTCCAACATTACCTCCTTCTGCACACACACCCCCCCCCCCCCCCCCCCGCTTTCTTCACAAACAAGGCCAGCTTTTTTCTTCAACAAATCCCCCCCTCCCCCCCCAACCCCTCCCTCCGACTTTTCTGCACAAACAAGGCCCCTCTTTCAGATGACTTCTCTTTTGAATATGGTGAATATGACAAAACAATGTGCACCTTACAAATGAGGGTTTTACTGTTATTTTGCTAAAAACATGGTGAGGGTGAATGACTTTTACTGGCAATATGTATCTCTCTCTCACAGTCATCCAGCTATCCAATCAAACAAGCACCGATGAAAAAATGAACCGCCCAAAAAGCAAGGTGCACCTTTTCTTTCCACTCCTTAGCAGCACGTTCGCTTTCCTCGTGCTCCCTGGCGGCGACAGCCCGGCGGCGGCGAACCTCGTGCCACTCCCCGCTCAACTCGGGGGCGGAGGAAGACAGCATGGAAGACATGGGGTTCAGCTCCAGACCAGCCAGCGAGTCCTCGTCCCTCTCGTTCTCAGCCGCCCTCTCTTCCTGCGGGCTGCTTGGCCCTTCAGCCACCGGTCCTCTGCTTTCGCCGCTGGCTGCAGTAAGCACACCCACAGCGTCAAACTGGGTCCAGAGACAGGCCACCAAGCAGCAAACCCCCTCTTTTCCACTGATGACTGATCTACTGATGCACCAGGGGTGGTCAGGATGATGTGATGGGGGGTGATCAGGATGTGATAGAGGATGATCAGGATGATGTGATGGGGGATGATCAGGATGATGTGATGGGGGGTGATCAGGATGTGATGGAGGAGGATCAGGATGATGTGATGGGGGATGATCAGGATGATGTGATGGGGGGTGATCAGGATGTGATAGCAGACACGACAAATGGAGGAGATTTGCTGTTGGAAAGCGACAGCAGGATCAAGACAGACACCTAGGTTGCAAACCGTGTTGGCAAGTTTGATGTCAGAACACTCCAGATTTATGGACTGTGGAACAGTCAGAGTTGAGAACTGTCTTCATAGCAATAAGAATCACTTCCGTTTCATCACTGTTTAACTGCAGTTGATTACTTGTCATCCATGCTTTTACATCAGATACAAGACGGATGAATGAATAACTTCAGGAAGTTGAGAAATGTTGCCAGATTTGTACAGCTGGTTGTCATCAGAGAAACTGTGATGTGAAAGAGAGTGATAGGACACAATTTGAGAAATAGGATGGGTATAAAGGACAAAGAGAATAGGACCAAGCACTGCCCCCTCGGGGGACACTGAAGTTTAAGGCTGCAGGAGCGGAGGAAGCACCACTGCCAGATACAACCTAAGTTTGATCAGTTCGACTGAAACGACCAGAAATGCCAAAAGTATGATGGCGTCTGGAGAGTAGAATGGAATGGTTGATAGTGTCCAAAGCGGTGGATAGGTCAAGTAGAGAGAGCAGAGAAATGTGGCTGACATCAAGAGCTGCGAGGAGACTGTTTACAAATTTAAGAAGGGCAGTTTTGGTGCTGTGGCCTGGGCCAAAGAGATTATTGCTTTCAAGATGCTGGTTGAAGGAGGGCAATCTTTTCAGTGATCTCGGAAAGGAAGGGTAGATTGGAGACTGGCCAATAGTTCTTTAAATTTTCAGTGTCAAAAGAGGGGTTTTTCAGCAACAGCCTGACAACGGCGGATTTGAACACAGAGGGAAAGCTGCCTGTCAAAAGAGAGTCATTAATAACTGAAGTAAAGGATGGGAGGTCATCAACGAGTTCAGCCAGTAATGACGATGGAAGAAGATCCAGTTGGCATGTTTTGATGGCGGTCTTGTTCAACACTTCGCGTACTATTGATTCTGACACAGGGTGGAAGGCAGTCAGTGGGGATCCATCAAAAACTGTGTGAGTGACAGGAGGTAGAGGCAAGGTCTGGGAATTGAGATTGTCACGGATGGTAGAGATTTTGTTCACAAGGAAGTCAAAAACCCTCTGCAGAAGAAGTGCGGATGGAATAGAAGACGGTAGAGATGAGGTCTCTGACTTGCCTAGGAGTGTGTTTGTGATGCGGAACAACTGCTTGGATGTAGTGCATGTACGGATCTCTGTGTTGAAAAATTTAGATTTTGCTTGTTGCATGATTTTGTTGCCGAGTTTGCAAGCGGAACAGAAAATCGGCTTGTGCACCTCCAGACCGGACTTTAACCACCATCTCTCCTCTTGCACTTGGCCTTGAGAAGCTGCATGTCATAGGGTGACAGGTGTGATGCAACAGGTACACTGTGACAGGGATGATGTGGGCAACAAGCTTCGGCTGGGACCTGTTCATCATTACCCCTGCTCTTCAGCTGGACTAAAGCCGGGTGTGCAGATGAGGGAGAGGGAGCAGCAAGGGCCAAATTCTCTGACCTACCTGGCAGTGTGTAGCGCTGGCCCGGTACAAAGACAGGAACGTCAGGGCGCAGACTGGAGTTTATGTGTACAGGAGCCTGCGGCACCTTGTCTTCAGGAGGGAGCACCCACAGCTCAGGGTTGTCCACTCGGCGCACCCGCACCAGGTCTGGGGATATCTCCAGCTCCTTGCTCTGTTGTATTGCCTGTGGCAGAAGACAAAGAATGTCGCCATGCACCGCCACAAAGTACATACACACTGCCTGAGGGGCAGAAGACAAAGAATGTCACCATGCACTGCCACAAAGTACATACACACTGCCTGTGGGGCAGAAGACAATGTCACCATGCACTGCCACAAAGTGCATACACACTGCCTGTGGGGCAGAAGACAATGTCACCATGCACTGCCACAAAGTGCATACACATTGCCTGTGGCAGAAGACAATGTCACCATGCACTGCCACAAAGTGCATACACACTGCCTGTGGGGCAGAAGACAATGTCACCATGCACCGCCACAAAGTACATACACATTGCCTGTGGCAGAAGACAATGTCACCATGCACTGCCACAAAGTGCATACACATTGCCTGTGGCAGAAGACAATGTCACCATGCACCGCCACAAAGTACATACACATTGCCTGTGGCAGAAGACAGTGTCACCATGCACTGCCACAAAGTGCATACACATTGCCTGTGGCAGAAGACAATGTCACCATGCACCGCCACAAAGTACATACACATTGCCTGTGGCAGAAGACAATGTCACCATGCACCGCCACACAGTACATACACATTGCCTGAGGGGCAGAAGACAATAGATGCATGAAAATAAACAAAACTCCTACTGTTAACAATGGTGTCAGAGCTTCATCCTTCATGATTTGAACTGCAAATCTGGCTCAGTTGCTTATCCTGGGCACCCTAACAAACTCACGGAGCTTCATCTTTGGAGATTCAAACAGGAAATTTTGCTAAGTCGGTTACCCTGTGGGCACCCTAACAAAACCTGACATTCAGACGAGGACATTTCTGATTTTGGGGTTGTGTCTTCTGTTGATAGCACATAAAATTTCACTTACCAGTTTGGCACGGCAAGCCACGATTCTCTTCCCACTCCAGATGGGGGTTCAGTATGATTTGTGTTGAAAGTAACCATTATCACTCTTTGGAAAAGTATGTGTGACAAATTGTATTCACAGATAAGGCTGACCCACTAAAACTAGTTTATTTTGAGCCATACAGATTCTGCGTTTCACTGACTGTACTCATAATGCATGCTGACAGTCGAGGGTAATACTAATGCTGATATAGAATAAAGCTAAGGGTAATACTACTGTTGATGTAAGGTAACAAACCTTCAGCAACTACAGGTAATACTAGTGCTGATGTGGGGTAACAAATTTTCAGCAGCTATGGGCATTACTAGTGTTGATGTGGAATAACAAATCTTCATCAGCTATGGGCAATACTACTGTTGATGTGGGGTAACAAACCTTCAGCAGCCTGGTAACACTACTGTTGATGTGGGGTAACAAACCTTCAGCAGCCTGGTAACACTACTGTTGATGTGGGGTAACAAACCTTCAGCAGCCTGGTAACACTACTGTTGATGTGGGGTAACAAACCTTCAGCAGCCTGGTAACACTGCTGTTGATGTGGGGTAACAAATGTTCAGCAGCCTGGTAACACTGCTGTTGATGTGGGGTAACAAATGTTCAGCAGCTATGGGTAATACTAGTGTTGATGTGGGGTAACAAACCTTCAGCAGCCTGGTAACACTACTGTTGATGTGGGGTAACAAACGTTCAGCAGCTATGGGTAATACTAGTGTTGATGTGGGGTAACAAACATTCAGCTGATATGGGCTATACTAGTGCTGATGTGGTGTAACAAACCTTCAGCAGCCTGGTAACACTACTGTTGATGTGGGGTAACAAACCTTCAGCAGCCTGGTAACACTGCTGTTGATGTGGGGTAACAAATGTTCAGCAGCTATGGGTAATACTAGTGTTGATGTGGGGTAACAAACGTTCAGCAGCTATGGGTAATACTAGTGTTGATGTGGGGTAACAAATGTTCAGCTGACACGGGCAATACTAGTGATGTGGTGTAACAAACCTTCAGCAGCCAGGGGTAATACTAGTGTTGATGTGGGTAACAAATGTTCAGCAGCTATGGGCAATACTAGTGTTGATGTGGGGTAACAAATGTTCAGCAGCTATGGGTAATACTAGTGTTGATGTGGGGTAACAAATGTTCAGCAGCTATGGGTAATACTAGTGTTGATGTGGGGTAACAAATGTTCAGCAGCTATGGGTAATACTAGTGTTGATGTGGGGTAACAAACCTTCAGCAGCCAGGGGTAATACTAGTGTTGATGTGGGGTAACAAACCTTCAGTAATACTAGTGTTGATGTGGGGTAACAAACCTTCAGCAGCCAGGGGTAATACTAGTGGGGTGACAAACCTTCAGCAGCTAAGGCTATACTAGTGTTGATGTAGGATAACCAACCTTCAGCAGCTAAGTGCTGATGCAGGATAACCAACCTTCAACAGCTAAGTGCTGATATGGGTAACCAAACTTCAACAGCTAGGGCTATACTTAGTGCTGATGTAGCGTAACCAACCATTCAGCATCTTGGTGTTTATGTAGGATAACGAACTTTCAGCAGCCAAGTGTTGATGTAGAACAGCCAAGCCAACCTTCTGCAGCTACCAGTAAGAGTGTTAAAGTATGTAAACATAAAACAACAAGTTTAAAACTATTAGGTCTCAGTGTAAAGGATCAGTAGTTCCCCAAAGTCAGAGCTGCAAAAATCCATGTGACTGTGAACTGTGGTGTGCCTTGACCACAACCTGCCACACATGACTATCCTGGAACTGGAGCACAACCCCCCAAAAACTATCTGCCAGTGTCCTGCATGTAGGAAAGCACATAACCATTACATTCACACAATGTACATTGTGTGGATGAATACCATGTACTCAATGAACGTAACAGTTACTTTCACACATGTACATTATGTGTAGATGAATACCAAGGCCTCAATGAACATAACAGTTACATCTGTATAATGTACAGCATAATCATTTGCACAGTGTTCACCATACTCAACGTAAGTTACATCTGTATAATGTACAGTATAATCATTTGCATGGTGTTCACCACCCTCAATCAACATAACAGTTACACCTGTATAATGTACAGTATAATCACGTGCACAGTTGTTCCCTGTCCTCAGTGAGCATAATAATTTCCAGGGCCACTTACCTCAATGATCACTTGAAGGTTCATAGTCAAATTTTTGACCCGATTGAATGTAGAGATCAGGTTGATGGGTATCCAGCCTTCTTTTGTCATTTTTCTCCGCAAGAAGAAATCCCGCATCAAGTTTTCCTCGCTGAAGTAATACTGACTGTAGAGTAGACAAGCAAAGCAAGCCATTTGTAAGTCATGAGCTGCACTGAGTAACATGCAGCTCACTTCACAGCAAGCAACACACCTCAGGCAAAACAATACACAATACAGAGAGGCAACCACACAGGAATGCCCCTTTTTCTTTCCCTTTAACAAAGACCAGCACTCCTTTTGACAGCTCAGACTCCGTTTCCCAAGGAATTTCACTTTCTGTGAACTCTTTAGCAATCAAATCAAAAATAGTCTTTCCCGTGGCCGATCCTTCTGAAAGAGAAACAGAAAGTTCAGATGTCACAAGGCCTGTTGTTGTACGGATGGTCCTGATGACAAGGGGAACTGCCGAGCATCAGCCTCATTTGACCCTTAAGTGGCCCCTCACTTTAACCAAGTAGCCAGTACTGCATACGCCCACAGCTGCTCAATGCATCCACAGTAGTCTGCTACTCTCATGGGTGCTTTTCATTCGCACATGAAAAAGCTGAGAACATCAAAAGTATGGACCAGAACTGGTTTGCGAGGGAGAGTGCTTCCAGTGGCGCCAAAATTATGGACTGTGGAATATGTAGCCAAGAGAAAGCTGATTTTGTAGTTTCATGCATGAACACGTAGTTGCGTAGTTTTGGGTCAGATTCGTAGTATAGTACACTCAATACCTTGAGTAAACATGTCTGCATAGTGCATATCCCAAGTTTTGTTCAGGCTTCAAAGACAGAGAGAGAAACAGAAAGAGGCAGCCTACATCTGTTGCATGAGGCACTGATAGACACACACACACACACACACACAACCTACATCTGTCACATGAGACACAGCAAGAGACACAGAGAGAAAAAGCCTACATCTGTTGCATGAGGCACAGACAGAGAAAACCTGTCACACAAGGCACAGACAGAGAAAACCTATATCAGTCGCATGAGACACAGACAGAGAAAACCTACATCAGTCACACGAGGCACAGACAGAGAAAACCTACATCAGTCACATGAGGCACAGACAGAGAAAACCTACATCTGTTGCATGACAAATTTGCGCAGACTTTCATCCGGAACACCGGTCTGAGGGAAGTACACAGTGCCAATGGGTGAGAACACTGGTGCTGGCTTGAAGAATGGCATGCCATCAAACCCCGCCGCCGCTTCTCCATACACACCCTCTGCACCTACTGGGACAGAACATCAACACACACAGTCAGTCAGCAGGAAACCACTGCACCTATTGGGACAGAACACTGCACCTATTGGGACAGAACATCAACACACACAGTCAGTCAGCAGGAAACCACTGCACCTACTGGGACAGAACACTGCACCTATTGGGACAGAACACCAACACACAGTCAGTCAGCAGGAAACCACTGCACCTATTGGGACAGAACACTGCACCTACTGGGACAGAACACCAACACACACAGTCAGTCAGCAGGAAACCACTGCACCTATTGGGACAGAACACTGCACCTACTGGGACAGAACACCAACACACACAGTCAGCAGGAAACCACTGCACCTATTGGGACAGAACATCAACACACAGTCAGTCAGCAGGAAACCACTGCAACTATTGGGACAGAACATCAACACACAGCCAGACACACTGTACAGATACAGGTCGGGATCATACACACACAGTCAATGAAAGACAGATTCTTGATAGCTAAAGCCCAATAAACTGTGACAGTCAAGACAAGTCATATCTCAATCTGGCTCACTGGCTATTGTTAGTTTGTTAGTCACTGGATTATAACATGCCTGTCAAACTGTACAGGGTCACCTCAGTTTGTTAGTCACTGGATTATAACATGCCTGTCAACTGTACAGGGTCACCTCAGTTTGTTAGTCACTGGATTATAACATCCTGTCAACTGTACAGGGCCACCTCTGTTAGTCACTGGATCATAACATCCTGTCAACTGTACAGGGCCACCTCAGTCTGTTAGTCACTGGATTATAACATCCTGTCAACTGTACAGGGTCACCTCTGTAAGTCACTGGATTATAACATCCTGTCAACTGTACAGGGCCACCTCTGTAAGTCACTGGATTATAACATCCTGTCAACTGTACAGGGCCACCTCTGTAAGTCACTGGATTATAACATCCTGTCAACTGTACAGGGCCACCTCTGTAAGTCACTGGATTATAACATCCTGTCAACTGTACAGGGCCACCTCTGTAAGTCACTGGATTATAACATCCTGTCAACTGTACAGGGCACCTCTGATGGTAAACTCCGTCAACTGTACGGATCTGTATCTGATATAACATCCTGCCAACTGTACAGGGCCACCTCTGTAAGTCACTGGATTATAACATCCTGTCAACTGTACAGGGCCACCTCTGTTAGTCACTGGATCATAACATCCTGTCAACTGTACAGGGTCACCTCTGTAAGTCACTGGATTATAACATCCTGTCAACTGTACAGGGCCACCTCTGTAAGTCACTGGATTATAACATCCTGTCAACTGTACAGGGCCACCTCTGTAAGTCACTGGATTATAACATCCTGTCAACTGTACAGGGCCACCTCTGTAAGTCACTGGATTATAACATCCTGTCAACTGTACAGGGTCACCTCTGTAAGTCACTGGATTATAACATCCTGTCAACTGTACAGGGCCACCTCTGTAAGTCACTGGATTATAACATCCTGTCAACTGTACAGGGCCACCTCTGTAAGTCACTGGATTATAACATCCTGTCAACTGTACAGGGCCACCTCAGTCTGTTAGTCACTGGATTATAACATCCTGTCAACTGTACAGGGCCACCTCAGTCTGTTAGTCACTGGATTATAACATCCTGTCAACTGTACAGGGCCACCTCTGTTAGTCACTGGATCATAACATCCTGTCAACTGTACAGGGCCACCTCAGTCTGTTAGTCACTGGATTATAACATCCTGTCAACTGTACAGGGCCACCTCTGTAAGTCACTGGATTATAACATCCTGTCAACTGTACAGGGCCACCTCTGTAAGTCACTGGATTATAACATCCTGTCAACTGTACAGGGCCACCTCAGTCTGTTAGTCACTGGATTATAACATCCTGTCAACTGTACAGGGCCACCTCAGTCTGTTAGTCACTGGATTATAACATCCTGTCAACTGTACAGGGCCACCTCTGTTAGTCACTGGATCATAACATCCTGTCAACTGTACAGGGCCACCTCAGTCTGTTAGTCACTGGATTATAACATCCTGTCAACTGTACAGGGCCACCTCTGTTAGTCACTGGATTATAACATCCTGTCAACTGTACAGGGCCACCTCTGTAAGTCACTGGATTATAACATCCTGTCAACTGTACAGGGCCACCTCTGTAAGTCACTGGATTATAACATCCTGTCAACTGTACAGGGCCACCTCTGTAAGTCACTGGATTATAACATGCCTGTCAACTGTACAGGGCCACCTCTGTAAGTCACTGGATTATAACATCCTGTCAACTGTACAGGGCCACCTCAGTTTGTCATTGTATATAAAAAATATTTTACTTCGTAAATAAATAGTGGCAAATGCCAGCGCCATATGGCAGCTAGCTGCACACACCAACCACCATCAGCTCCTAACTGCTCTGCAAGTGCTCTAAAAAAGCCCATCTCTTAAAGAAGAGCCGTTCTGCAAGTGCTCCAAAAAAGCCCATCTCTTAAAGAAGAGCCGTTCAGCAAGTGCTCCAAAAAAGCCCATCTCTTAAAGAAGAGCCGTTCAGCAAGTGCTCTAAAAAAGCCCATCTCTTAAAGAAGAGCCGTTCAGCAAGTGTTCCAAAAAAGCCCATCTCTTAAAGAACAGCCGTTCAGCAAGTGCTCCAAAAAAGCCCATCTCTTAAAGAACAGCCGTTCAGCAAGTGCTCCAAAAAAGCCCATCTCTTAAAGAACAGCCGTTCAGCAAGTGCTCCAAAAAAGCCCATCTCTTAAAAAACAGCTGCTCAACAAGTGCTCCAAAAAAGTCTGTTACTTAAAGAACAGCTGTTTAACAAGTGCTCCAAAAAAGCCTATCTCTTAAAGAACAGCTGTTCAACAAGTGTTCCAAAAAAGTTTATTTCTTAAAGAACAGCTGTTCAACAAGTGTTCCAAAAAAGTTTATTTCTTAAAAACAGCTGTTCAACAAGTCCTCCAAAAAAGTCTATTTCTTAAAGAACAGCTGTTCAACAAGTCCTCCAAAAAAGTCTATTTCTTAAAGAACAGCTGTTCAACAAGTCCTCCAAAAAAGTCTATTTCTTAAAGAACAGCTGCAAAAAAAGCCTATTTCTTAATGAACAGCTGCTCAACAAGTCATACCAAAAAAGCCTATCTTTTAATGAAAACTATCAAACAGTTTTCTGGTTGGTAAAAACAAATGTACTTAGGGACTTTACACACAGAGAAACGGTACAAGTTCTGGATAATTTAGTCATTCTCATTTAAAATAATAAGAATAAAGAAATCCTTTTCCCCCATTGCAAGAATAGCCAACGACCATAAACAGCAACAAGCCTCTGGGGTGTGTGTGTGTGTGTGTGTGTGTGTGTGTGTGTGTGTGTGTGTGTGTGTGTGTGTGTGTGTGTGTGTGTGTGTGTGTGTGTGTGTGTGTGTGTGTGTCTGTGTGTCTGTGTGTGTGTCTGTGTGCATGCACACATGTGCTTGCAACTGATACAATGTTTAGGGATGCAATGTTCTGGGGTGCTTCTGTTGTAACTTTATTATTGGTGAGAGTGCAGGCACATTATGTCTTGGTTTGTTCTGTGCAGTGCGGCCTGTGGGACTGTTCATTATGTTTATACTGACACTATTCAGCAGCTGCACTTAATCCTTTCTGTCACATTTACCACGCTGTCTGAAAAACAGCCAACGGCAACACTGTCTGAATGCATACTTGGTTGCGTGCATCAGACCTGTGCACCCCTATATTCGCTTGTCAGAAATCCAACTTTGGGCTGAAGTTGTCAGTAATCCGAGGTATCTATCAATGGAAAGTACACACCCTCTAAAGCTGTGTACCAGTAACTACCACTGAGGGTGGCCCAAATCAAACCAGTATTTGGAACCAGTACTTTACTGCCACGTCCACCTTTCACTTGTATTGTGCAGTAGACTGATGTAAGCCACATTAAAAATAATTCTGAATGACTGTGTTGACCAAGTGTTTATAAATTGGGTAGATGCTGCAAATATTTTCAGTTCTAAGTTATTTGCAAGATTACTCACTAGGCTTCTGATTTTAGGTGTTATGCATCGATTTTTAATTTCTGAATTACTTAAAAGTGAAACATGACAGGGAACTATTGTTTTGGTCAAATTAGGCAGTGTGCATCAGCAGATGGTCATTAGACATGCCTCAGGCTCAGCTGACCATGCACTTTGTTGAGGGTGTAAGGAGTGATTTGGTTTGAACAACCCAGTCACAGCCACATGTCACCTGGGTCACCCTGTGCAAATGGAGTGGATTGTACTCTCAAAGAAAGCTAAGTTTATGGATCTGCATGCTGCCTTTTTACAGTTGATGTCGCTTATCATCCAACAATATTATCCATTTTTCTTTGTATTTAAACATATTACATGGTTTAGTCCCTTTTGATAGCCCATTGGTTAACTCAGAAACTGCTCAAATGGAGGGAAAAAATGTCAGACTTCTGGATGGAGAACGACCCATACATGTATGTAACTCCTTTTTTTTTCCTTCTTTTTTTGGCTGTCCCATCATCTGTGCCAATCTCATCTGTGCTCATTCCGCATTGCGGCCCCGCCCCCAGAGGTCCACAGGAGAAGTCAGATCATTCTTGGGCTGCCTATCCAAAGGAGACACCGCACTGCTGCTGAGTTACTTCGGTGGTGTTCAGCAGTGCTGGTTCTGATTGAACATACGCAGGACACCACCTACTATGCCCCCGACTGATGACAATGTTAACTAAGTTGCGGAGTCAGATCGAGTGAGTGTCCCCCCAGAGCATCCCTCCACCAATCCTCCTGTGTGGCTCTCTGACGTTGATGGTTTTCATCACAACTGTCTCAGGCAAAGGAGAAGGAACACTGAGACTGAGGCCACCATGAGAGCATGGCATGAAGGGCTACAGAAGCAGAGGCGCTTTTTTTCTTTCTTCCTTTTTAATTTACACAGTGATTGATGAGGATGAGGATGATAACTGATGATGCTATGGAGGTCCATTTCAGTTGGAGACTACTTGACAGGGTCGCAGACCATCCTTACTGTCAAAATTATCCTGGCATTAACCAGGCCTGGGAACTGCAGCACCTGCAGTTTTGGTCAAGCAATTAGAGCAACACTCTCAAAGAGACATCCATGAAGTGGATGAAGCTGGGCTGTGTCGTTCCAGCCGTCCCACGGGGCCCACAGCACTCCCAGCTCTGTCTAGGACTAGGAGCCAGATAGGGTTGAAAAATCCCACACGACTCTGAACCCAAGACCTTCTGACTCTTTTCTTTTTAAGACAGTTGCATTTACAGTTCATTTTATATTCAACTATTAAAACAATTAAATTTAAAATAAATGGGGATATTAATATCAAAAGCGTCAACAACAACAAAAAGAGTAAAGTACAGGCATGGAAAGTGGTTAAAATGAAAACATGTGGACATCAAACCCCATGAAAGGGGACAAGGGAAGGAATTTCTGTACAACTTTGTTTCCCTTTGACAGTTCTGCTGGTGTTCTGTTGTTGTTTTCTAAGAGAGAGAGAGAGAGAGAGAGAGAGGGGGGGGGGGGGGGAACTCAAAACTGTGGCAGCTGGGTTTTTTACCCTGCCATTGACATGACAAGAAATTTCTTTTTTTGTCCTCTTTCAAGGGGCCAATGTGTTCATTTTAACAACAACAAAAAACACCCCCAAAAACAACTAAAAGTAAATAAAATAGTAAAAATTCATCATTCACAAACAACAAAAACGAAAACTTCTTCACTGACAAACACCAACCTATCCCTCTTTGTTCACAGACAATGTAGCCAGTACACCATCAAAGTGATAGCCTACCCCCCACATCAAAGCTTCCCCCGCTATCATATTGCTTGCCTCCACGCCCACGACCACCTCCGCCTCGCCCGCCACGCCCCCGTCCTCTACGGGGACCTCGCTGGGAGAAAGATCCCCGGGAATGTCCTTCACTCTGGGGACTGACAGGCCCCGCAGTGTTGTCACGCCAGTTGGCTGACTCGGACCCCGCGCCTGCACAGCAGTGACAGCAATACCACTGATGAGGACAATGCGCAAAGCTTGAGGCACACACACAAAGCACACAGACTGGGCAGAAAATGCTACACAAGCACAGCGTAAAGTCCACTGCACAGAAATCCATCCAAAAACTGTTCCTGTGCATCAGCCCTTCCACTAGCCCTTCTTTCTACCTGTCCCCCCACTGTGCAAAGATGAACATTTTCTGCCCTCATCCTGTGTAAAAGACCAAGCCTTGGACTTGGAGAGGGGGGCAACCCCAGTCAGCCCCGAGACATTTATCCTGGAATATAATGAATCTGTTAAAAACTGCTGGCATCGGTGTTGAAGCAACCTGCATGAAATCTATAGCGAGCCACAGGTTGGGGGTCAAGACTGCTCTGAAGTGTACAGTGTTTGAACAGTTTTCTCTTCTTTTTGCAGACTAGGGCCTGTAATGGCAATGTACAGCTTCCAAAACTGTCTGCCGAACATTCCCCCCATCAGAAACAGAACAGTTTTGTGGTGTTTTCTTCAATGCGGCCAGACATTTCCTGAACACTCTGGTTTATAGCAACAGCATCAACAAAACACTGCAGCAGGCACATGGAACATAACACTTACTGCCTTAATATCTACTGGCCACTCTATGATGGTCATAATTATTAGGGTGAAACAATTCATCAAGTCACGTGTGTGAGTCAATAATCTGATTCACTCTTCATGGCAGTGTTTATATTTCATCCTGGAGGGCCATAACAAAAATCCAGTTACCTGATACTGAACCTAGTCAATCATGAAGGCCATACAAGATGGAACAATGGAGTGAATCACATATACAACCCTCATTCAGTATCCATAATGCCTGTCCACTTAATGCGGAATAGGGCTGCACCTCAAAACCAAAGAGAAATTCCATCACAAAAACAGCCAGTTCAAAACTCTTAATGCTGGAAAAGAACTGCATCACAAAAACAGCCAGTTCAAAACTCTTAACGCTGGAAAAGAACTGCATCACAAAAACAGCCAGTTCAAAACTCTTAATGCTGGAAAAGAACTGCATCACAAAAACAGCCAGTTCAAAACTCTTAACGCTGGAAAAGAACTGCATCACAAAAACAGCCAGTTCAAAACTCTTAACGCTGGAAAAGAACTGCATCACAAAAACAGCCAGTTCAAAACTCTTAACGCTGGAAAAGAACTGCATCACAAAAACAGCCAGTTCAAAACTCTTAATGCTGGAAAAGAACTGCATCACAAAAACAGCCAACCCAAAACAATCCACAAATCACAGTATTTCCATCCTAACTAATAAGTAATATCAGTACCCAGTTTCTGCTACAGTCAGTGTGTGTGTGTGTGTGTGTGTGTGTGTGTGTGTGTGTGTGTGTGTGTGTGTGTGTGTGTGTGTGTCACAGTGTGTGTGTGTGTGTGTGTGTGTGTGTGTGTGTGTGTGTGTGTGTGTGTGTTTGTAGTGCGTTACTTTATGTAAACTGTTTTGGTAGGACTATGCTCTACATGTGTATAGAATATCATATTTAGGTTAATATGTATCATGTGAGCGCTCAGGGCGTTGATGAGCGCATGATAAATGTACATTATTATTATCATTAAAGTGTCAAAGGCAAACACCTGGGAACTGCCCTGGAAGATGCCAAGAAGAAATAAATCACAAATTACTCAGATTAGAAGTATCATCTTCATTATGTGCCTCAGATTAGAAGTATCACCCTCATTCTGTGCCTCAGATTAGAAGTATCACCTTCATTCTGTGTCCAAGATCAGAAGTATCACCCTCATTCTGTGTCTAACTCTAAGATCTGAAGTACTGCCCTCATTCTGTGTCTAAGATCAAAAGTATCACTCTCATTCTGTGCCTCAGATCAGAAGTATCACCTTCATTCTGTGTCTAACTCTAAGATCAGAAGTTTTGCCCTCATTCTGTGTCTAAGATTAGAAGTATCACCCTCATTCTGTGTCTAACTCTAAGATCTGAAGTACTGCCCTCATTCTATGTCCAAGATCGGAAGTATCACCCTCATTCTGTGCCTCAGATTAAAAGTACCACCTTCATTCTGGTTTATCAACAGAAACAGTCCAGCAAATACTTATTCCACACAATCTGGGATTTGTTTGCCTATGACTACAAGTGAAGACGGGGAACACAGGTTTATCAAGTTAACAGACATTAATTTTACATAAATGTATACATACATTTTCTCTCCAATAGTCCAAGTAGTGAAGCTGCCATGTTTAAGGACTGATCAGCCTCATTAAATCAGTCTGTAGGTTTAACTAAATACTGGTCCCAGCAGCCTCACTAAATCAGTCTGTAGGTTTAACTAAATACTGGTCCCAGCAGCCTCACTAAATCAGTCTGTAGGTTTAACTAAAGACTGGTCCCAGCAGCCTCACTAAATCAGTCTGTAGGTTTAACTAAAGACTGATCCCATCAGCCTCACTAAATCAGTCTGTCTAAAGAGTGACCCCATCAGCCTCACTATTTAAATCAGTCTGTAGGTTTAACTAAAGACTGATCCCATCAGCCTCACTAAGTAAATCAGTCTGTGGATTTAACTAAAGACTGATCCCATCAGCCTCACTAAGTAAATCAGTCTGTGGGTTTAACTAAAGACTGATCCCATCAGGCTCACTAAATCAGTCTGTGGATTTAACTAAAGACTGATCCCATCAGCCTCGCTAAGTAAATCAGTCTGTGGATTTAACTAAAGACTGATCCCATCAGGCTCACTAAGTAAATCAGTCTGTGGGTTTAACTAAAGACTGATCCCATCAGCCTCACTAAGTAAATCAGTCTGTAGGTTTAATTAAAGACTGACCCCAGCAGCCTCATTAAATCCGTCATTACAGACTGGTCCCATCAGCCTCACTAAATCAGTCTGCAGGTTTAACTAAATACTGGTCCCAGCAGCCTCACTAAATCAGTCTGTAGGTTTAACTAAATACTGGTCCCAGCAGCCTCACTAAATCAGTCTGTAGGTTTAACTAAATACTGGTCCC
The DNA here is from genome assembly GCA_018857735.1 of Alviniconcha marisindica. Classification (NCBI taxonomy): domain Eukaryota; kingdom Metazoa; phylum Mollusca; class Gastropoda; family Provannidae; genus Alviniconcha; species Alviniconcha marisindica. Next base: position 73,703 of record JABMCL010000049.1, on the reverse strand, counting down.
AGCAGCCTCACTAAATCAGTCTGTAGGTTTAACTAAATACTGGTCCCAGCAGCCTCACTAAATCAGTCTGTAGGTGTAACTAAAGACTGACCCCATCAGCCTCATTAAATCAGTCTGTAGGTTTAACTAAAGACTGACCCCATCAGCCTCATTAAATCAGTCTGTAGGTGTAATTAAATACTGGTCCCAGCAGCCTCACTAAATCAGTCTGTAGGTGTAACTAAATACTGGTCCCATCAGCCTCACTAAATCAGTCTGTAGGTGTAACTAAAGACTGACCCCATCAGCCTCATTAAATCAGTCTGTAGGTTTAACTAAAGACTGACCCCATCAGCCTCATTAAATCAGTCTGTAGGTGTAACTAAAGACTGGTCCCAGCAGCCTCACTAAATCAGTCTGTAGGTGTAACTAAAGACTGACCCCATCAGCCTCATTAAATCAGTCTGTAGGTTTAACTAAAGACTGACCCCATCAGCCTCATTAAATCAGTCTGTAGGTGTAACTAAAGACTGACCCCATCAGCCTCATTAAATCAGTCTGTAGGTTTGCCCTCATAATGATCAGGAACAAGGGTAACATCACCTGGGGTCAAGTGTACAAAGCAAGGGGCGGGGGATGGGGGGGGGGGGGGGGTCTGACTTAACGCACTTTGCCGCTCTTTTTTCTTACTCAGCGACCCCAGACCACCTGGTTGCAGATACTCCATACTGGCATCCCAGCTTATGCAAATAGAAATGGATTCTCGTGAGACTTGTAGCCTTGTTCCCGCTATTGTTCACTACTTCCGGCGATGTCCTTTGTTCAAAAATTCAGTGGAGTTTGAGAGACACTGTGAATTTTCAAAGTTGTGAGATGGACACACAATAGATGCAGGAAAATAAACAAAAGCCCTACTGTTAGCAATGGTGTTGGAGCTTCATCTTTGAGATTTGAACTGCACATTTGGCTCAATTGCTTACCCTGGGCACCCTAACAAACTCACGGAGCTTCATCTTTGGAGATTCAAACTGGAAATTCTGTGAAGTTGGTTTCCCTGTAGACACCCAAAAATCTAGACATTCAGCTATGGACATTTCTGATTTTTATTTTTTTAAATTTATTATGGTTTTATTTTTCAGTGAATTTTTTTTTTTAACCTGTTGGATATACAAGAACAATGTATTTGCAAACTGGGGAAAAATACAAAGTGAGCTGAAACTTTTATTTGATGTTTATTATTGATTTTTAAAGTTGTATACTGGGATCATTTGACAGTTACTTCCCTTCGCATGTGATTTCATAGCTAAAGGGCAGCGGCTGGTCTGCAGCCAAGTGGGTTAACAGATACTGAATGCTGAATGTGACTGAAAACCATTACCCCTCTTCTCTCCGTGATCTCTGGTGCGGTCACCAGCTCGGCGAGGGTCCCTGCGGTTAGGGGGCGGGGACTGCCTTCTGCCAGCACTGCGACTGCGTCGCCCGCGATTACCTTTGGGGTGTTCAATTTCCAAAGGAACCCATTTCTGCCTTGATCCTGCAAGAAGATGAACACACAGGGGTTTGTTTGCTGTTGCTTTTCTTTTCTTTTTTTCTAGTTTCACCAAACAGTTGCACACAGCTCCATTCTCACAAGATAACACACAACTGCAGACAATAGCTCCATTCTAACCAGTTTAACACACAACTGCAGATGACAGCTCCATTCTAACCAGTTTAACACACAACTGCAGACAATAGCTCCATTCTAACCAGTTTAACACACAACTGCAGACAATAGCTCCATTCTGACCAGTTTAACACACAACTGCAGACAATAGCTCCATTCTGACCAGTAGCTCCATTCTGACCAGTTTAGCACACAACTGCAGACAAGAGCTCCATCCTGACCAGTCTAATACACAAGTGCAGACAAGAGCTCCATTCTAACCAGTTTAACACACAACTGCAGACAATAGCTCCATTCTGACCAGTTTAGCACACAACTGCAGACAAGAGCTCCATCCTGACCAGTTTAGCACACAACTGCAGACAAGAGCTCCATCCTGGCCAGTTTAGCACACAACTGCAGACAAGAGCTCCATCCTGACCAGTTTACACAAAAAGGCAATGGGGCTGACTTGAAGGAAAGAACCCATATTATAATCTTAGCAATCAGATTAGTTAATAACTGAATTTTAACAGCCTGACCTGACATATGCACAGTCACCTCAGCTAACCTGCTTCTTTCCTATGGTTTGGGGTACAACAGGGGGCACTTCCCTACAAATGAAGTCTACCCCAAATAATGTCATGATAATGAACAAGTTCATCATCTTCACTGACATGAAGAGCACTTTTGGGGTTGTTGTTTTTTTTGGGGGGGGGGGGGGGGGGGGGTTGTGTTCTTTTTACCTGCATCAAAATCAGTGAGTACCAGATATTCTCAACAAATCTGGAGATTCATTTTCCCTGCCAATTATCATTCAAAGAGGTTTTGCAAGTTCTAACACAAACCTTTCTTAGCTTTGGGAGTCTGCTGATTTTCATCGGCACTGTTTTCCTTGTTCTCTTTGGCAGAATCATCGCCGCCTGAGTCGCTTTGTGAGGTGCCTGTGGTGTTGGACTGGGTGCTGCTCACTGACTGGCTGCCCTTCACCTCTGGACTTTGTGGGCTGTCTTGCAAAGGCCCACCTTTTCCAGCAGGATGCACCAACTTGATCCCAGACTTTTTGGAGTTTTGGGTTTGCTGAAATTTTAAATGCTACAGTAGAAAAGTGTTAGAATGAAGAACAAACAGGGATGTGGAGCACCAAAAACACCTTTTCAGGAAAGGACGACTGAAGAACATGGGTAGGCCAGTCACCACCAAAAAACATCACAGATGAAATGAGGAAGACACAGGGAGGTGGACCACCCAATCACCACAGAAGAAAGGAGGGAACAGAGAGGCGGACCACCCAATCACCACAGAAGGAGGGAACAGAGAGGCGGACCACCCAATCACCACAGGAGGGAACAGAGGCGGACCACCCAATCACCACAGAAGGGGGGAACAGAGAGGCAGACCACCCAATCACCACAGGAGGGAACAGAGAGGAGGACCACCCAATCACCACAGAAGGAGGGAACAGAGAGGTGGACCACCCAATCACCACAGGAGGGAACAGAGAGGCGGACCACCCAATCACCACAGAAGGGGGGGAACAGAGAGGCGGACCACCCAATCACCACAGAAGGAGGGAACAAGCAGGAAGGTGGACCACCCAAAAATACCATGGAGAAAAGAAAGGAAGAAGGAAGGAAGAAATGGGGAGGTGGACCACCAAAACGCACCACCGAAAAAAAGGATCAAGTCATTTTGGTATCCAGCACAAACTACCCTCAAACTGAAAAGCAAAGGAATATTCCTATTCTTATCAACTATTCTGATAATAATAACTCAGTGCTATTAACTGACTAGGAACAGTGTCAAGGGGGAGGGGCTAGTCAGCTGAGGTCTGACACCCAGCTGCTTGTTGGGTCCAACCCCAACAGTGTCAAGGGGGAGGGGCTAGTAAGCTGAGGTCCGACACCCAGCTGCTTGTTGGGTCCAACCCCAACAGTGTCAAGGGGGAGGGGCTAGTAAGCTGAGGTCCGACACCCAGCTGCTTGCTGGGTCCAACCCCAACAGTGCCAAAATGATCTGAAACATTGTGAGAACAAAATCCACAAAAGCCTAACAAGTCATTGTAATGCTAGTTTAATCAAAACTAAATTTACAATTTCATAACAGTATGACTGTGTCCCGACTTTAAACTATTTCATTGGGGGGGGGGGGGGGGGGCTTTTGGAAACCCCTAGGGGCATTTGGGGGGGGGGGGGGGGGCGGGAGGAGGGGGGGGGTTTCTTTTCCCATTCCCTAGATAGGGGGGGGGGGGGGGGGGTTCTGGGGCCACCTTCACTACTCAAAAGGGGGGGGAAAGTTTTTTCCCCCTTTAAGGGAGAAAAACCCCGGGGGGGGGGGGGGGCGGAAATTAAAGGGGAATGGGGGTGGGGGGGGGGGGGGAATTTGGGGCCCCCATCTGCACCACTGTAGGAGGGGGGTTTCTGTCCCACTTTCACTACTGCAGGGGTAGGGGTTCCTGTGTCCCCACTGTAGAATGGAGGTTCCTGTGTCCCCACTGTAGAATGGAGGTTCCTGTGTCCCCACTGTAAAAAAATTTTTTGGAGGTTCCGGGTTTTCCCCACTTACAATGGGGGGGGGGTTTCCCCTTTTGGGGGCTTTTCCCCCACTTACCCCTACTGTGGGGGCTGGGGGGGGGGGGGGTTCCTAGTGACCCCATTTACACTACTGAAGGGTGGGGGTTTCCCAGTGTCCCCACATGTGACTTACACTCTGTGGGGGCTGTGGGGGGGGGGGGGGGAGGCCCCTAGTGACCCCATTTACACTACTGAGGGTGGGGGTTTCCCTGTGTCCCCACAAGTGCTTACACTACTGTGGGGGCTGTGGGGGGGGGGGGGGGGGTTTCCTAGGGGGACCCCATTTACACTACTAAAGGGTGGGGGTTTCCCTGTGTCCCCAAAAAAGGTGACTTCACTACTGGGGGGGCTGGGGGGGGGGGGGGGGTCCTAGTGACCCCATTTACACTACTAAAGGGTGGAGGTTCATGTGTCCCCACAAGTGACTTACACTACTGTGGGGGCGGGGGGGGGTTCCTAGTGACCCCATTTACACTACTGAGGGTGGAGGTTCATGTGTCCCCACACAGTGACTTACACTACTGTGGGGGCTGGGGGGTCCTAGTGACCCCATTTACACTACTGAGGGTGGAGGTTCATGTGTCCCCACACAGTGACTTACACTACTGTGGGGGCTGGGGGTCCTAGTGACCCCATTTACACTATAAGGGGGAAAATTTTCCCCTGGTCCCCAAAACGGGAAAAATTTACCTAGGGTGGGGGTTTTTGGGGGGTTTCCTTAGTGCCCCTTTTACACACTGAAGGGGTGGGGGTTCCCTGGTCCCCACACATTGCTTAACACTTTTGGGGCTGTGGGGGGGGGGGGGGGGGGCCCCAGGTAAACCCCTTTTCACTCCCTGAAGGGTGGGGGTTTCCTGTGCCCCCTTTTTTCCTGGTCCCTACATAGTGCCCCCCTACTAGTGATTTTCCCTACTGTGGGGGCTGTGGGGGGGGGGGGGGGGGAGGTCCTAGTGCCCCCTTTTTACATACTGAGGGTGGAGGTTCATGTGTCCCCACACAGTGACTTACACTACTGGGGGGCGGGGGGCCCCTAGTGACCCCATTTACCCTACTGAAGGGTGGGGGTTCCCTTTTCCCCCACACGGGGACTTACACTACTGTGGGGGTTTGTGGGGGGGGGGGGGGGTTTGGGGACCCCATTTACACTACTGAAGGGTGGAGGTTCCTGTGTCCCTACATAGTGACTTACCCCTATGTGGGGGCTGGGGGGGGGGGGGGGGGGGTTGGGTTGTGACCCCATTTACACTACTGAGGGTGGAGGTTCATTGACTAAGTCCCAAAAAAGGTGGGTCTGCAATGGGTGACTTGGTTTTGTTGAAAAAAAAGATTTTAAAAAAAATTTTTTCATTACGTTTGTGGGTTTTTTTTTAAAGTGGGGGGGAAAAAAAGGGATTTTTTGAAAAAATTTAGCAGCAGAAATTTTGAAGCGGTTTGGGAAATATGTCCGAAAAAGTGTGATTTTACGGGCTGAAATTCAACCAGAAAAGGGGAAAACATTACAGACCCCGTTCTGTCGGCGGGGTTTGGTTTAAAGAAAAAAAGGGAAAAAGTTTATTTTATCCACCCGTTTTTGTTCGCGAAAACGTTTTAAAAGATCCATGAAATCAGAAAAATTTCCAACAAATTATGTTTTTGCAAAAAGCATATCGAACTTTATTTGATCGGACGTCATCTGTGTCGAATACGAAACGCGAACTTTCGACAACAGACTGAAAACATCTCTGCCCCTTGACATGAGCGGAAGTGACGTCTATCACACCCAACTCGCGGTAAATCACTAAAGCGTTTTAAAAAGATTTAACCAAACAACTTTTGTTACATTAAAAAAATTTTGCCGCTCCTAAAATTTTGTCGATATAAAACAAGTTGTGAGCGAAAAAAAAAACATTATGGTTTTACACTTGTCAAAAAACACAAAGGGTACCACGTGACATTTCCCCGGGTCACTTTTGTTTGAATGGCGTCGAAGGAATCCGCTGCGAAAATTGAAAGGTACGTCGCAATTATTGTTGTGAGGGTGACGTCCGACCTTCTTGACCCGATCACAATTTTAACCACCGTTTATTTTATTAAAACAGCTAGTTAATAGTTATTTTAAAAGATCTTTTTTGTTCAGGTTAGAGCGGATAGGACGAAGTGTTCGTTTTTAAGCAAAGGGGGGGAAATTTTTGGTGGCTGACGTTCAGTTGTTCAATGGGGGAAGGGGGAAAAATTTTTTTTTTTTTTATTGCCGCATTAGCTCTTTCGTAATTTGGAGGCCGTCACCATGTGGCGAAAAAATAACCCTTTCCCGTTGCACAGTGCAACATTTGTGAAATATGACAGTTGCCCTTTCCCCCCATTGCATAGCGCTTTGTTTGACAAGATGACCTGTGAAATCGGGGGGCGGCCATTTAAAAACATTTAAAAAAAAAAACCCGGATTAAGTCGGTTTGGACGTCAAGGGGTTTCCCCAAAAAGGGGGCTGATGACATTTGACACCTTTTTGTTTTAAATTTTTGGGAAGGCTACTAAGAGTCATTTACTGATGGTTTAGTAAGATTGGGTTTTTTTTTTGCTTGTTTGGTTTTAGGTTTTGGTTTTAAATTTTTTTTTTTGAATTATTCATTGTATTTTTTTTGGATACATTATGTTTGTGGATAGGGAAAAATTTTTTGATGGTGTTTCCCCATGGTGGTTGTTATTGTCTTTTTTATTTCAGACCAATAACTGCCGGGCATGACCAGGAGTAGGAAAAAAATTGCCCCTGCTTTTTGACCTTGATCATCAACCCCTCATTCAGTAGCAGCACTGTGCCTGAAGATTGGAGAACCCCACTTATCACACCTGTCTTTAAGAATGCTACCATTCAAAAAAGTTTCCCACCAATTTTCCCTTTACAAGTGTCATCTGCAACTAGTGCAAGATCCTCGCATATTTTTCATCAGTAGCATCATGCACTAAGACAACATCATCATAGCTCCTGAACAACATGGCTTCAGATGTGGTTGCTCATGAATGTGAAACCCAACTCCTTGGACTAATCACTAAAATCAGTGAACTCGCACATGACTTTCAGGCAGGGAAACTGGTAGACCTTGTGGCCTGCTTCACAAGTTGTCCCATTATGGGATCACCGGTAGAACAAACACATGGATCAAGAGCTTCCCGAGAGATCAACAAACTGTCATGTTGATGGTATGAAGTCGAACTTTTTTCCCATGGGACTCAGAGGTGCCTTAAGGCAGTGTTCTTGGCCCAGAATTGTTTGTCCTATAATCAGTGACCTAGCTGCCACAACAGCCTACCTCCAGACTGAGATCGTTTGAAGATGACCCATCTGTCAGTGCCCCCTCTCCACAGCTGAAGATCAAGCAATACCCCAAAATGATCTAAACAATTTCTGTATGGGTAATGAAAAAAACAGATGGGAAAATTGCTTCTACCCGGCCCGGTGACATCCTAAGTGTTCTAAAAGCAAGAGGAAAAACTACCATGCTCTCATGGCCCGATGCTCAAGTCGTCAAAAAGTACTCACTTCTTGGGGGCACACTGACCCAGATGCCACCTGGGGGAAAACCTCAACATCAAACCCAAATAAGGGAACGGACCCTGGGTTTTTTGGGGAAAAACCCTGGGAAAATCAGCACCTCTTTAATAAAAGGCAAGGCCTACAAGGCAGTTGTCACACCAGTCCTGGAATATTCCCAAACTCTATCTGGCACCCAAACAACCCAAACCCGATCAACCCGCCTAGAGTCTGTACAGAAAAAGGCAGCATGGTGGAACCACAGAGATGCTGCAGGATATCCAGTGTCAACAACTGCTAGGCTGACCTACTAAAATAGGTGCAGGAAAGCAAGACTGGTGAATTTTATAACTTTCCCCCAATTCCCCCATGGCTCCATAGCCACTGACACCAAGTGAATAACAGGTGACTATCCCAGTATCACAGGAGCCCATCATTCCCATTCCCTGTTATACCCAGTGCCCTCCTTTCAAGTGTCATACTGACTACAGGAAATTCTTCTTTTTTTCCCCAAGCAATCAAGGATTGGAATGACCTTACTGAGGATGTGGCTGCTTGCCCCCCCCTTGAGACTTTTTGTTTCACGTCTTCCAAAATCCGTACCTTCGGAGTATGCCTGCCCCCCAAATAAAAAAAAAAGTGTTTTTGGGGGCCGGGCAGGGTTTTCCCCCGGGCCCCAACAGCTGGATTGACCTAGTTGGAGAGGGGACATACACAAAATTCAATTTTGTTTCAAATTTTTTTAAGATTTTTTTTTTCCCTTTGTCTGTGCTTTTTGGGGTTCTTTCTCTTGAAAATTCAAGGTACAGTTTCTTTTTATACTGTAGGGGTGGTATGGTGTTTTAGACCTGTTAAATGTTTGTTGTTTTGACGGGAAATATGAGATAGCCAGTCGGAAGTGCCAGGGGGAAAAAATGCTAAAAAATTACAAAACCCAAAGTATTTCCTTAAAAAAGGGTTTTTTTGGGATCATCTAAGTAAAATACTACTTTACTACATTATGTGTATTTTTTACTAAAGGTTTTTTTACTGAAGAGAAAGTTTAAGTTTTATGTCAATTTTATGATTTTGCAGTAAAACAAAGCCAAAAATCATAAGTTGAATGTAGCACTGTGTTTAAATATATGTTTTTACATTTGTAGTTGAAAAGAAATGTAGAATCTTCAATAATTATTGCACTGTCAAGTCACATTTAAGACATTGTCATACTTTGCTGTAATCTGAAACCGGGCCTTTTTTTGTTGTTTTTTTTTGCAAAGTCAAGAAAAGAAACAAATTTTCCTCAAAACTGACTTTCCAGTGTGTCTGTTACCTACGCTAGAATGTCTGAATGGCAGAATGGATGAAACTTTGTGTTTTTTGTTGTCAGAAAGAAAAGGTAAAATATTTAATTATGTCGATGTCAGGTATTGCGACAAACAGTACATGTCAATATTTTTGTAAGAAGTCAGGCTGCAATAAATTTATTTGAAAATACTTATGAGGACATCCTTAATCTGTTTAAAGTGGTTGGGAATAAAAATAATAATTTACCAGCCATACAGTAGCACTTTGTGTCGCAATCCCTGACATCCGACATAATACACTTTTCATCTTTTAAAGCTCGTTTTCTCAAAAACTAATAAAGTCGTTATCTTCCACTTTGAAGTGATGATTACCAATATAGTAAACATTCTAAAAACCTACTTCTTTTTACTTTATTTCATACTTTTTTTCTAACCTACTGTGTCCTCTTTTCATGCACACCTTTTGGCACTTAGTCATATGTCCCCACACAGTGACTTACACTACTGTGGGGGCTGGGGGTCCTAGTGACCCCATTTACACTACTGAAGGGTGGAGGTTCCTGTGTCCCCACACAGTGACTTACACTACTGTGGGGGCTGTGGGGGACGGGGGGGGTGTCCTAGTGACCCCATTTACACTACTGAAGGGTGGAGGTTCCTGTGTCCCCACACAGTGACTTACACTACTGCAGGGGGTCAGGACAAAAAGGTGGGGTGGAGGATCTACAACTGGACACAAAGTTTGTCCCCTTCAACAGCAAAATACCCACTCCCTGCTGAGTGCCTTGATGCTGTAAGTCTTTATCATTGTCAGAATACTATGGTTTAATTTGTTCTTGTCTTTTGCACTAGCTCTGGTTATTAGTAACACTAACAGTACATCCACATACCTAGTTTGGTTGCAAATATATCACTGTTATCAGTGGTACAGAAATAGTCAAACTATAGGACCGATAAACATTCAATCAATGAACCTTTGTTATGACCCTGACCTTATAGACAGCAATCCAATCCAATCCTCCCACAAAACAAGGATGATACTAGTGTACTATAAAATTAAGTTTGGTTGCAAAATTTACATTTACCTTATGTAAATTGTTTTGGTAGGACTGTGCTCTATGTGTGTATAGAATACTGTATTGAGGTTAATATGTATCATGTGAGCGCATGATAAATTACATTATTATTATTAAAATTATAAAATTAACTTTGATTTGGCTACTTCAGTAGACTTGGTAATGATCGGAAGAGTCTTAATTTAATTATTTTTATAATTCTATCTGCCCTCACTGTGACCATGACCTTGGAAATAGCACAGTAATCTTTTCAAATGACATGCCAGTCTATCACTAATGATGCATCAGCACTGAATCTGGTTACATGGTTTTGTGAGGCAATGAAGAATTTATGTAACCTAACTTGTTAAAAATGGTCATCCTGAACATTTCACACACACACTCACAAAACAAGTGACTGCAGATGTCAAACTATCCAATAAGCCTCATTATATATGTCTAATTTGTGCCCTTGAGGTTCTGCAGAATGTGTTCAACAAAATCGGTGTTTGAAAGTTGTGACAGGAACGACAAACACCCGGACTGCCTGTGGTAATTCCCACCTGCCATGCAAGCAGCCACAAGGCACACAAACTGCACCCAAGGTAAGGTGGAGTTTTACTACCTGTATACTCACAAGCCAGGTGAGAGTCACCAGTGACTAGTCAGGTCTTTGTTACTGTGTCCTACTGAAACTCCTAGTGACAGTTTTCAAACACTAATGAACTCTTTTGTCGGTTGATTCTACACAAGTGTTCTGAACCTCATTCTATGTCAGATTATTTGAAAAAGACAAAAATAATTCACCCTCTCTGCTTTTCCAATATTTACAAACCCTGATCTGTTGTCGTCCCCCCACCCCCCACACACACACAAAGAAAAAAAGAAATTGTTTCTTGTCTGTCATAGGAACGGACTGAAAGTTGTAAAGAACAGATGATGGAAAACAACAACAAACAAAAGTGGTTTTAAACAATGGCACACCAGCACTAGCAGTAAATGATAAGTGTTGAGAGGGAGCCCAGTTTGGGTCTGCACCACAAACAGGTTGTGGTCAAGTGCAACCTACAAGCATACTCAGACCATAGCAAACCACCGGCCACAGCACTGCCAACCATGTCAAATTACAGGCAGACCATAGCAAACCACCGGCCACAGCACTGCCAACCATGTCAAATTACAGGCAGACCATAGCAAACCACCGGCCACAGCACTGCCAACCATGTCAAATTACAGGCAGACCATAGCAAACCACCGGCCACAGCACTGCCAACCATGTCAAATTACAGGCAGACCATAGCAAACCACCGGCCACAGCACTGCCAACCATGTCAAATTACAGGCAGACCATAGCAAACCACCGGCCACAGCACTGCCAACCATGTCAAATTACAGGCAGACCATAGCAAACCACCGGCCACAGCACTGCCAACCATGTCAAATTACAGGCAGACCATAGCAAACCACCGGCCACAGCACTGCCAACCATGTCAAATTACAGGCAGACCATAGCAAACCACTGGCCACAGCACTGCCAACCATGTCAAATTACAGGCAGACCATAGCAAACCACCGGCCACAGCACTGCCAACCATGTCAAATTACAGGCAGACCATAGCAAACCACTGGCCACAGCACTGCCAACCATGTCAAATTACAGGCATTCTTAACAAAATACTGGCTTGACCATTCCCAACTCAAGGAAATAGCTATCACTGAAAAATATCTTACACTTATAGTTACAGTTTTGTTTTAAATTATTAATATTACTAAGAAAAGTTTGCATTACAATTGTTTTTTAAAAAGATGTTCTTTATTTCTGAATAACATTTTCTCTTTCTTTTGTTTTTGTTTTACTGGTAGACTGCTGATTCCTAAAACATTTGTTAATGACATATTCTGGCTCAGCTATAGAATTAAAACTGGCAAAGTTTCCAAAGTTTTTAATAAACATTTTAATTCAAAAAGGAAGTGACGAAAATTTTGATTATATTATGTACTTTGTACAGAGCTGCCAACCCTTCACTGGAGTATAGCAAAATCAGATTTTAAGTGTAGTAATCTGATTCTAAGTGTAGTGTATATGGTCCTCGTTCACAGTTCAATTGCCTGGAATCATGTGCCAGAACAGCTGTCTAGCATCTGGCTGCTGGTGCATTTCATGCCCACACGCACACATGAGATTGAAATTTAAAACAAACGTTTTTGGGGGGGAGAGCGGAGCAATATGATCATATTGCTCCGCTCTCTCTCTCCCCCCCCCCAAAAAAAACACCACAACAACAACATTGCAGTGCCCTCGGGTGTAGTCAACTACGACCAAAGTGTAGTGGTTGGCAGCTCTGTTTGTATACTGTATCAGACAAAGAAGACAATCTGTCAGGCAAGAGATACATAAGACATCCAGTACAAGCAGTTAAGTGAATCAAAGGCAAAGCAGGAACATCCCGTTACTGTGCTTGGGAAAAGACACAAGACCCATCACTGACTGGCCTGGCAATACAGCAAACCCCAAACCCCAATCACAGCAAACATACATCTGCTTATTTCCGTTTACCTGACTTTCATTCGTTACCTGAAAACATTTAACAAACAAATTTGTGTGGGAAACGAATGCTTAGAGAAAAACAAACATGATAGTAGATACATTTTTATGTGAGACAGTATGTGACTGACTTACTCTTTATTCATATGCTTAAATCAAACACACTTCTCACTGGAATGACCAATAAGGAATATGAGAACACTCTCATCAACACTATAATGATCATGGGCAGATTTTTTGATGATTTTTATAGATCTTTATCTTCATAATACAATGTATGGCCCATACATGTATGTGATGCAAGGGCACGTTTGGACGTAGAGGAGTGTGGGAAGGGGGGGGGGGGAATATTGTGTGTGTGTGTGTGTGTGTTGGGGGGGGGGGGGGGGGGGATGTTACATATTATGCAACTGTGTGTATGTACAGTGTCTTGGAAATGTGAGGTTTACTGTATGCATTTAATGAGTCTTTTAAATTGCCTTTACTTGACAGTCTTTTTACGTCAGATCCCTTGATGTGATGGCTGTTTGTCCATAAATTATGTAGGTGTGCGTGTTAATTAGAGTTTAATGTTACATAATGTGCAGACAAGAGACAAACTTTCCTGTGTGATTTTAGCATGGACAATGAACAATCTTCTCTCTACTTCAACTGCACGTAAGTGTGTGCATTTGTGTGTGTGTGTGTGTGTGTGTGTGTGTGTGTGTGTGTGTGTGTGTGTGTGTGTGTACTCATAATGTAGGTCTTGCCTACTTTGCTTCCATTCTGAACTGCTTGTACTGTTGTAATCATTGTTGTTTTCCACATGAGGTGTCTCAACGCTGATGTAGTTTATGTTTGAATTTTGTAAAGCAAGCTAAGCTCCATCTTCATGTTAAGACATTCACACCATGTAAACAAATCATTGCTGTAAGTAATGCATGTTTTACATTCATGTTTTAAACTTTTACTGTCTGCAAATTGCTGTGTTATTTGTGAAAGAGCAAAGAGCCTGAAATTATCTGCCCTTTCTGAAGCAGGCTGTTCCATCATTTTGGAATAGCCCAAGTTCGTAATGTTCTTTCCTTTCAGTTTCACTCACTCTATGTTTCCTTTTGATCAAAAATGAAACAAACAACAAGTAAATTTAAATCCAATGCTTTAAAATATTAGAAAGCATAATTATACCAGATACAATAAATTTCACTTACATCAGTGACTTCTGATAATGCAGGCCAATTCTCATCCAGGGAGGTGTTCTGAATCAGAAAATGCATGATTGAAGAGAGGACTGGAAAAACTGACAAATTCGTGAACAACTCAACCTGCCTAAAGTGCCATATTCCCTCATCTATCTTCAGTCCCACTTCAGCCAAGAGCATAGTCAATAGTGCAGAAAAAGGATAATCAGTGAGCCGTAGTGCTGGAACAAGGATGTCAGTCAGCTTAGTGCTCAGTCAGCTTAGTGCTGGAACAGGGATGCTCAGTCAGCTTAGTGCTGGAACAGGGATGCTCAGTCAGCTTAGTGCTCAGTCAGCTTAGTGCTCAGTCAGCTTAGTGCTCAGTCAGCTCAGTCTGTTCAGTGTGTGTACATCTGCTCCCCCTCCCCTCCTCTGTTCAGTGTGTGTACATCTGCTCCCCCTCCCCTCCTCTGTTCAGTGTACATCTGCTCCCCCTCCCCTCCTCTGTTCAGTGTGTGTACATCTGCTCCCCCTCCCCTCCTCTGTTCAGTGTGTGTACATCTGCTCCCCCTCCCCTCCTCTGTTCAGTGTGTGTACATCTGCTCCCCCTCCCCTCCTCTGTTCAGTGTGTGTACATCTGCTCCCCCTCGGCCTCCCCTCCTCTGTTCAGTGTGTGTACATTTGCTCCTCACCTTTTCTTCTGATTTCCCCTTTGCCTGTGGCACGGAGTTGACAATCTTTGCTTCACTTGGGTTTTGGTCTGCAACAAAAGCACCACAATCAATAACATTACCAAACAATCAGCCAGTCAGTCACAGAAGAAAACAAGAAACAAGAAAGCGAAAGCAAGCATCTGCCTGCCTCTGTACCTGAAAAAGTCCTGGTCAGCTGACAATGTGCTTACAACTGGGTGAGAATGTGCTTACAACTGGGTGAGAATGAGCTTACAATTGGGTGCTCTGATGCGTGTACTACTGCTTATCATCACATCAAATCAAATAAGAAAAAAAGAAAAAAGAAAAAAAAACATTTGGTACTGTACATTGCAATCACACACCTCAAATCATTTTTAATCAAAACAGATGAATAAGGAATAACTATACCTGCACTTAAATGGTTGCACTATGAACAGAATACCACAATGTTAAAATAGGTGCACTATGAACAAATAACAATGAACTATCACCAAACTTAACAGCTGCACTATGAACTGAATTACCACCACACTAAAACAGCTGCTCTATGAAGGAACTACCATATGAAACAGCTGTGATATGAAGGAACTAGCACACCCACCACACTGAAATAGCTCTACTACAAACAGAGTACCACAAAACTAGACTGCCTCCTGTAGTTAAGTATAAGAGGTGTTTTTTTATGGCAGTTTACTAGCATCAAAAACACATATTTGTAATTATGTACTTTTCATGCCAGAAACGGAGAAAGACTTTTCAAAGCAGCACAAAAGGTATATAATTACAATTATGTTAACATAATTATTTACCTCAACATATTTACAATTACATGATTTTAACACAAGCCATTGAAATTGAGTGTCAAAAGAATATTTACTCATTGCAGGAAAATGATAAAATTGATAGAGAAATAATTAATACTTATGTTGAAATATTTAATTATGTGCTTTTGACACCACCCAGGTATGGGATGCACTTATATTTACAACGATGTAATATCAGCGTATCACTGACAACGCATGTGCAAAGAACAGCCAATAAACGTGACTGTCCGATTCTCATCCTGCAGTGTCAAACAAGCCTCAATTTGTGCAACACTACCCAAGGCCATTGCTGAAATGGAAGTGTTGACAGGCCTGCACATGCACACATCCATGCTGTCCATGGGACACCCTCTCTCCCAATCCCAGGGGCCTTAGTGCCAGTCTGGCATGCTACCTTGTCACCACTGACAATATAGTAATTTTCACTTTGGATGCAAGTAAGCCATTGGAACCGAGTGTCAAATGGCATATTGAATAATAATATGTAGAGATAATGAGTACATTATTTTGAGATAATTATAACTATCTGCTTGTGAGCATAATTACTACCATAATAATTATGTGCTTTTTTCAGTGAGTCAGTGACAAGTCTTGGCACTCTTATTACGAGTCTTAAACCTTTTTTTATAACCCAGTTGGTTAAGGCAAGAAACACTTATAAACAAGCCATGCTTATTTCTCGCAGAAATCATGGCAGCAAATAACAGCGAAAGTACAGAACTCTGGAGCAGAACTGGTATTCAAAGCCTGCAAACTTGATCATGTGCCCTTCTTTTTTTGGAGGTTTTAACGTGTACATTTTTGTCGATCTTGTAAGGTGCGGTGTTCTGACCCTTGTCAGTGGCATACAGCACTATAGAAATGACAGGTATTATTATTGTTATTATTACTGGCCCATATGGCAAACAGCCATACACTGATGGAAGTCAACCATAATCCTCTTACTTCTTAGGGTGGTATTGGCCAGTGCCATCTGGTTATCAGCTCTTGTACTGACAGCAAAACTAGCTCTAGCACTGGAGTGTCTGGCACCCGCTGATAAGCATGGAAGAAACAGTGACAAAGCCTCACACTAAAGTCTCATTCTACACCCATATGCTACATCGTTTGTTTATCACCACCATGTTTAGTGCATTCTACACCCATATGCTACATCGTTTGTTTATCACAGACATGTTGTTTAGTGCATTCTACACCCATATGCTACATCGTTTGTTTATCACCGACATGTTGTTTAGTGCATTCTACACCCATATGCTACATCGTTTGTTTATCACCAACATGTTGTTTAGTGCATTCTACACCCATATGCTACATCGTTTATCACCGACATGTTGTTTAGTGCATTCTACACCCATATGCTACATCGTTTGCTTATCACCGCCATGTTGTTTAGTGCATTCTACACCCATATGCTACATCGTTTGCTTATCACCGCCATGTTGTTTAGTGCATTCTACACCCATATGCTACATCGTTTGTTTATCACTGCCATGTTGTTTAGTGCATTCTACACCCATATGCTACATTGTTTGTTTATCACTGCCATGTTGTTTAGTGCATTCTACACCCACATGCTACATCATTTGTTTATCACTGCCATGTTGTTTAGTGCATTCTACACCCATATGCTACATCGTTTGTTTATCACCAACATGTTGTTTAGTGCATTCTACACCCATATGCCACATGATTTGTTTATCACGGCCATGTTGTTTAGTGCATTCTACACCCATATGCCACATGATTTGTTTATCACGGCCATGTTGTTTAGTGAACAGTCACTACAGTTTTGCTATTATTACTATAATTATGATGTCTTTACTACTGTACTACAGTAATACTAACTGAATGTACTTATGTAGTCAGTAAAGCATAGATGCAAATATTTAGTATCATAATTTGAAGGATTTTTTCTGAACAGTTTACTCATAATATTTGATCTTGTAAATGTAAGCATGCATTTTCACTTACGACATGCCATCATTTGCAACCATCACCCCTTATAGTTTATACACAGGCATGCCCATGACCTATACTAGTTACTACATCAGTTATCATTCACTGATTCAGTATGTTTGCAGCTACGGCACTAAACAGACCTAACGCAATTGAAGCTTTACATTGTGCTGAGCAGTCAAGATCAATACTGCAACTTGAAGTCTCCTGGGAAGCGCAGATTAGCTGTGGTTAGCGTGCACTATATTGGTTGAGCTATACTGGCCAAGCCAGAAATTGCTCTGGGCAAACAACTCACCCACATCCAAATGTTTGAAAAGTATGGGTGAGTAAATCCCCCCGTCAATGGATCATAAGTTTCAGAACCTAGTAGGACAAAGGTTAAGGAGGCACTGTGCCTGAGTTTCAGAAGATTGGTGCTCCTACAAGTACAAGTCCACTTGAATTGATGGTGATGTGTCCTTCATCACTGATGATGTGTCCTTCTGCTTAAGAAGTTGTTGAATCTTTTTGTGGATAACAACAGCTTAAGGGATAAGCATTCAAAATTAAATGATGTACACTACATCAGTTCTCATTTTCCCCAATCATTTTTTTAAATTAGAATACATATTGTCATTTTAAACGGTCACAATGTAACATTTTAAACACAAGCATACACACATACAAAAAAACTTCATGAATCACTAATTAGGAACTATATATATATTTAGTAAGACACTGTAGAGACATGACATTATTATCTGATGTTCACAGTAAGAGTTACATTGCCAACCTGACTGGACAGGGCTAGAAGTAATGGGTCAAGGTATTGATAAAATGATAGGCCAGTGTCAGTGAGGGCTGGGACTGGAAGCAGCCAACCTTTCCACTTGCAGTCCCAGCCCCAGGCCGGCAGACAGCTCCCCCAGCATGCTGCCCACGGCCACATTCACTAGCGCCCCTACAAACTGTCGAGTGCCCCAGGCTGGGCTTCTACAAAATGCAGGTGCCCAGCGCGAGACAAAAACTCAGGAGCTGTGTAGGTCTCTGTGGACCTAAAGCAGCATTGAAGAAGACGAAGAGACAAAAGCCGATCAAGATCAGAAACCAAACAGTGCATGGACCTGATGACGGAGTGGGAAGGTGAGTGTAGGAGCCGGTGGGGACTGGCCCAGGAAAAGGGGGGGGGGGGGGGGGGGGGGCGGAACTGTCACCCGTGCATGGCAGTTGGCACGGTCAGTCATGTGTCTGCAAAGTAAACCTGGTGGCTGGTGCCGCGGTGGTAGCACTGGAAACCCCAGACCTGTGCCTGTGCCCAGTGACGGGTCGTGCTTAGTTTGCTGGTGCACCCTGCTCTTCACACTCCAAGCACTGGTTTAGGACAGCCTTCCTTTGGGAGGAAGGTGCCGGAAAGCGACACTCGGAGTGTGCATGCTCTTGTGCCAGCTTAGTCTGCATCCACAATTATCAGGGTGCAGCCATGACATGTGGTGCGGTCTGTCTTGGTCCTACCCCCCCCCCCCCCAACAATACTGTACAATATTCCACAGCAAACATAACACTGGTAGGCCGTTACGTGTATCAATCATATCAGCCATTACATGGCGGTGATTGTGTGTGCGCGCGATTCTCATGAAGTGGGAAAGCAGTAGCCGTTACAGGACGGGGGGGGGGGGGGGGGGGGGGGGGGGGGGGGGGGGGGACATTTACAAGTCAAGCCATAACCCTGCCACTATGCCCTGGAGGGTTCACGGTCGAGCGAACACGCCTCACAACGTATGACCAGCCAATCCATCGGAACATCCCCACCGCTGTCCCTGTTCTTTTTTCTCAAAAAAAGAAACATATTGCCTGCTTTCGACGAGCGCCACACGTGCATCTAAACCTCAAACCAACACCTTCCCTTTCTCCATCGTGCATAATCTGAAGTGCTCCCTTTGGCAAAAACTAAACACAAAACAACGCAACGATTAATCTAAACCAAATTCATCCTTTCTAATCTTGCAATGTAAGAGCCAACACTGGTAAGTCTTAAGATTCTGCAACTTTGTTTGCAACGGCTGTTGCCTCTGTTCTTCACTCACTGCCTAGTGAAGGTAAGCAACAGGTTTCCGCCACTGGTAAGTGGAAACAGTATTAAACACACACACACACACACACAAAATGACATGGTTTGGGTCTACCTTTTGCCGGGGAAGAAACAACAACAACATCCCGAGTTTCCATACTGCACACGTGAGAAAGCGCCGAAAGAGGCAGTGGACTTTAAGTGCAATATGGCAGGGCGGTGCGGAGGCCACGATTCCACCGCCACCACAACACACCCAACAGGTGTGTGCACACTGTCACCGTCACAGTCCCTGTCACATCCGCCTTATCTCACAACAGTGCCATGTGGCATTGCCAGCCGTGTCGTCCCGGCAGTCGCTGGCCCACACCGGTGGGTTGTGTCTGTCTGTGGCAGGACGGTGACAGGGCTGTATGTCCGAGTGGGAGCTGGCTGACCGTACGACTGACGGTGGCACAGCAAGCAGCCAGGCCACGGCAGTATCGTGCTCCAGTGACGTATCCCCGCATGGCACGCGACACGCGCTCCCCTTCTTGGACTGTACATGCGCACACGCCCTCTCCCTCTCTCCTCAAACCGCCTCTCTCCGCACACCTGGCAGTTTTCACATAACGGACCCCATCTGTCGCACGCGTCACTTGTCTCTACCAACTCTGCGACCACCGTGCTAAAGGAACTTGGCATTCATCTCCACCTGCTTCTCTGACCGCAATCTTCCCGGGGACATTTTGTACCCTCCGCCCCCTCCCGCTTCCATGGGAAAGCTACTTCAGCTGCTATCAAAATCACGGTCTGTCTGGAGCTGAACAAATCTGTCAACCTTGATCAAGAAAAGCCAGCACACTTGACCTTTTCATTTTCTCTGGCAGATGAAATTGTTTTCTGAGTTTGCTGCTGTGGCTGTGACCACTTCACACACCATCAGCTGGGAATGAAACCATCACTGCTGATCAACAACATACACACAACAAAACTATGGTTACCTTGCATTTCGCTGATACCTATCTGGCTTTATCTGCCTAGTGTTACTGTCAGTATGCCCACTCTGCACTTGATCTGGTTAACAGAATATTAGTAATGAACACCTACCTTGGTTGCAAAGAGATCAGCTTGCGCTGAACATTACAGGATTGACAAAGTTTTGAACTTTTGCTGTCCAATCCAATCTATTCACAAGACAATACAGTTTATCTTGCCATCAAATAGTGTAGTTGCAACAGCTCATGATGGTGTTACAATCAGTCAGTTCGGTTGTAACAGCTCACTTGGGTTATGAGGGTGTTGCCATCAATCCCTCTGGTTGCAACAGCTCATGATGTGTTACATTTTAGGAGGGTGTAGTCAAAACCAAATAGAGCTTAAAAGCCTTAAGTACATCACTTCAGTTTTTCAGTGTTTTTTAATGCTCCTTTCTTGTTTGTTTTGAACAATTTAAGAATCCAGTCACTCATTCAGCTGAATGGCATCCAATAAGCCTGCTGGAGAGCAGTTAATACTGCTTAGGCCAGGGTGGGGGACAGGAAATGATGTCAGTGGCACTTCAGTCCATCAGTTTCCAGCTGCACTACCCCTTTCCCACTGTGCATCTGCATGCAGGACTAACAACACTTGGCAGCTGGGCATATCATGAAAGACAATGCAGAAAACTGACCTCTTCACCCCCCCCCCCCCCCCCCCCCCCATTGTGATGATAGTCCCACACCAGTTCCTTCCACTAGCTCTGAGCCAGTTGACAATAGGCTGCCTACTCAAGAAGGTAAACAAACTAGTCAGGAATCTGTGAATACCAGTGAAAGCCCAAGATGTAAGCTGGCACCAGTGAGAAATGTTGACTGCAAATGTAATGGAGGTCCAAAGCTGGAGCATGCTGAAAGTAGCACTATCATCCCTCAGACTTGCACACAATTCGGCAGTAGGCATGAGATGCAGAATTTGAACTACAGAAGTGTAGACAGTTCTTTAAAAAATGCTGTCAGTGTGTTTAGTGTCATGTCTGGTTGTATGCATTTTTGTTAAGGCACTGCATACTCAAGTTCTAAAAAGTGTTTGCAGCCCTGGCATCAATCAGTTTTGTTGCAACAGCTTATAATGATATACCATCAATCAGTTTAGTTGCAACAGCTTATAATGATATACCATCAATCAGTTTGGTTGTAACAGCTAATATTTATAATGATGTACTGTCAATCAGTTTGGTTGTAACAGCTTATGATATACCCTCAATCAGTTTGGTTGTAACTGCTAATATTTATAATGATGTACCATCAATCAGTTTGGTTGTAACAGCTAATATTTAAATGAAGTACTATCAATCAGTTTTGTTGTAACAGCTTATAATGATGTACCATCAATCAGTTTGGTTGTAACAGCTAATATTTATGATATATACCATCAATCAGTTTGGTTGTAACAGCTAATATTTATGATATATACCATCAATCAGTTTGGTTGTAACAGCTAATATTTATAATGATGTACCATCAACCGGTTTGGTTGTAACAGCTTATAATGATGTACCATCAATCAGTTTGGTTGTAACAGCTAATATTTATAATGATGTACCATCAACCGGTTTGGTTTTAACAGCTTATAATGATGTACCATCAATTTGTTTGGTTGTAACAGCTAATATTTATGATTTATATCCACCAGTCAGTTTGGTTGTAACAGCTAATATTTACAATGATGTACCATCAACCGGTTTGGTTTTAACAGCTTATAATGATGTACCATCAATTTGTTTGGTTGTAACAGCTAATATTTATGATTTATATCCACCAGTCAGTTTGGTTGTAACAGCTAATATTTACAATGATGTACCATCAACCGGTCTGGCTGTAACAGCTTATAATGATGTACCATCAATCAGTTTGGTTGTAACAGCTAATATTTATGATATATACCATCAATCAGTTTGGTTGTAACAGCTAATATTTATAATGATGTACCATCAACCGGTTTGGTTGTAACAGCTTATAATGATGTACCATCAACCGGTTAGGTTGTAACAGCTTATAATGATGTACCATCAATCAGTTTGGTTGTAACAGCTAATATTTATGATATATATACCATCAATCAGTTTGGTTGTAACAGCTAATATTTATAATGATGTACCATCAATCAGTTTGGTTGTGATAGCTTATGATGTACCATCATATATCATCAATCAGTTTGGTTGCAACAGCATAGATGTGTGCAGTTACGGTTGAGAAAAAAAAAAATGAATGAACTGCATGTATTGTATTTGCTTTTTGAAATCACCCATGCTTATGACAAACCTGGAGTGTGTTCAGGACATGTTGCAAATACAGTGGAAATAAAACAGTTCTGAAAAAATAGTTTTTGAGATTTTGTGAATGTTTTGATGTGATCTGGTATGTTATACACACTGTACTGTATTAATCAGAGACTCAGTCCATATGTGTGTGTGTGTGTGTGTGTTCTCTGGTGCTATAATCATGTGATTTGGTATCTTTTATATATAATATATACACTACTGCATTAATCAGAGATCACCTCCGTCCGTATGTGGTGACTGTCTCTGCACACCCTTCCTCCATGGAACAAAAATAAATAAAGAGCAAGTGAGACAAATAACAAATTTCTTCTGCATGAATTAAAACATTGCTTGCTCATACTGGGAATGAGAAGATTCTTCACCTAATGTTAGCAGAGTGGGGATAGCTCAGAGGTTAGAGTGCAGACTCATGATTGAAAGGTCCCAGGTTCAAGTCAGTGCAGAAGCGGCAGGAGAATTTTCTTCTCCATGGCCAACTTTCTGTGCTGACTTTTGGTGTCCGTTCCTCCCCCATGTTTCATTCTGATTTAACTGATATATAAACAATCAGAAATTATATAAACGATTTGATTAACGAATGTAACACAGATATTAAATCAATTCCAGTTCTCCCAACATCACCTCAAATGCCACAGTGGGAGCACATAAATGCCGCATTTGATACCGATTATACTGATCTAAAGAAATGTGAGTCTACAAACATTTTAGCTACATTTTACTAATTTTAGCTATATAACTAGAAATAAGAGAACATCCAATTAATAACTATCAAAATATATTAAGATTTTCACTAATGGTTCTGTTATGGACTCATCAACAGTGGAACAGGATTCATCATTCCTGACTTAGTTAAAAGTGCAAGTCTTTTCACTTAGGGCAGGGTTTTTCCATATTCACATCTGAGTTATATACAATTTTAATGACATTAAAATACATATGCAATATTCATTTTAATCTTTTAGCTGTATCTGTGTTGACTCAAAATCAGTTTTATATGATTTGAAAAACTGGGACTGTAAAATGAGAGGGGATATATTTTATGAAGTATTTAATACATTGTATCATGTACAGGCATATTTGGATTGAGTTTTGTTGGGTACCAACTCATTGGAATGAAATATCAAATAAATTAGCTAAACAAGTTGCAATAAAAAACATATCTGAAATATCATACAATAACCTACTACTCTCGTCTCATGAGATTATTTCAATACTTGAGAAGACTGTGTATAAACAAACTGAAAAAGTAAATTTGAGATAACTTCTTGTTCACGGTATTTAGCAAGAGTAATATGCAAGTTACACCTAAATTCACGGAACACTAAATATTCACAGAATGTGACATGCATTTGTAAAAATATATGTTAAACACATACTACTTGAATGTCCTATTACCACAGTTATTGCAGAAAAATTTATATGACTTTAATGCTTGCAACAATGTAAGAAATATTTTGTATAATACTGATAATGTGATATTATCAATTCTATTGTTAAACTGATTGGTCATAGTCCTGCGGGTAAGTTAGTACAATATAATAATATATGTTGTTGTTTTTAGGTCTAATCATCTCAATGTGAACAGACATAAAACAAAACATTGATTGTTAACTGGGTGTCAAATACCAAGTTGCTCCCCCGTGTTACTGCAGTGGCATGTAAAAGATCCTGGTCATTCTGCCGAAAGTGCAAGTGGCAGGTTACAGCTAAACACACATGCACCCTTCCTATGTGGCTTTGAATGAAGTGACACTGCAATTGTAAACTGGTGCATGGTTGTGTGGTGTACACAAAACTTTCACCAAAATGGCAGCAGTTTCACACAACAACCAAATAGCACTGTCAATACACCTCTTCGGTGGATAAAAAAAAACATGTGCTGTTAAAAAAGAAGAAGAATACAGTCAGCATCACATGCAACATGAGTGCAGTGAGTCTGCTCAAGAGCAGAAAATAGCTCTATATAAAATTGATCGATAATAATGTTAAGTACTGTGTGTAATGGCCAGGAGAAGGGTGTGAGGGGTAACGGGTCAAGCCATAGAGCTGGTATGCCACAGCCAGAAACATGAGGACCTGTGAAACTTCTATCATGACAAAGCATTTGTAATATATATCATAAAGCTAAACCAAGCTGCCTACAGAGACTGGCAAAAACAGTAACATACAAACACCAGCTACCTACAGCCAGTACATGTTACTGTTGCAAAGCTTGCAGGTGGCCAGCAGCTAAGTTAAACGTCTGGGAGCAGTCAATGACAAAACAGACTTTAAAATGCTTGGCTTCGACTTGTCCAAGTGAACTAAGGGAAAAGCTGAAATTCAGCTTATCCATTTTTGCCTTATCCACTGTAAAATTAGTCATATAAAGAGCGGCTTTGGTCAGCAAATTAAAAAAAAGGTTTGACTTATGCAAAGTCTGACTTAAGGTAGTTAAGCCTTAACTTTAAGCATATTTGATTGTATTACAATAGTTTTCTTCTTCTTCCCAACATGTAACACTAACACATCTTCGTTACAGATCAACCTAAACGATGTGTAGATATATATGCCATTACGACAGTGAGAAAGACCTCTGGATGCATTACTCAACTGATTGCAACATGTGTCAGAGGTCAACTGCTGTACATACTACATGTGATGTAGACTAGACCACAGCTGCTCATTACCCCCCCAAAAAAGAAGTGTTTTAAAACTAATAAAAGCACTTTCACATTCAGTTGATGCAGTAAATTAATAATGAATATTATAAGTAATAAAACCTATGCGCTTTACCATCTCATGCATCTGTTTCATATTGAATGACAGCCATTTCAACAACACTGACATTTTCTGATGATAAGGCAACACTCTTTTTAGGTAGTCCAAAGTGATTTTGAAAATCAATAGTTGACTATCAGACTTTATATATTTGCATAGATCTTTTTTATCTGATTTCAGTGATACCAATTTTATATTGATCACTTGAGTAGTTCCGAAGTTATAATTTTTATAATATTTAATATTTTGCCCCAATTTGCCCACAAAATGCAAATTAGAGAAATCCTGCGATTTACGGTCCCACCTGGAAGCTGTTCTGCATATAACCTGTCTAATATTTAGGAATCTCATTCTCCACAGTACAAATAATTAATAGGCCCATTTTTTTGTAGACCTTCATTTTGATTATTCTTCCAGATATTTCACATCAAACTTGCTAAATTAATTTAAAAATGCCATCCGTTAATCTTAAAAATGGTTTAAAAAAATCAGAACTCCTCTTCTACTTGTCGTACCACCTTACTTTTTGTACCAAAATAACCACAGTTAAGAACTCTACATGATGCCATACTTTTCTGATTGATCACAGAGAAAATGTAAAGGTCCATCTTTTTTCAGGGTGACCTTGCATCACCTTACAGGCCCCGTTTCAAGGGCATATATATGCGGAAGCGATGTCCCCCAAATCCTGGACTTGTTGCTAACTGGACTGACTTCAAACCCCCATTTCAAAACAAAGTGCACAGCAGTCTCGGCTATGTCTTCTTTTTGCAGCCATTTACCTAATAATAATAATAACTCTTATATAGCGCTATACCCCGTAAAAATTACAAGCTCGCGGCGCTGTACATTATCAACATCAAAATCTGCTTGACAATCAACAAACAAACAAAAAACCTAATATATAGGAAACAAATAAACCCAAAATTTGCAACAGAAAGTGAGTGTAATCATATACATATATATATGTGTCCTTCAGTATGGGTATGCTCCTTTCAGACATTTGATCTGGATCTAATTTCTCAGTAACTGTGCAGGCTTCCTGAGTGCTGATGTCAGTAAAACAATTGATCCACTCACCCATTTACAGACTGAATCAATTGATCCACTCACCCATTTACAGACTGAATCAGTCACTTTTGTTGCAAATGTTGGCTTCATTCCCTAGATCTGTTTGAGTGATTCTGATGATATTTGTAGCCCAAAATGGCACTTGAAATGTCCCAGGAATTTCCGACTGTCTTCTTGGATATTACCAATAAAGCCTCTCCTAGACTGTCAGTAGAAAAGTTTGCTAAAATTGCTGTTTATAAATAAATTTGTCGATCATCCCATCGACACCCAAACCAGCTCTCACCCGTGTCTGCGATTGTTCACAGACCGCTTAATTTTTAATTTTTACTGGCAGAAGCATTCGTTTGACAGCTTAATCTGGCTTTCAAGAAAAAGATTAATAATTTTACTCATCAACAAGATTGTTTACACGCAATGTAGAACACTCTGATAGTGGAGAATCCACCAACTTGGCACAGCACGATCGCTTGTGCAGTCGCCTCAGTGGCCATGGCTGACCGTGCGGCTGTGGTAATAAAATCTCTTTGTTATCACGTTTCGGTGGCTAAGTGTTGGATGTACGGATAGTTTTGAACTCTTATTTTAGTATAACTTTGAAGAAGAAAGATTGATCTTTCTGCTGATATTTTTTATGAGAGTGTCCGGGTCTAAAAATAGTACAAAATCTGTTAAACACATTTCAAACAACTTTATTCAGGACTTCTGCTTGTCGAAGGCAGCCATCATGGATATGGAAAGAAAGCTTAGCAACAGCACTTTTGACTGATACAGATTTCATCATGGCTGGATGTCCAACACTCCACGTCTGAAAACTGCTCACAGTGAGTGATGTTCGCATCACTGACAGAAGGCAGTGCTTAGGGGTACTGAGATCGGGGTGAATTTTCACATTCTTTTTCAAAGCGTAATAAACATAACAACACAGTTAGGAAGACGAGACATAAAGCTTTTCTCAACGGTAATTTTGACTGAGATTTGATCAAAAACACACAAGAAATCCGTCAACGAAAATCGCTAAAACTAGACCAACTTAGTTAAGCGGAACGCAGCCGAGAGCACTTTGGACTACCTACTCTTTTTTGCAAATCTGACCGTGGTGTAGTTGGTATGGTATTGTAGTAGGCTACTTCAATATAATATGATCATCTATGGCAAAAAATGTTTGCGTAAATATTGTATTTTTTCGAGTGCCGTGCGTATTTTAGCCACATCGCTGCGTCACTGTACGCAAAATGACAACTCTGATTAAACAAGTTATGGCTCACTGGTGGCCACCGTGTCACTCAACACTAGATCTACCTGCAAACTCAGTGTCATCTCAGCTGGGCAAGTCCAGTCAATAAAGGGCGGATTCTAGATGAAGTAAACGAGTAGGCCACCTAAATTTTTGGTCTATAAAAGTATAAGGTGACAGTGATTACTTTTCACCCCCCAAATCTGATCCATGCGCCTTATAGTCGGTAGCGCCCTATCTGTGAATAAAATTTGCATACTTTTCCAAAAAAAGAAAATGATTAATTTGAAACTAAATCCAAATGAACCTGTACAGAACAGATCTGGAAGAAGATCGGTCTCTGTATCACTATCAGACTACCCAGAAATCGTGTATTTTGCCAAACTGATCAGTAATATTTTCCTGTTAGTCAACAGAGAACACAATCTCAGACATGGAATTTGGAACGACCCAGTATGCCTAGTTTGTCAGCATATATTATCAGAATTTACTCATACAAGTCATACGTAGAAGACTACGAAACCGAAAACAAAACATGTGTCGACACCAAATACAAATGAGAGAAAATGGCGGTAGCCTTGACTTCAACTTCATCTATCTCGTTACTAAATCCCACGGTAGACAAGAACTGGCTTTGCCGATATCATCTGCTGCAGTTCATCCTTGGAAAACGATGCCATGTATAATATTCTGATCTATTCAAACTTTTTGTGAATGGCAAATTTACTGAACGTTTCCACTTTTTGAGGGCATGAATAGACCTTTTTATTATTTTCGTCTACTCACTTTATAGCCCATGAGCTATAATCAGGTTACTTCATCATTTTGGCTTTGTATGTGCGTTAATTCTAGGTTATGCTGTATGCATTTTCCATGCCACTGACGCAAAATATGTAATGTTTCGCATAGGTTGACGCAAATCTCTAAAAGGCAGCACGACCCCTGCATACATGCTTTTTCAAGGATTAAACATTTTAATGCTATGTATGAACATTAATCACACTTGACTTAGACATTGCAATTATCAAAAGCAACTGCTCTCTTTAAATAAATATATCACATGATTGAAAAATTAGGTTATAAAAGGATTGCCATTCATTCTGTCAGTGTCCATTTATTGCAGTGTTTAATACTCACTGTAAAAAAAAAAAAGAAGTATATTTGTGTATACTGTTTAGAAAACATGTCTTTTAAAAAAATCTGAAATTTGGTATTTCACTTGTAGTTGTATCACACCGGTGACCACATGCACACAATTCTTAGGATGACAGCTGGGTTATTTCAACCTCATCTGTGGCTATAGTCTCCTTGAAAAAGTCCCAGTCCCACAGACAAGATTATCATGTTGTCGGCTAGTCACAACAATGACAGCATGACTAATCTTGTAGGGGGGAAAACACGCCACCTGTGCTGTTCATCTCTGACTATGGCTATGAATAATGCTGCATATCAATTAACATGCTCTGATTGTAATTCCACTACATACTTACACTCTCCTGTAACACCTTCCTTTCAAATTATATGGTCCATGTAGCCATAACAATTAATATTCACATTGTTTTGATCACCATTTATAATGCCAAACTTTAGTGTACAGGTCTTATAAATAGCTGACTTTATGCTCAGGAGTATTTTATCTGTGGTACTTTAGAAAATTAGGTTGGGTGGATCTTATCTTTCAGTTTTGACAAAATAGTTGTACTTGAAATCTAAAAATTATGGTGTATAACTTATCCTTCTGTTATATCTGTAGACCACAGCTGTCCTAGTACTCAAATGTATGAACATTTGTATTTCTTGACATTCACTGATTCAGTTAATTTAAAGAATGACTGAATGTGAAAGTAAATAAATATAACTGAATTTCCTAAAGTGGCTCAAACAGTCAAACTCAAAGTGACAAACAAATACAACAAAACAAATATAACTTTTAGTTCTGTACATCATGTATAATGTGCACATTGGAAAAAAACATTTCTCTCACTGTCTCTGACTGAGGCTGAACGACTTTCTAAAAATTATGATCCAAAGTTGACAATAAATAAAGCTGAAATAAAGGCAATAATTCTGGACACTAAAACAGCAGTTTACCACAGTATTCCTGGCAACAATGGCAATTTAGAGCGCAGGCAATTCCTGAACTGAGGAACTCAATTCTAGAATTGGTGCTCATTTTAGAAACTCCCAAAGTCCCACTTTCAGCCAATAAAAATCTGAGTCAAATAGGAAGAGGATGGAACAGTCTAACACCATCAATTTACAATTTAATGTTAAACTTGAAGTTGAACTTGACGCACATTCATGATTAAAGCAGCAGCTAGTCACGACTTACCAGCAGGCGATGCTGCCAGCCTTGACGATGAACTCCGAGTCTGTGGCACCTGGTTTGGTGTTGGTGGGGGAGTGTCCAAGCTTGAAGATTTCTTCCATGGATTTGTTTTTGGTGGTGGTGCTTCAACATATGTCTTTGGATCAAACTTTTTCACCGTCGCTTTCTCCTTGTCCTGGTTTGAATCTTTCTCTGTTATTTTCTCTTGTCCACCATTTCTGTCTTTGACTGAAGCAGGCGTTTTAGCTTTAATAATTGATGGTTCCTTTGGTTTACCATCTTTTGACTTAACAGTCTCTGATTCATTAGTTTTCATGTCTCTGGGTGCCTCTGTTTTCACAGTATCTGAGTCAACTGTCGGCGCAACCTTTGAACCTCCCACTGCTTCTCGGTATGATTTTGGAGGCTGATCCACCTTAGTATTTTCTGTTGCACTAGCGTGTGACGGACCAACTGCAGCAGCCATCTTAACACGTTGTGCGTAAAACAGAATCAAAGAATACACAAATGTAATACATAAGAGGACCTGAGTGCTGTCTGTTTGGCGAAAGTCGCAAACGGTGTCACTCACACTCACAGTCTGTGCACTTTCCAGATGTGGTATAAATCGTCAGAGTTCCGCACACGCGAACAGTTCTGAAAAATCAGCAAGTATACTGCTCTTTGAATCGATAACTCTGGGTCGGTGTGAATCCCTAAACCATTCAATTTCACTAAAAGACACAACACCTAGGTCAACAGCCCTAAGAAATCCGCGTGGACTCGTCAGATGGACAAGCACTCCGTGGCCACGTTGTGACCTCAACAATCATTAAAAGTCAGTCACAGAAGTAGAGAATATGGTCCATACAACTTTAAAAAGATACGTGCATATTCTTTGCAAACCATGATGCACCCAAACCCTACGCGACGGGAAGCAAAGGCGGCAGCTCAGTGAACATCTTTAGCGAAAAAGCTTGGATCCCAATCGCACATGTCGGCCATTCGAGTAGAAGGATACACGCATGCGCAAAAATGACGGAAGTGACCAAGTTGATCTTTTAATTTGCAAGGACGTTCAACCACATGAACAAGCGAAAGTACTTTAAGTTTCGCATCTACACAGATCTGTGTGTGTGTGTGTGTGTGTGTGTGTGTGTGTGTGTGTGTGTGTGTGTGTGTGTGTGTGTGTGTGTGTGTGTGTGTGTGTGTGTGTGTGTGCGTGCGTGTGTGTGTGTGTGTGTGTGTGAACGAATCAAAATACAAAACTGCTGGCATGTGTGACAACTCAATCCGCTGATTGCGGGCTGCCCCCTGCTTTTATGTTTCACTGAGACCCCTCTGCCGCTGCTGCACCTTTACAGTCCTTTCTTTTTTCCTCATCTTTCGGCTGGCGAACAGCCACTGACAAACGTTGCTGAAACAACCCTCATGTGCCCTTGTGGCGAAGTGGAGCAGTCAGCAGAACACATGATACGCAGGAGTGTCGACTGGCTCGGAAATGACTCGACTGACGGTCAGCGGCGATTCAGTGTGAGGGCCGGGGGGGGGGGGGGGGGGGGTGACAGACTGGAGGCATTGGCAACGACACTGCAGCAATTGAGGTGGGAAGGGGGGGGGGGGGGGGCTGTGACAGACTGGAGGCAATGACAGCGACACAACGGCGTCGGCCGCAATGAAGCTCGATCAGTGTGGGCGACCAGAGGTGACCTGCGAACGTGACTGCCGCCCCAGTCATGTATTCCGGAAGAAGAATTATCATCAAAACAGTGACCGGCGGTCTCAGTAACAAAACTGTGTTATCCGGCCAACCATTTCATGCCACTCCGCCGAGCTCTAATAAGAATACCGTGCCGTCACTTGACTACGCCTGCGCAGCAGTGCACGTGCGGCAGCGGTGTGAAGACGGCTGAGAAACGGAGCTGGCTCTGCCACCGGCTGCAGTCTTTGGCCCGGCCCCTCAGTGTGACAAACAGCTAAACGTAACAACTGTAACCGAGCCCGTTTCTCATTTCAGATTCTGGGGAGGCTGGAGAGTGCCAAGGAGAGAGACTCGCATTCGGAAAATGATTTCTAGTCTTCTTCATGTAGTGAGCATTTCAATGTTCCTCGCGTTATGTTATTCTGCACTCGACCGACCCCGAGGGTATCCGGCCAGAGGAAACCCCGTGTTCGGTTGATTGTTCATCCACGTTAGGTGATGTATTCCGTTTCACTATGGCATAGATTGTTCATCCACGTTAGGTGATGTATTCCGTTTCACTATGGCATAGATTGTTCATCCACGTTAGGTGATGTATTCCGTTTCACTATGGCATAAGCCAGTTAGAAGTAACAGAACAGACACTAGACAAAAGATACGGGGACACAAGTTGCGGTACACTTGTACTAACATAGCAAACACTAAGGCATGCTCACAGACACGCACACAACCGCGCTCAGTCTCAATACCTTCTCTCACACCCACCGTGGCTAAGCTGAGGAACAAAATAGAGAAGTGTATGTAATGTGTTTACACTGCCGCATATCACTCACACAACATACAACACAAGAAACCAAATGAACTGAGTCATGACTACGCCTCACGGCCTACGCACTAACATAGTGACCGGCCATACCTAATCTCAGTAGCCACCCGGCATGCTCAGCCAGTTACCTATGAACCTACTTATCACCTCAATACTCAAAGTAATTTACACCTTTTGGCTAAACTACATTAACGCTTAACTAAACCTTGCACTAGTCACCAATTCTAATACCTTGTAAAGCTTGCATTTTTCAGCTGTGACAAGTCACTAACTAACAACTAAAGCTTGCATTTTTCAGTAAGTAAGTAAGTAAATTGGTGTTTTACAGTACACCCAGTCAACCATGTGGTGATATCAGGGCGATGCATTTTTCAGAACAAATCACTTACCCTAAAATCTAAGGGAAGAACAACACATTCTTCAGCATGTAAGCTGGAGGGTATGGGTGGACCAGTACTTTCTAGCACCGAGTCACTGAAGCTTGTAGTTCTAACGGCAAGTTGCTTTGTGTCCACACTGAGAGACCACAGGGAAGGACTGTTGGGGACAAGGAGCCCAGGACGGCCACCTCCACCTTCACTGACGCAGCTCCTGAGCTCTGACTGAAAGGTGGGCTAAGTGGTATTAAGGCTACTAGAACTTCAAAAATGTTTTTAATCTATATCATTTGCAAGTGAAAATGTTGTCTAAAACACAAAACATTAATCATCAACTGGAAAGCACTGAAACTGCATCAGATCAGTGAAGCACTAGATTAAATTATTTAACAGATTTAGAACAAAAATAGACAACAACAAAAAATGGCCTCCTAAAAATGTGATTTTGTCCTGCACCAGTCTGCGTTGCTTTGTTTCTTTCTTGGCTTCGTAGATTGGGTTGTGGGGATTTTCTACCCCAACCCTAAACCCCAACAAAGCTGCTGGACCAGGTGGCAGCAGTTCCCCCCGTGTCCTTACAGAGCTGGCCAAGGAAGTCCTAACAGCAATTTACCGGTCATCACTGCGCACAGCTGAAGTTTTCTGTTCCATGCTGCTGTCTTCATCCATCTCAAGCCTCTCTTTGCTGCCCGTTTTAAGCTGTGTAAATTAAGCTTTGTATCGTCACAATGCTCGTGTGTGTGTGTGTGTGTGTGTGCACGCGCTCGCGCATGTGCGTTTCAGAATAGCCTCCACAGACAAGATTTTGCACTTTATAAATACTTTAATTATTATTATTAATTAAATACCAAAAGACTGGAGAGGCCCTTATGACGCTGGTGTTCACCAACTGTTTCCACAGTCTGGCAACGTCCCAACAGCTGTTGCCATGAAAAAGGTGGATTGTTATGTTGTTAATGTATTGTTATATATGAAATAAATTTTGTTTAAACCAAAGTGGAGGATTGTTATGTTGTTAATGTATTGTTATGGATGAAATAGATTTTGTTTAAACCAAAGCAGAGGATTATAAAATTAAAATTAAATCAATGTAGCATTTTAAAATGAAATCCTCAATGAAGTGTTTATTTTGATCTCTTCAACCAGCTGAAGAAAGGCTGGACTTCCTGCACAAAAGAAGTATTCAGGTTTGTTCATTTGTACAGCTGACAGACTGGATTTAAGCCAGTAAAGTTGTTCTACGCATGACCATTTCATTGTGCTTAGAATGCGTGTGGTGTCAGTGTGTAGCAGGCATGTAGGTGCATGCACCTGTCAGTGTCTGTCAGTGTGTGCATGCATACACCACATGTGCGTGTGTGGGTATGTGTGTGCGCGTGTCAGTGTATAGACTAAAGGCTGTGTGCGTATGTGTGTGCACGCACACATGTTGTTGTGTGAAAGTCTTCATGTTTTTCACAAAATTTTGGTATCATACCATGTAAATGCATGATTCGGCTGACACCACACCTGCACAGTTACAGTAATCCACAGTGAATACCCGATGGCCTGTAGTCAATGACTGTGCATCCCAGTCAGTGGCTGAGCAGTTATTGAAAGACTGGATTACAGCAGTGCCCAGTTCCCAGCATCCACACCGCCAGCAGAGTGAGTGCACCAGTCACCACCCAGTCAGCAAGCTGCTCAGTAAGTCGGTGGTGGTTAACTCCACAGAAACTTCACCACATACGGTTTCTTAGGCCGGACCGGTGGAGGGAGGAGTCTGGTTATCTATGCAGTCGCTCGCTCTTGCGTAGGCCTACGTGCCGACTAGGCCCTACTACCACCAGAACAGCAGAAGGTGGCAGCGAACTTGGAAGTGCAAAGCAACTTGTGTAATTTGCAACTAGCTGTTTTAACCATTCAGGGAAACAAAGCCACGAAGTGCCCAGCAACAACTGTTGAGGACAACTGAAGTAAAGATATCATTCATCTCTTTCTACGAGAGCTCAGCTTTCAGCACCACCTCCCTGTTCACACAGCTCCTGAGCTTTCATGCAGCTGAAGTTCTTCTCATGTTGCTTTACGTCCACAGTGACCGTAAGGACTGTTAGGGACGGGGAGTCCAGGACGGCCACCTCGACTTTCACACGTACAGCTTGAGCTCTGAAGCTAAAGCAGCAAGTAAACATGATGCCTAACGTCCACAGAAGAAATAAGACTTGTGGTGAAGGGGGGAGGGGGTATGGAGGTGGGGGGAAGAGGCAGAAGGAGATGATGTACCTATTGCTACACTATTACCACCAGAATAATTCCAGCATTAAGATGGGCAGCGATGAGACCCATTTTAATGTTTCATTAATTGTGAGGGCAAAGTCAAAAGACTGTCCATGAACCACAACCTTTTCGAAGAGAAAGGAGAGCTGGAGCATAATCGAGCAAGTAAGTAAACATGGTGCTTAATGTCCGCAGAAACCATAAGGCTTATTAGGGATGGGGAGAAGGGGGAGGAGAGGGGGGAAAAGGAGATTATATGCCTATATCGCTACACCGTCACCATCAGAATGACTCCTGCATTAAGATGGGCAGCAATGAGAGCCATTTTAATGTTTGATTAATTGTGAGGGACAAAGTCACAAGACAGTGTCCACAGACCACAGCTTTTGAAGAGAAAGAAGCGGATTCAAACCAAGATCCCTCTACTTACCAGCCTACCACCTTACCACTAGGCCAAACCGGTTCACATATAATCGAGCCGAGGCCCTTCTGCTTATCAACCTTACGCCTTACCACTAGACCAAACAAAGACTTGCCTTAAACAGCCTCCAGGTTTTTGCAGCATTGACAAATGCTGTTCAAGGGTAGTCAGTTTTGAACCTGCCAAAACAGAGTTGCATCCCCTGAACGTACTCCCTTTGGGGCACAGTCATAGTGTTTGTGCTCTAACAGCAGAATTACACCAAATCGAGCAAATATCTTAGTAAATCCAAACAAACAAAAAGGGCTTCACTGCTTTAAACAAGTAATTTCTCTCTTCTCCCCCCACCCCTGTGAAAAAAAAATCATTTTTCTTATTATTTCTATTATTCATCAGTAGCTTAGCAAGGACCAGTTAGGTTTTGATTGAACCTAAACTCAGATTCTTGTAAAATAAAGTTATTAAGTTCAAGTTCCTATGGTGTGTGTGTGCATGTGTGTGTGTTTGTGTGTGATGTCCACCTGGGTTAGATGACTGGACTGATTGCAACTCGTGTTTAAAGTTAGTTTTTGACAGCAGTTGTAGGAGTCCATACCGTGCTGACAGAGGGTCCCCGATTGCACAGGTAGGCCTGTGAGTCGGGTCAGGCTGGTACGGGTCACGTGGTCTAAGTCAACCAATAGGGGGGGTAGAATGAGCTCTGTGGGCATGTGGCACAAAAAGAGCTGGAATAGCTAGTCTCTTGTCCATCTCCAAGAGCAAAGGCCGTTTGGATTGCCAAAGCCATTCTTCGTAGGGTTCCGGTTGTCAGCAGTGTGATTTCCTTTTAAAATGTTCTGTAATTTAATTACAGGGAAGCTCCGTAGAATGGTGTACAAATTTCTATTTTCCATTAACTGATGTTCAATTAATGTGGGGAGTGGAACAGACTATTACGAACCAGCTGGCGAGTCGGAATCTATTCTCTTTTTCATTGTGTGGGGGACCGAGGGCCGGTATTTGTTTTGTGTGTGTGGAAGCAGTTTATGTATTTTATGATTTGATGTCTTATTATTTTCTTGATTATTTGGTTAAATTGTACATCTGTATATATGGTGTGCGTGGCGGTATGCATGATACAGAGTTGTTAGAGGACAGAGGAAAAGGAGAAAGGATTTTTGTTGGGCCGGATCAGTCGAGTGACATAGAGCCAGGCGGGCAAGGCCGGGCGGCTTTTTACAAGTTTATGCACATTTTAGGGAAGGCGTTTGTGGACCACACCGCACTGGTGGGTACCGCAGCTCGCTTTCTTTTTGTGAGTTTGGCTTTTGTTATGAAGTGGGATTAAACAAGATGGCGGATGCTGGCCAGGGTGAACGGTTGCATGTGATAAGCCAGCATGTGTGTGTTATGTGTGTGTCAGTGAACAGGGTTGACACAGGGGATTGTGCTAAATTATTAGAATGGTCTCTGTTTAGGAAATTGGGATATTTTCCATAAATATTGTTGACAGCTGTTGTCATTTGAACTTCGATAATTTTCATAAAAATTATTGAATGATAAGATTGTTGTTGGTTTATTGCGGGTTGTGAGTGAGTGTAATGCGTGACTTGATGGGACACTGCAGTACACAATGAAGAGTGAGAATAATTAGTGGCTGTTTAAGTCTATTATTCAGGGATATCTCACAGTACATTCTAATTGCAGCACTCATCATCAGTTGTCTATTGTCAATCACGTATTATCAGTTCATTGTATCGTCTTATCATCAATTCTTCAACTCATCTTTATTCTTCACCTTCTTCAATTAACCCCACTACTGCCATGTCTACATTGGCCACTGGTCAACAGTTGCTGCTTGTTGGCACCACACCTGTGTGGTGTTGCGGCATGGCATTGTAACTTGGTGTCGTCTGTTACCCATCTTTGTCATTGTCGACTGCTGTCACAATCCCACTTCAGGGACCAGTTTCCTGTCATTAGCCGAGTGAACTCATGCTGTTGAGCTATTATATAGCATTTGGGGAACAGTCTCTCATGCTTTCTTTAATCAGAGTGACTGGGTCATTGCCTCTTTATCATACTATTGCCCACAATTGTTGCGAAATGTCATGATGTATTTGTGAATGATTTGATCAGTATCCTCCATGTATATCCCTTAGTTAACCCGTGTGTGTGAATGGAGTGAGTTTTGCATGTGATGGGTTGTGTTGTGTGACTGTTAAAGGGTGAGAAAGGTTACTCATTGTGTTGTGGTGTTAGTGCAGGAAAGTGTGGGAGGGATTATGTCAAAAACCATTTGGGAAGCAACAGTGTGTGTGTGTGTGTGTGTGTGTGTGTGTGTGTGTGTGTGTGTGTGTGTGTGTGTTCCAGCAGCAAACATGGAGTTCCCACTTTTCTTGATCAGTGCCATAGCCAGTTGGCGCAATTCATTGCCGGTTATATATATCTCAGACACATGCCTGGGTGCACTAACACAACCAGAGATGGACAGAGAGAGAGAGAGATGGTGAGAGAGAAAGAGATGGTGATATGGAATGCACGTGTGTGCACACACAAACAACAACAAAAACCTCGTGCGGCTATTCACAGCAGTAAGGATGAGGACACAAATTCCAGTGCTAACTAAGAGACAACTCAAATGTAACATTCAAATGTAACACTTCTAAATTGGGCACAGAATTTTACTTGGAAAAGTGGAATGACCATTGACTAGTCTGTTGCTTGTTGCACTTTTACTAACTTAGCAGCATTTTTCCAACAAAACTGTTACCAATAGTTAGTGTAGTCATTTCAGACTGATTTAATGTTACTTAGTCTTCAACACGCTGCGTGATAGGTCTATGCTTCACACATCATTTTTCAAACAGCTATGATCATTAATAATGCAGATTTAAATGGAACAGAAAACAACTTGATATACTGATGAAAGGTGTAGCCTTTCCATCAAGTCTCTTTCGTGTCTTTTACAGCACAATCAATCACCACACATAACATCTTCGCTATGAAAATGGTTCACAGATGGAACTTTGGGGGTGAACGTTCAACGGACATCGCTCCACGTGGTTGCTTCAAGTATTCCTTCAGTAAGAGCTACCGGCTACTAAGCAGTCTCTATTATTCAATGTCTGGATTTATATTGCGGGTGGAAATGTGTAGGTCAGCTCAGCACACGCACGCCGGTCAAGTCACATCGTAAAGTATTTCAAGTTGTAGGCCCACATGATGCCGATAACCTTTTTCCGTGCCCTTAGCGCGTCGCATGCATCCTTGGCGGCAAAGCGCTTGCCCACAGGGTGATACGACCTGCTTAAAGTCCGCTCCATGCATTCTCCTCCAGATGTGCATTGTGTAACGCCAGCAGACTTCAATCACTTCTAGTTTGGGGGGGGGGGGGGGAGGAGCTACAGTCTGACCTCCAGCCTTTTAAGAGGGAACCTCTGGGACAAAACTGACGGACGGGAGATCAGTTTCAGCATCTGCGATATCCCATCATGGGCTTTTGCTGAACATGCATGGGTGATGCTGTTTTTAGTGCAGAAGTCTTATGTAGGGTATCACTTTTGATTTGACCTGGGCCAAGAAATCTGTCTGTATTGTGAACATAAGCCTCTTGTCCACTTTGTACAGAAGACAGACACACAAAGTCAGAGACAGACAAATAGACAAATGAACTTACTGCCTGTCTGCCTCTCACAGAGAGAGAGAGAGAGACACACACACACACACACACACACACACACACAGGGAGAGATGCTCTCAAATAGTGGGAATGCCAATCAATTTTATTTTGACAGCCATCACTAATTTGTCATCAGTAGTTTAAACAATCGACACAATACCCTTTTCTTGCCTAGCTGTCAAACACTGTCAAAACAAGTCCTTGTGCGTCTATCTAACTGATAAAACCTGAGTACTATCAGTCACAATAAAACTGGCCATGATGGTTACAACTGGTTTATTTCACTATTGGTTCCTATCACATACTTTATCACTCTTTTCACAAAACATGATTTTTTTGTTTTTGTTTTTTTACTATTGAAATGGTACTGAATAATAATAACTGGCAGGATCAAGAACAGAAATATAATTTACACACACAGTCACAAAACTGGCATGCTTTTGATGAAAATCAAAGATGTCCATTCAGTTTGAAGAAATGGTCATCACCTTAACCTTCATTTCATTTTACTGTTTGTACCTTCTGTATTATAGATTTTCTTTCACTGTTTTGAATGACTTCAGTTTTTGGTTAAGCTGTGACAGGTTAATTATTAATCATGGTTTCACTAATAACAGAGACTGTAATACAGCTGGATACACTTAAGTCAAACATGCTGGCAACGTTAGTCTTTCTTCAAGTTATCCAGTTTATATTACTATTGGTTCCTATTACTACTAATATCATTATTTTTTTAAAACACTATATAAATAGTACTGAAAAACACCCTGCTGGCAGGATCAAGAACAGAAGTTCAATTTCTACATTAAAAAAACATCAAACTGGTGTGTGCAACTTAGCCAAAGTTGCATTTATTTGTTTTTGACTTGTCCATTGTAAAATTCGTCATAAAATTAGTTGTACAAGGAGCAGCTCTGGGTGATACACTAAGTTTGACTGATAGGGTGTATAACTGTATTAAGCAGAATGGCATGACTATGATAAAGTGGCAGCCACCAGCCACTCTTTCTCTGCTCTGTTTGGTCCTGATGTGACCTGCACAATGGACTGGGTGCTAAAAAACTCATTTGTTTGCAGCAGTTTCGTCTCAAAGTCTTTAAGTGTTTTGCACCACAGTCTGTACTGTTTTGTCCCACAGCCTGTGGCAGTTTTGTCCCACAGTAGCCTGGAGCTGTTTTGTCCCCCAGTCTGTAGCAGTTTTGTCCCCCCAGTCTGTAGCAGTTTTGTCCCCCCAGTCTGTAGCAGTTTTGTCCCCCCAGTCTGTAGCAGTTTTGTCCCCCAAGTCTGGAGCAGTAATGTCCCCCAAGTCTGGAGCAGTAATGTCCCCCAGTCTGTAGCAGTTTTGTCCCCCAGTCTGTAGCAGTTTTGTCCCACAGTAGCCTGGAGATGTTTTGTCCCCCAGTCTGTAGCAGTTTTGTCCCACAGTAGCCTGGAGATGTTTTGTCCCCAGTCTGTAGCAGTTTTGTCCCACAGTAGCCTGGAGACGTTTTGTCCACAGTCTGTAGCAGTTTTGTACCACAGTAGCCTGGAGATGTTTTGTCCACAGTCTGTAGCAGTTTTGTCCAACAGTAGCCTGGAGATGTTTTGTCCACAGTCTGTAGCAGTTTTGTCCCACAGTAGCCTGGAGATGTTTTGTCCACAGTCTGTAGCAGTTTTGTCCCACAGTAGCCTGGAGATGTTTTGTCCACAGTCTGTAGCAGTTTTGTCCCACAGTAGCCTGGAGATGTTTTGTCCACAGTCTGTAGCAGTTTTGTCCCACAGTAGCCTGGAGATGTTTTGTCCACAGTCTGTAGCAGTTTTGTCCACAGTCTGTAGCAGTTTTGTCCCCCAGTCTGTAGCAGTTTTGTCCTACAGCCTGTAGCTGTTTTGTTTCAGTTTGTAGCAGTTTTGTCTCACTCTGCAGCAGTTTTGTCCCTCGGTCTGCAGCTGTTTTGTCCCACAATCTGTAGCCATTTTGTCTCAATCTGTTGCAGTTTTGTCCTACAGCCTGTAAGAGTTTTGTCTCAGTCTGTCGCCGTTTTGTCTCGCAGTCTGCAGCTGTTTTGTCCCACAGTCTGTAGCAGATTTTGTTGCACAGCCTGCAGTCGTTTTGTCTCACAGTCTGCAGCTGTCTTGTGCCACAGTCTGTAGCAGGTTTTGTTGCACAGCCTGCAGTCGTTTTGTCTTGCTGTCTGCAGCAGTTTGGACTCACAGTTTGCACCTGTTTTGTTCCACAGTCTGTAACCAATCGTCCCAGTCTGTAGCAGGTTTGTCCCACAGCCTGAAGCTGTTTTCTCCTGGGGCCTGATGCATGGGAAGAGACTATCAGCATGTCCAAGACTATAGTGAAAGTCTGAGACCAAAGAGGGTAGCATGAAATGCATGGCCGGAGACAATGGCAACTCAGAGACTGTGTGTGTGTGTGTGTGTGTGATATTGTGTGTGTGTGTGATGTGTGTGTGTGTGTGTGTGTGTGTGTGTGTGTGTGATGTTGTGTGTGTGTGTGTGATATTGTGTGTGTGTGTGTGTGATATTGTTTTAATTGCTGTGTGATACTTTTTTTGTGATAATTCTTTTACAAGTATGTGATCTTAACTTCATTACTATTTTATGATGAAGTCACAATTGTTCTATATTTATAACTATATCTATGGTTAAAGTAAGACTCTTTTGTTGGTGGTGTTGTGTTTGTTGTATTGTTCTCTTAACTTTATGTATTATTATTTTATGAGCCCACCATGACCACAACAAAATTGCCCCTTGTGGGATGATTAGTTTTTTAATGTGAATTGAACTGGGACTAAATGGCCAAACTTAATGCCCGCGATTTTCTAGCTCTAAAGAGGGCAGTCTCTGACTTAAATCCAAACCAAAATGGTCATGGCGGTGTGCACAATCTATCTGAATCCATGAAATCCACACCAAAACTGAGTGTTTAGAGATTGTTGACACCCTTCTTAGTAACTTCATGATAATTAAGGGGACAAGAAGTTTTGCTTTTCTCACTATCAAATATATCAGCTGGCAGACACATTAAACGCTCTATTGAGTATTTGGCGTAGCAACAGGGTTCATTTTCCACTGGTTCTGCAAGATCAGTATTGGAAATGGGATAGGCCAAGGGGCTGATGAAGTATGGCCAGTTGGAAGGTAACACAAGTG
Organism: Alviniconcha marisindica; assembly: GCA_018857735.1. Lineage (NCBI taxonomy): Eukaryota > Metazoa > Mollusca > Gastropoda > Provannidae > Alviniconcha > Alviniconcha marisindica. Next base: position 31,363 of record JABMCL010000049.1, on the reverse strand, counting down.
ACCGACTGATGCCTCTTCAGTGACAACATATATATATATATATATATATATATATGCACAAGGCACTTAAGTGTCCAAGAGATATTTTGTATAATACTGATATTATCAATCCCTCTGTTAAATTAATTGCTTATAGTCCTGTAGGTAATCTAGTATCATTTTGTGTGTGTGTGTATGTCTGATTTGTTTGTGTGTGTGTGTGTTTGTGTGTCTAATATCACCTCGATGTGAACAGACATAAAATAAAACATTGATTGACTGACTGATTGATTGATTAAGTGTCCAAGTCAACATGAAGCTGATGCAAGCAAATTGAACATTTTCACTTTGCTGGGATTTCCAAATGTGTTTGCTTGCATTGAAGGCATGCAAGTTGACATATGCGATTAAAAAACCAAAAAACCCACATCTTTCAGCAAAAGTACATAAATAGTTACCTCATACAAAACTGATCTAACAGTTCTGCAAACTCTGCATCGCTAAACTTCAGCTTTTTCATCTCTTCGCCATGCCATCATGAAGCTGAAGAAATGGATCAAGGCGCCCCACCCCAGTGGTAAACAAAACATAAACGGTGGTTCTCCCCACCTAAAAATAGCTTTAGCTGCAAGGCTGAAACGACAGATGCTTAGTCCCAGACTTGACTGTTGGAGGCAGATCTCTCTCCCTGCATCACGACTGCCTGCCTGTGATGGTCCTGATGTAGGAAGTCTCAGACTACAGCCAAGTCTCACACTAAAGTAGTCTCTCCCGTGCATCATGCCTCTGCAGTCTGGAGCGCTGCAGTGGCCACAGTGTGTCAGAAAAGCAGTTTGGACCGAAGAAACCTGTCAGTTCAACAGTTCAATCACAGCAGCCCCTACTTCCCCAAAGGACAACACCCACATTAACCTCAGCCCTGACAGCTGTAAACCACCATCCCTTTGTTTACTGAGCAAGTCAGAAGAAGAACCATTCTACAGGACTACATTGGGGGGTTTTCAATTTAAGAAAGAAAGAAAAATCCTCAGGATACCACCTGGCTGAGTCAGCTACTTTCTCTCTTTGTGAACCCAGTTCATCACGCTTATGCAGAAAGAGAAGAAAAAACATCAACTGTGCTGACTTCAGGCAAAGAAGGAAAATGCAGAATTCTGCACAGAACAGGCCACTCATTTGACATCAGAACCCCCTACAACAGACCCCCCTCTGTCATGACCACTATGAGAGAATCAAACTGTTCCAGTCATTCCTCCCCTCTGTCATGACCACTGTGAGAGAATCAAACTGTTCCAGTCATTCCTCCTCTCTGTCATGACCACTGTGAGAGAATCAAACTGTTCCAGTCATTCCTCCTCTCTGTCATGACCACTGTGAGAGAATCAAACTGTTCCAGTCATTCCTCCCCTCTGTCATGACCACTGTGAGAGAATCAAACTGTTCCAGTCATTCCTCCCCTCTGTCATGACCACTGTGAGAGAATCAAACTGTTCCAGTCATTCCTCCCCTCTGTCATGACCACTGTGAGAGAATCAAACTGTTGCAGTCATTCCTCCCCTCTGTCATGACCACTATGAGAGAATCAAACTGTTGCAGTCATTCCTCCCCTCTGTCATGACCACTATGAGAGAATCAAACTGTTGCAGTCATTCCTCCCCTCTGTCATGACCACTGTGAGAGAATCAAACTGTTGCAGTCATTCCTCCCCTCTGTCATGACCACTATGAGAGAATCAAACTGTTGCAGTCATTCCTCCTCTCTGTCATGACCACTGTGAGAGAATCAAACTGTTCCAGTCATTCCTCCGTGCCTCTGCACAAGGGCCATCAGCCTTAAAAGACCACTTTTTGCATGATTTTTACCCTGATCATGAAACCTGTTCCACTGTGCCATGCCGTTCTGCCTATCATATCCAAATATTGCACACGCTACTCATCGCTCGCTAACCCTCTGCCCATCCCAGCAGCAGATCAGGGTTCAAAGCTGTGGCAAGCTAATTACTACACAACTCTACCATCTCAGTATGCACACCATGAGATTTCATGAACCAATTTGGGCATGATTTATATGTCAATCATAATAATCATTAAAAAACACACACAGCAAAAGTGAAACAATCACAGATAACATTCAGTGCCTGTTGTCATAAGGAAGCTACATGGGTACAGTTTACTATTACAGATAGATATTCCTCATTGAGAAACCTATCCTGTATACATATCCCCCCCCCCCCAATTTTTTAATTTTTTTTAAATCAGTACAAAACATCACAAAGCAAAATATATAACCATAGACATTCAGAAAACACTTTGCTTTCCTGTACAATTTGAGCTGCATCACCCGTATCATAATAAAAAACAACAACATGCAACTAAATATTCATTTCTTTCAACAGAAGTAAGTTGCATAGATGTGATGTTATTATACTCAAAGTCAAAGCATGAAATCACAGCAAACGTGGGAAAAGTTCCAAGGATCACCAACTTGACTGTCACTGATAAGAAAGGCTGCAGCCTGACGACAACAGGCAGGAAAGTTGAGCAGCGTACACCAATGCCAGGCTATTGCAAGGTTCAGGGTGGAAATGAACAAAACAATTCCAGCTCTTCTCACAAGAAAGCAAACAAAAGGCATATCTGTTCAACAGTGCATGCCATCATTTTTCACACAATATAATCCGCAACATGTTTGACATGTAGGTTATTTCCCCTTCCAACCACACAGTCCAAATGAGCTGTGCAGCTGGGATCTACATGATTGGAGCAGGAACAGGACACACCACAAAATGTGGCAAATGCACACTGCATACGTAAACACAGAGGGAATCTTGGACTTTCCATTTCTGTGCACTGCAGAGGATATCTTGGACTTTCCATGGGGCAAACTACAGAGGGAATCTTGGACTGTCCATGGGGCAAACTACAGAGGGAATCTTGGACTTTCCATGGGGCTAACTACAGAGGAAATCTTGGACTTTCCATGGGGCTAACTACAGAGGGAATCTTGGACTTTCTATTTGTGTGCACTACAGAGGGAATCTTGGACTGTCCATGGGGCAAACTACAGAGGGAATCTTGGACTGTCCATGGGGCTAACTACAGAGGGAATCTTGGACTTTCTATCTGTGTGCACTACAGAGGGAATCTTGGACGGTCCAAGGGGGCGCACAACAGACAGAATCTTGGACTTTCAGTTTGGGTGCACTGTGTCAGAGGCGATGCAGGCATTCCCAGGCTATAAGCACCATACAAATACTGTCAGCACAACAAGACTCCACAACAGGATAGGCAGTGATCTCATCCTTTTGGTCTAACTGTCTGTAGAGGGCCACATCAGCACAACAGTGCAAGCATAACTCCAGTGAAGACCTGTCCCTGATAACTGATGCCACAGTCCCGGCTATAACTGATGTCACACAATCCCCTAAACTGATGCCACACAGTCCCCTATAACTGATGCCACATGGACCTCTACAATGAATGCCACACAGTCCCTATAACTGATGCCACACAGTCCCCATTGGGTAAGTAAATAACTTGGTGTTTTATGCCCAGTCAATCATTACGGTTATATCAGGGCAATCCTTATTGGGTGGTTCAGGTAACTCCCTTGACTTTTACCAGGCATTGCTTAGGTCCCTTGGCTGTTTTTACTTCCCATGCATACTTTCTTCACAATGGAAGGCAGTGACATTGAATTTAATTTTTTTACAGTGCCAACTTTAAAGGCAAGAACTTGTTGCACATGCTAATGGATGCCAAAAAAAGGCATTCTTTAATGCACTCATGATCTTCTGGTCAGTAAAAAAAAATGATGCAAAGACACTTTTTTCCCATCCTCCATCACCTTTCCCACAGTAGTGGCATTTGTACAGCTCTGCAATTCTAGGTTCAACGTTCACTCTTATACACAGAGTTAAGCAATGCCTACTCAGAAACTGGCTTGGAAGTGGCAGCTGTGACCTTTCCCAACTCTTTGAATGAAAGATTATGAAGGCCATTCACTCATACAAACCACCTTCGCTGAACTGTCCAATAACTGATGCCACACAGTCCCCTATACCTGATGCCACACAGTGCCCTATACCTGATGCCACACAGTCCCCTATACTTGATGCCACAGAGTCCCCTATACCTGATGCCACACAGTGCCCTGTACCTGATGCCACACAGTCCCCTATACCTGATGCCACACAGTCCCCTACAGGGTATACCTCATGACACACTTGTTAAAGACAAGCTGTTTCTGAAATGGCACTTGTGGGGTTAGCCAGTTAGTTAGTAACTGGGTTTTAACATCCTGTCAACCGCACTAGGTCACCTCAGAACAACCAAACTCTGTCATAAGCAAATACACATCTCAAAACTCTTGTCATACATAAACCTTTTCTCAAGTCAGTCCACAAAAACATTCCCTATGCAAACAGAAAAGAAAACATACACACACAAACATCAAACAGACATTTTCAGAGTTAGTCCCTTCAATATTACCCCTGTTAAAAGAACACGTAAGGCTAGGACATGCTGGTATCACTGACCATTCCATCCATCAATATTAAAGACAATTTTTTTTTTTAAAGGAATGGACTGAAACAACAACAAAAATAAAACAATTATATAACTGCATAATGGCAAATACCAGCGCCATACGGCAGCAAGCTGCACATACCACCTACCAACTATCATCTCCTAGCTGCTCAACAAGAGCCATACAAAAAAGCCCAACTCCTAACAAAAAATAGTTTTCTGAAAAAAAGAAAAGCAGAAAAAAAAAAGATAAAAAAAAGATAGGGAAATCAAATGACAGCCCCGTGATTCCAGACAGGGGAGTGGCATCAGACATCCCCTGCTTCCCTTCAGGGCTCTTTAGGGGACTGAAATACCAGGCAAAGCCACTAGTCACTGCCCACGAACCACAGCTGTGGTTGAACTGTGATGAATAAACATCAGACATCTGCTTATACAGCCTACCCCATCCCTTCCCACCCAAAAGAAAGTCGTGAGTAATCTGACCCAGCCACCCTCCTGTCTCCATGTCAACTCTGATAGTACAGCTGGATCTGTCGGCTGAATGAGTCTGCAATGGCTTTCCTGAAACACAAAGAACAGCTGCTTAATTATTTTTTTTAAATCACAATCTCCCTCAAATTCCCTTCTGTTGTTTTTTTTTTAACCCCAAAACATGGCCCATGTAAAAAGAGACAGAAACAGTTCAATAAATTATGTACTTCTATGCAGAATCACAAAAATGTCTATCATAAAATGATTGGGTGAAGGCAATGAAACCAGTCACTGTAATGGGTTCTGCCACAGTGACTGGATAAAGGCAATGAACCAGTCACTGTAATGGGTTCTGCCACAGTGACTGGATAAAGGCAATGAAACCAATCACTGTAATGGTTTGCCACAGTGACTGGATAAAGGCAATGAAACCAATCACTGTAATGGGTTCTGCCACAGTGACTGGATAAAGGCAATGAAACCAATCACTGTAATGGGTTCTGCCACAGTGACTGGATAATCATAAAGGCAATAAAACCCAAATCACTGTAATGGGTTCTGCCACAGTGACTGGATAAAGGCAATGAAACCAGTCACTGTACTGGGTTCTGCCACAGTGACTGGATAAAGGCAATGAAACCAGTCACTGTAATGGGTTCTGCCACAGTGACTGGATAAAGGCAATGAAACCAGTCACTGTAATGGGTTCTGCCACAGTGACTGGATAAAGGCAATGAAACCAATCACTGCAATGGGTTCTGCCACAGTGACTGGATAATCATAAAGGCAATGAAACCAGTCACTGTACTGGGTTCTGCCACAGTGACTGGATAATCATAAAGGCAATGAAACCAATCACTGTAATGGGTTCTGCCACAGTGACTGGATAATCATAAAGGCAATGAAACCAGTCACTGTAATGGGTTCTGCCACAGTGACTGGATAATCATAAAGGCAATGAAACCAATCACTGTAATGGGTTCTGCCACAGTGACTGGATACTCATAAAGGCAATGAAACCAATCACTGCAATGGGTTCTGCCACAGTGACTGGATAATCATAAAGGCAATGAAACCAATCACTGTAATGGGTTCTGCCACAGTGACTGGATAAAGGCAATGAAACCAATCACTGTAATGGGTTCTGCCACAGTGACTGGATAAAGGCAATGAAACCAGTCACTGTAATGGGTTCTGCCACAGTGACTGGATAATCATAAAGGCAATGAAACCAATCACTGTAATGGGTTCTGCCACAGTGACTGGATAATCATAAAGGCAATGAAACCAATCACTGTACTGGGTTCTGCCACAGTGACTGGATAATCATAAAGGCAATGAAACCAATCACTGTACTGGGTTCTGCCACAGTGACTGGATAAAGGCAATGAAATCAGTCACTGTAATGGGACCTGCCATCACCCAGTCATCTTTCTGGGGGTGGGGACGCACTGTGATTACTTGCACCCTTGACAGCAAGCAATAACAATACAAAACAGCTACAATGTGTTTTCTTCTATAATACATCAGGAGTCCCCAACACTTTTTGGAACTTGTGTACAGCAAACACAGTGTTTTGAACAAAATACGTACAACCTAACACGACACTAAACACACTGACAGTGATTGAATTTTTTAAAGAATAATCCTGCACATATCCAGTTAAAATTCTGCTTCTTGTGCCTATTGCAGAATTCTGTGCAAACTTCTGTGCAAAACTGATGGATAACAGCACTACACTCGGTATCCTTAAGCTTGGGACCCTTCATGGTAATCAGCATTTTTCACTGGTGCCTGGTTAGATCTGGGTCTTTGGCTGGTACTCACAGATTCCTGGCTGATTTGTTTACCTTCCGGTATACCGTATAGGCAATCTATTGTCAACCAGCTGACAGCTGAAGAACTACACCACAAAGATGAAAAACACACACAAACAAGTCAAGGTTTTCTGCTCTTTCTTTTGTGACATAATGCTGAACTGAGAAATGTGGTTGGTCCAAAACAGTTTCTTCCAGCAAATGTCTATCCCAAGTAATTTTTACATGTATTTACTTTGTCAGCATTTCCATTACCACTTTATCAAACATTTGTGAACCTTTCGAAGTGTTCAACATGTTTCATGTACTTTTGTGTGTTCATCAGCATCCCTATTTTCCACTGTAATACCGATCTTTCAGAGATAATTTCTAATTGAACTGATAGTGATACATCCATAGCAATCCACATTAATGCTAAATTTCTGATTAAATTAATTCTTGAATGCTTAAGAACATCCCATTTTGTTGGCTGTTGTTTTGCTGAATGTCCTCGGATGTCAGTTAACATATTAAGGACAAGCTGAAACCATGCGTGAGCATGGTTCAATACTGCTTTATGTCCACGGAAACCATAAGGCTCGTTTGGACGGAAAGCCCAGGACGGCCACCTCGACTTCACACAGCTCCTGAACTCTGAACATTCCATTGTCATTAACCTCATCTTTGACAGTATATACATTTTACAAGCACACTAGTGTCTTCCTGGCACAGAACATAAATTGATATCAAATAATTTACATCCAGATCAATAGCCTATCAACGCTGTATTTGGTGCATACCTGTGACCACATGCCTTTGTTATAACTGTTGCAGAAGGTCTATTAAATACATCCAACTAATAGTAATATAGTAATAACAGACTAATACTTAAACACAGGTCAGCATAACAATTTGGACCCTTTGATCAAATAATATGTATGTACCACTACCACATTAATTTTAGTCTAAGCTAGTCAAAACTAAACAGATATTTTCAATTCTAATCCACAATTTAGATTTCTTTTTTCCAGGGGGGTGGAAAGAGAGCTTAAATAACAAGAACAAAAAACACCTTCAATAATAATATTAATAGCCAGGATTTAGGGGTTGTCATCCCCCCCCCCCCCCCCCCCCCCCCCCCCCACGTTGCATTCAAATCAGTAGCTTGAATCCCAAATTAAATAAACTAGTATTAATGCACAAATTAAGTCCAACAAGAACTGAGGGCAACAAGTATTTACTAACAAAACTGTACCATTTTCAACTAACCCAGTAATTTACCAATGACAACAAACTGACATTTACCTTGCACATGGTTGACTGGGTGTAAAACACCAAGTCACTTATTACCTTGCACATGGTTGACTGGGTGTAAAACACCAAGTCACTTATTACCTTGCACATGGTTGACTGGGTGTAAAACAGCAAGTCACTTATTACCTTGCACATGGTTGACTGGGTGTAAAACACCAAGTCACTTATTACCTTGCACATGGTTGACTGGGTGTAAAACACCAAGTCACTTATTACCTTGCACATGGTTGACTGGGTGTAAAACACCAAGTCACTTATTACCTTGCACATGGTTGACTGGGTGTAAAACACCAAGTCACTTATTACCTTGCACATGGTTGACTGGGTGTAAAACACCAAGTCACTTATTACCTTGCACATGGTTGACTGGGTGTAAAACACCAAGTCACTTATTACCTTGCACATGGTTGACTGGGTGTAAAACACCAAGTCACTTATTACCTTGCACATGGTTGACTGGGTGTAAAACACCAAGTCACTTATTACCTTGCACATGGTTGACTGGGTGTAAAACACCAAGTCACTTATTACCTTGCACATGGTTGACTGGGTGTAAAACACCAAGTCACTTATTACCTTGCACATGGTTGACTGGGTGTAAAACACCAAGTCACTTATTACCTTGCACATGGTTGACTGGGTGTAAAACACCAAGTCACTTATTACCTTGCACATGGTTGACTGGGTGTAAAACACCAAGTCACTTATTACCTTGCACATGGTTGACTGGGTGTAAAACACCAAGTCACTTATTACCTTGCACATGGTTGACTGGGTGTAAAACACCAAGTCACTTATTACCTTGCACATGGTTGACCGGGTGTAAAACACCAAGTCACTTACTACCTTGCACATGGTTGACTGGGTGTAAAACAGCAAGTCACTTATTATCTTGCACATACTTTATGCCACATGTACAATGTAAAAAAATAAAAACAGGAGGAAAGTCTATATTCTCCATGACCAGCTTAAACTGTTACGTTCTGTATTACCAGCGCAACAAATAAACAGTAAGAACTCTCCGTAGATTGCTTCAAATTGCCCCCTGATTTGTGGAGCTGTATAATGACTATTAAAAATGCTGACAAGGGGAAGTGTAACTCATTTTTCTGTACATGTAACACGAACAAAAACGGATGCATAGAGACATCAAATTTCATATTAACTTGAGAAAGTAAGTAAACATGGTGCTTAACAGCTACAGAAACCATGAAGCTTATTAGGGACGGGGAGAAGGGGGGCAGGGGCTATGGAGGTGGGGGAAGAAGGAAATTATATACCTATCGCTACACTGTCATTACCAGAATGACTCCTGCATTAAAATGGGCAGTGATGAGAGCCATTTTAATGTTTCATTAATTGTGAGGGACAAAGTCAGAAGAAGTGTCCACAGACCACAACTTTTGAAAGAAAAAGGAGAGCTGAAGCAGATTCAAACCAAGGTCCCTCTGCTTACCAACTTAATGCCTTACCACTTGGCCAAACTGGCTCTCTGTATTAACTGAATAGTTGCATTTGTTTTTACCTGTGAAAAATACACATTAGCTATAATCTACAGGTGTGTCCTGTACAAATGTCCTAAAATACCACAAATACGAACCTCCAGTGAAAAGAGTTATTCCGTTATTCCTGAAGTGAACTAAATCTTCTCTTCAGGATCGAAGAGCTTGCATTTCCTGTGATCTCATATCTAACCCGAGTACATAATTATGTGGTGTGGTTTGGAATTGAGGCATACACGCTGAATGCTGTGGTTAAGAATAAGTCAGCTGTATAAGCACGTCCCCCACCCCCGCCCTCACCTCCCTCCGGCAATAGCTTTTTTGATGCTAACACACACGCAAACAATAATACAGAAACACACAGAGACAGGCACAGGCAGAGAGGTAGAGAGAGAGAACTGACCGGAAGACATGGTTGTTTAAGAGGAAGGCGGCGATGTGGCCCCTGTTTGCCAGGTAGCGCACCTGGCACCCTGGCCACAGCTTGTCAAACAATAATACAGAAACACACAGAGACAGGCACAGGCAGAGAGGTAGAGAGAGAGAACTGACCGGAAGACATGGTTGTTTAAGAGGAAGGCGGCGATGTGGCCCCTGTTTGCCAGGTAGCGCACCTGGCACCCTGGCCACAGCTTGTCAAACAATAATACAGAAACACACAGAGACAGGCACAGGCAGAGAGGTAGAGAGAGAGAACTGACCGGAAGACATGGTTGTTTAAGAGGAAGGCGGCGATGTGGCCCCTGTTTGCCAGGTAGCGCACCTGGCACCCTGGCCACAGCTTGTCAAACAATAATACAGAAACACACAGAGACAGGCACAGGCAGAGAGGTAGAGAGAGAGAACTGACCGGAAGACATGGTTGTTTAAGAGGAAGGCGGCGATGTGGCCCCTGTTTGCCAGGTAGCGCACCTGGCACCCTGGCCACAGCTTGTCAAACAATAATACAGAAACACACAGAGACAGGCACAGGCAGAGAGGTAGAGAGAGAGAACTGACCGGAAGACATGGTTGTTTAAGAGGAAGGCGGCGATGTGGCCCCTGTTTGCCAGGTAGCGCACCTGGCACCCTGGCCACAGCTTGTCAAACAATAATACAGAAACACACAGAGACAGGCACAGGCAGAGAGGTAGAGAGAGAGAACTGACCGGAAGACATGGTTGTTTAAGAGGAAGGCGGCGATGTGGCCCCTGTTTGCCAGGTAGCGCACCTGGCACCCTGGCCACAGCTTGTCAAACAATAATACAGAAACACACAGAGACAGGCACAGGCAGAGAGGTAGAGAGAGAGAACTGACCGGAAGACATGGTTGTTTAAGAGGAAGGCGGCGATGTGGCCCCTGTTTGCCAGGTAGCGCACCTGGCACCCTGGCCACAGCTTGTCAAACAATAATACAGAAACACACAGAGACAGGCACAGGCAGAGAGGTAGAGAGAGAGAACTGACCGGAAGACATGGTTGTTTAAGAGGAAGGCGGCGATGTGGCCCCTGTTTGCCAGGTAGCGCACCTGGCACCCTGGCCACAGCTTGTCAAACAATAATACAGAAACACACAGAGACAGGCACAGGCAGAGAGGTAGAGAGAGAGAACTGACCGGAAGACATGGTTGTTTAAGAGGAAGGCGGCGATGTGGCCCCTGTTTGCCAGGTAGCGCACCTGGCACCCTGGCCACAGCTTGTCAAACAATAATACAGAAACACACAGAGACAGGCACAGGCAGAGAGGTAGAGAGAGAGAACTGACCGGAAGACATGGTTGTTTAAGAGGAAGGCGGCGATGTGGCCCCTGTTTGCCAGGTAGCGCACCTGGCACCCTGGCCACAGCTTGTCAAACAATAATACAGAAACACACAGAGACAGGCACAGGCAGAGAGGTAGAGAGAGAGAACTGACCGGAAGACATGGTTGTTTAAGAGGAAGGCGGCGATGTGGCCCCTGTTTGCCAGGTAGCGCACCTGGCACCCTGGCCACAGCTTGTCAAACAATAATACAGAAACACACAGAGACAGGCACAGGCAGAGAGGTAGAGAGAGAGAACTGACCGGAAGACATGGTTGTTTAAGAGGAAGGCGGCGATGTGGCCCCTGTTTGCCAGGTAGCGCACCTGGCACCCTGGCCACAGCTTGTCAAACAATAATACAGAAACACACAGAGACAGGCACAGGCAGAGAGGTAGAGAGAGAGAACTGACCGGAAGACATGGTTGTTTAAGAGGAAGGCGGCGATGTGGCCCCTGTTTGCCAGGTAGCGCACCTGGCACCCTGGCCACAGCTTGTCAAACAATAATACAGAAACACACAGAGACAGGCACAGGCAGAGAGGTAGAGAGAGAGAACTGACCGGAAGACATGGTTGTTTAAGAGGAAGGCGGCGATGTGGCCCCTGTTTGCCAGGTAGCGCACCTGGCACCCTGGCCACAGCTTGTCAAACAATAATACAGAAACACACAGAGACAGGCACAGGCAGAGAGGTAGAGAGAGAGAACTGACCGGAAGACATGGTTGTTTAAGAGGAAGGCGGCGATGTGGCCCCTGTTTGCCAGGTAGCGCACCTGGCACCCTGGCCACAGCTTGTCAAACAATAATACAGAAACACACAGAGACAGGCACAGGCAGAGAGGTAGAGAGAGAGAACTGACCGGAAGACATGGTTGTTTAAGAGGAAGGCGGCGATGTGGCCCCTGTTTGCCAGGTAGCGCACCTGGCACCCTGGCCACAGCTTGTCAAACAATAATACAGAAACACACAGAGACAGGCACAGGCAGAGAGGTAGAGAGAGAGAACTGACCGGAAGACATGGTTGTTTAAGAGGAAGGCGGCGATGTGGCCCCTGTTTGCCAGGTAGCGCACCTGGCACCCTGGCCACAGCTTGTCAAACAATAATACAGAAACACACAGAGACAGGCACACGCAGAGAGGTAGAGAGAGAGAACTGACCGGAAGACATGGTTGTTTAAGAGGAAGGCGGCGATGTGGCCCCTGTTTGCCAGGTAGCGCACCTGGCACCCTGGCCACAGCTTGTCAAACAATAATACAGAAACACACAGAGACAGGCACAGGCAGAGAGGTAGAGAGAGAGAACTGACCGGAAGACATGGTTGTTTAAGAGGAAGGCGGCGATGTGGCCCCTGTTTGCCAGGTAGCGCACCTGGCACCCTGGCCACAGCTTGTCAAACAATAATACAGAAACACACAGAGACAGGCACAGGCAGAGAGGTAGAGAGAGAGAACTGACCGGAAGACATGGTTGTTTAAGAGGAAGGCGGCGATGTGGCCCCTGTTTGCCAGGTAGCGCACCTGGCACCCTGGCCACAGCTTGTCAAACAATAATACAGAAACACACAGAGACAGGCACAGGCAGAGAGGTAGAGAGAGAGAACTGACCGGAAGACATGGTTGTTTAAGAGGAAGGCGGCGATGTGGCCCCTGTTTGCCAGGTAGCGCACCTGGCACCCTGGCCACAGCTTGTCAAACAATAATACAGAAACACACAGAGACAGGCACAGGCAGAGAGGTAGAGAGAGAGAACTGACCGGAAGACATGGTTGTTTAAGAGGAAGGCGGCGATGTGGCCCCTGTTTGCCAGGTAGCGCACCTGGCACCCTGGCCACAGCTTGTCAAACAATAATACAGAAACACACAGAGACAGGCACAGGCAGAGAGGTAGAGAGAGAGAACTGACCGGAAGACATGGTTGTTTAAGAGGAAGGCGGCGATGTGGCCCCTGTTTGCCAGGTAGCGCACCTGGCACCCTGGCCACAGCTTGTCAAACAATAATACAGAAACACACAGAGACAGGCACAGGCAGAGAGGTAGAGAGAGAGAACTGACCGGAAGACATGGTTGTTTAAGAGGAAGGCGGCGATGTGGCCCCTGTTTGCCAGGTAGCGCACCTGGCACCCTGGCCACAGCTTGTCAAACAATAATACAGAAACACACAGAGACAGGCACAGGCAGAGAGGTAGAGAGAGAGAACTGACCGGAAGACATGGTTGTTTAAGAGGAAGGCGGCGATGTGGCCCCTGTTTGCCAGGTAGCGCACCTGGCACCCTGGCCACAGCTTGTCAAACAATAATACAGAAACACACAGAGACAGGCACAGGCAGAGAGGTAGAGAGAGAGAACTGACCGGAAGACATGGTTGTTTAAGAGGAAGGCGGCGATGTGGCCCCTGTTTGCCAGGTAGCGCACCTGGCACCCTGGCCACAGCTTGTCAAACAATAATACAGAAACACACAGAGACAGGCACAGGCAGAGAGGTAGAGAGAGAGAACTGACCGGAAGACATGGTTGTTTAAGAGGAAGGCGGCGATGTGGCCCCTGTTTGCCAGGTAGCGCACCTGGCACCCTGGCCACAGCTTGTCAAACAATAATACAGAAACACACAGAGACAGGCACAGGCAGAGAGGTAGAGAGAGAGAACTGACCGGAAGACATGGTTGTTTAAGAGGAAGGCGGCGATGTGGCCCCTGTTTGCCAGGTAGCGCACCTGGCACCCTGGCCACAGCTTGTTGAGGGGAATGACGCCGTGGCGCGGGATGTAAGCATCTTTCCGCGCCGCCACGATGATGATCAGGCTCGGGTCCAGCGGGATGGAAAAGTTGCCCAGGTGCGTGCACTCATCCATGACCCCCACCATGAAGTCAACAGCTTCCTGCTGCAGCGTCGATGACGCAGACGTTGCCCCAGTGGCCCCAGACTGGGAAACGGCACGGTGCCGAGTTTCCGATTTTGGGGGCAGGGCAGCGGCAGAAGGCGCGGATCGTGACAGTTTTGACTTGGAAAAGGCGTGTTTAAGAGTGAGGGGGTCGCCACTTGCAGACTTGGAAAAGGAGTTTTTAAGAGTGAGGGGGTCCCTACTTGCGGAAGAGGAAGGTTCCTGTGATGAACTCTGGGGAGGGAGAGGGGTGCTGCGTGGGTGTGGAATGGAACCTACAGACGCTTGCATCATGGGCCCGACACCACCAGGCTGGAGGTTGCTACGCAAGGTTTCATGCATCACAGATGAGGATGGAGATGACTGATGGGCTTCTCCAGCAGCGGATGGCGGGTGCCGTTCCTTGGTGTCCACGAAGTGAAGGTTGACCTCCTGCAGGTTGTCAATGTTGCGGGAAAAATCCTTCACAAACTGTTGACCCATCTCATAGGCCTGCTCTCCTACAAACTGGTTGAAAACAGGAATAGGCAACCATATCATCCATGTCATCAAGCATAAAAATAAAATAAAAAAGATCAAAATTGCTGCACTGAGGAGGGGGGGGAGAGAGAGAGAGAGAGGGGGGGAAAAACAACACCCCAAAACCCCACTCTCAAAAGGGTCATGTAAGTTATAGCATTCAAGAAGCCAGAAGACCCATCAGCGTGAGCTTTGAAAGAGGAAAAGCAGAGCTACCTCGACAACTGGCCGCCCCGGCCAGCATTTCCAAACCCTAAATTCTCCTTTGAACATGATGCCTAACCAGACAGTACTCTAAAAAAACACTCAACTTTTCAGAAAACTTCTGCCAATCATTGCGCTTCTTCTTGATTTTAAAAGAGAGCACATAAAATGTATCATTCCTGTTGGTTCATTTTAACAGTACTTTGCATTTTGAATAAGCAACTGTCCATTTCGAAGAAATTGTGTCAGCAGCATAAATTGTTGGAACAACCTCAGTTTTGTTCGAGGTTGTTCCGATGGAATACAGCACATCAGTGAAGGAATCAAGTACAAAAGTAACTGTCGCAAACACAGTAATTATAATAAATCACTTGGTTGCCGTGGCGAAGAGTAGATCACTGTGGAATTGCAGGATCCATTTTGTAACTGAGCAGTAGTAAATGTGAGTGAGGCTGTATTCGCCTTTGCCAAAAGTCAGTTGCATTTATGTTACCTGCTACAGTTGCACCAGTTGAATGTATGCCAGCGACTACGGTTGCGCAAGGATCTTTTTGAGCAGCTTTAATATTAATTCTGTGTCCCTTAACAGCAATATTTTAATCAGACTTTGCTGCTGAGCACTTCATCGCACGTGTAAGCCAGGTAAAAGCAACATGTTTTCACCCGAAGTGAAAACAAAGGTGTAGAAAGGAAATGACAGCGTAGACAGGAAGTGAATTTCTGACCAGTCAGCTCTGAAATACAACTGCCAGAAATGACATTTAAGCCAATCATCATTGCAGACAGCAATGTGGTTAGACAAGCAGAGTTGCATTCTGAATCTTGCTGATACGGTTTCGCTGATGCACTAAATGACCATTGACTATCATGATTGCTTGGAAAATATGTGGGCTTGGAAAATATGTGAGACACATGGATCTCTAATCTGTGCGTCAAAATTCAAATTTGTGCGTAACAGACCCACAGTTGTGTGTTATCGGGAGCACTGAGATTGGAGTGGTGGGGGGGGGGGGGGGGGAGGAATTATCACTTTATAGACTGAAAATTACAGTAACTAATGCGTTTATTTCATTGTCCAGATCCTGCCCTTCATTGACTGGACTTACAGCGCCATGTGTGCTGGAGAGGAGTGCTGGGCCACAGCTGAGATGACACTGAGTTTGCAAGTAGATCTAGTGTTGAGTGACGTGGCAGCCACCAGTGAGCTATAACTTGTCGAATTGGTGTTCAGTCATTTTGTGTATGGTGATGTAGCAATGTGGCCAAAATGTGTACTGTACCCGAAAAATGCAATATTTACGCAAAACTTTGCAAATGAGCGCGACCCCTGCGAAAGGAAATGAAGGCACAGTGGTGAGTGACAAAAAGTAATCTACACACAGCGCTGAGTGACAAAAAGTAATCTACACACAGCGGTGAGGGACAAAAGGTAATCTGCACACAGCAGTGAGTGACAAAAGATAATCTACACACAGCAGTGAGTGACAAAAGATATCTACACACAGTGGTGAGTGACAAAAGCTAATCTACACACAGCGGTGAGTGACAAAAGATAATCTACACACAGCAGTGAGTGACAAAAGCTAATCTACACACAGTGGTGAGAGACAAAAATGTAATCTAGATGCAACAGTGAGTGACAAAAGGAAATCTACACACAGCGGTGAGCGACAAATGGTAATATAGACACAGTGGTGAGTGACAAAAGGAAATCTGTCACAGCGGTGTGTGACAAAAAGGTCACCTAGATGCAGCGGTGAGTGACAAATGGTCATCTAGATGCAGTGGTGAGTGACAAACGGTAATCTAGATGCAGCGGTGAGTGACAAATGGTAATCTTGATGCAGTGGTGAGTGGCAAACAGTAATCTAGATGCAGCGGTGAGTGACAAATGGTAATGTAGATGCAGTGGTGAGTGACAAATGGTAATCTAGATGCAGCGGTGAGTAACAAATGGTAATCTAGATGCAGTGGTGAGTGACAAATGGTAATCTAGATGCAGCGGTGAGTGACAAATGGTAATCTTGATGCAGTGGTGAGTGACAGAATCCAGACGCAGCTGGAAGTTTGAGATGTTCTCTGGCTACTTCGCCTGCCTCATAAAAAGATCTCTGACCTACACATCTAAATGCTACCAATATACCTCCCCATGGACCCCCCACCCAACCCTCCACCCCTCACCCCCACCTGGCTCATACAAAATCCACTATCTGCACTTCTAAATGCTATATAATCCCAAAACTCCACTATACCTCTCTTATACCACCCACACTAAGCCCTAAACACCCAAAACTTACTTGGTAGGAATGGTGTTAAATGAGACTTACATCTTCTGGAGAAACTATCAGCTTGCTGATCTCCTCCTGGTAGATGCTGTTCTCAAAGAACTGAGTTTCCAGGGTCTTCCATGGAATGGCACCACTCATCACTCCCTGAAAAAGACAAGCACACACCTGGTAGTGTCTGATGTGAACATCTCAGGCATGCAACAAAAGAGTTGTAACTGGATTTCAGCATCTCGTCATCTGCACAGGTTCACCTCAGGACAATCAAACTCCGTCATAAGCAAATACACATTTCTAAACTCTTCTCAAATAAACCCTTTCTCAAATCAGTCCACAAAACCAATCCCCCCACAAACACGAAACAAAACCATTATTCCAATACAATTTCATAGGTGTCAACCCCCTTGGGGAGTGAACCTCAGTCCAGAGTCTGTGAACCTGTATTTCCCTTATGCAGGCTGGGCTCTTTTGTTTTTTCACTGGTAGCAGCGGCATTTTGAATTCCAACCGGCACGTGTGGCAGTGGAAGGAAGAAGCAATGTTATGCTAAATACGCATGCATGACTTCAAATCTCACTTCCGACAAGATTTCTTAGCCTACTGCACTAGGCCAGTCCGTGCGCATTTGGCAACGGCATGCGTTGGCTGCTCGTTCAACAGTTTTTCTGTCTTTTAGCTCAGTTTAAAACAGCAACAAAATCTCATGTAAATTAGGTTTTCCTGTATCCATTTTCCAGTATGGCCATATCCCCCAAAAATAATGAAAAAAACTGTATTTTATACTGGTAAACTGTATGGGTTGACAGGTATGCAATTTTGTGAAGAGTCAGTCCCTTCAATATAGTTTTTCAAATTTCCTGAAGCGAGTTCTTGCTTTGGTATAATTTGCTAACATGTTGCTATGTTGATAACTGTATGATCAATCTAATAGGACTTATGTGAAAGGTTTCAAATAAAAAGGAAGAAGAATCCCTTTAATATTACCCATATTAAAAGAGCACATAAGGCTAGGACATGCTGGTTTTAGTGACCATTCCGTATTATGGGACATTAAAAGAATGGACAGAAACAATTTCAAAAAAAGTTTGTTGATTTGTTGCTTGTTTGTTTTTTATTATATAGCGCCATTCCCCACTCTCGAGCAGACTCACTGTGCTCGCATGTGATTCTACACCAGTGATTAGCTTTTTATAGCCCATTAAAAACTTTTTTTTTAAATATCCACCACATGGCTGATGCCTCGTGAAACTGCTGCCGTCTTGGCGTGTTCTGTGTGCACCAACAACCATGCATCATGACACTTCGTGCAAAACCATACATGCAAGGTTCATGTGTGTTTAGCTGTAACCTGCCATCTGCACTTTTAGCAGAATGACTGGGATCTTTTATGTGCTACTGCAGTAACACTGGGGTGGAATGGATGCCGAAATCAGAGTCAGCACAGAAAGTTGACCCTGGAGAAGAAAATTCTCCCACTGCTCCTGCAGGGACTCGAACCCGCAAGTTTTCAATCACGAGTGCGGTGGTCTAACCGCTAAGCTATCCCTGTTAATGCACAATGGCAAAAGGGTCATTCTCCTGAAAACTGGACCAAAGACGGTGCCGCTTTCCCGATGCAATAAAAATTAAATTAAAACATGAAACCTTTTCAACTACTGCTGTATTTCTTATGTAATGTGTTTGGAGAAATAAGGAAAATGGCACAATATACGAAGCAGCTGCATTATATAACTGCATAATGGCTATCCCTGTACGGAACTCTGCTCAATTTTCTCAGCAGTCAGGACTTAGAATATTTCTGGCTGGGGTTTAGAGAGTGCTTTAAAAACTAAGATTATTTCTGACCTCTCCAGAACTCAGAATATATTCTCGGACATCCCAGGACAGAATATCTTTGGACCTAGGATTTAACTAGTAAATTAAGCTTCATATAGTCAGTACGCTCATGCGTGTGGGTGCCTGTGTGTGTGTGTGTGTGTGATCGCGCACATGTGCACATGTGTACTTAGAAAAGACTCTACAGACAAGATTTTGCACTTTATAAATACTATAATTATCATCACATAGAATAAATACTCTTGACCTCACAGGACTTAGAATAATTTTGAGCATCGCAGGACATCTTTGGACCTTCCAGGACCTAGCAGGTTTGCGGGTACAGGGTTGTTAAATAGTGTTTTTATGCCTAGAATTGCTGCCCACTTTTTCCAGAGACAAAACTTAAAACATTATTTTAAACGCTATAATTGTACACAGCAGTTGTACTTGTGTAATTATTCTATGTTCAGCGAAAAGAACCTGTGCATATGTAAGCTGTTTTATGCCAACAATCATGTTGCTTTTATTCTGAATACAAATATGAAATTCACTTGCATTTGTTTGCTTGATTCACACTTGTACGCCCTGTGATTGTACGTCTGTGTGCGTGCCATCCTGACAAATACGCTTGCAGACACTCATGTGCACATACCACCCATAGGCTCACACAGAGTTAAATTTAGTGAAGCTAATGTTCAGCAATCACATAACTAATATTTTATGTTCCGCCATCACATAACTAATATTTTATGTTCCGCCATCACATAACTAATATTTTATGTTCCACCATCACATAACTAATCATGTTATGCTTTTTTGAGCACACCCATAGCACATGGAACACCTCACCTTTTGCTCTTTGTGGACACATCCATACCATATGGAACACCTCACTGTTTGCTCTTTGTGGACACATCCATACCATATGGAACACCTCACCTTTTGCTCTTTGTGAACACATCCATACCATTTGGAACATCTCACCTTTTGCTCTTTGTGAACACATCCATACCATATGGAACACCTCACTGTTTGCTCTTTGTGGACACATCCATACCATATGGAACACCTCACTGTTTGCTCTTTGTGGACACATCCATACCATATGGAACACCTCACTGTTTGCTCTTTGTGGACACATCCATACCATATGGAACACCTCACCTTTTGCTCTTTGTGAACACATCCATACCATATGGAACACCTCACTGTTTGCTCTTTGTGGACACTGCCATACCATATGGAACACCTCACTGTTTGCTCTTTGTGGACACAGCCATACCATATGGAACACCTCACCTTTTGCTCTTTGTGGACACATCCATACCATATGGAACACCTCACTGTTTGCTCTTTGTGGACACATCCATACCATATGGAACACCTCACCTTTTGCTCTTTGTGGACACAGCCATACCACATGGAACACCTCACCTTTTGCTCTTTGTGGACACAGCCATACCACATGGAACACCTCACTGTTCGCTCTTTGTGGACATGTGTAGCAAATGGGGCACTTCAGCTTTTCTGTGTTCTCTGAATCCTAATAATACAAGGCAGGCTACAGTATCAGCTGCCCATAAACTTGCACATCCACCTACCTGTGTAAAAACCACGGAGGCAGTGCTCCAAGACAAACATGGAATCAGTGACAGTGGCTCATGCCAGTTAGTTGCTGCCAAAGAGGCCATCTGAAAAAGAATCCCCAAACAAAGCTTAATCATGCCTCATCAAATGTGCAAAACATCTGGACTCTCAGTTTCATGAAAGCCCCAACCATCCCTTAGCCTCTTTTCTGTGTGAATTCAGTTACACTATTCCACTGCACTTGCCTGCACGCAGATTACCATCATACTGATCTCACACTTTTCCCCATGCTATTCAGCAGCAGTTTGATTTTCTGCCATTTGGTGTACATGCTCCACAAACAGCTGACTTGCTGGGTATATGGCAAGCAGCAAACAACCCAACAACAGGTCATCAGCACCACATCTGGTGAACTAGTGTTAAGCACGTGGACAAGAACACAGCGGAAACATCTTGCTACAAACAAACCAGTATGAAACAAGTTACTGACCCTGGCCAAGGGCTAGCCAGTAACTGGATTGTAGCGTCCTGTCAACCACACAGGGTCACATCAGGACAATCAAACTCCGTCATAAGCAAATGCACATTTCAAAACTCTTCTCCCATGTAAACCCTTTCTCAAGTCAACCCACAAAACCAATCCCTACATAAACTTCAAACAAAACACACATACACAAACATCAAACACAAATTTTGGAAGGGTTAGTCCCTTCAGTGTTACCGCTGTTAAAGGCGCCAACGTGGGTAGGGCACTAGGAGGCCTCGGGCAAGCCATCTTTTATTAGCTGCCTGTCTAGCTATCTGCCTCTACACGGCACCCCATGTGACAGGCTTTGAAACTGAAAGGCAAAGTAAAAAGGAACGGTCAGCATACATGCCCCCCCATAGAGATGCCCGTGAGACCTAGTGGTCCAAATCCTTGACTTTGACACCAGTGTAGAAGAGCCATGGACTCCAGAATCAGGGCGCCGCCCATCACGAACAGGTCGCTGACGTTGTGGAGACTGGAGCGTCTGCACAAAGAGACAGTCAGCAGATGACAGCACTGACACTGCAATACCAGTCAGTCAGCACAATTCAGCACTGACACTGCAATACCACTACCAGTCAGTCAGCAGATGACAGCACTGACACTGCAATACCAGTCAGTCAGCACAATTCAGCACTGACACTGCAATACCACTACCAGTCAGTCAGCAGATGACAGCACTGACACTGCAATACCAGTCAGTCAGCACAATTCAGACTACTGTACACTGCAATACCACTACTGCAGTCAGTCAGCAGATGACAGCACTGACACTGCAATACCAGTCAGTCAGCACAATTCAGCACTGACACTGCAATACCAGTCAGTCAGCACAATACAGCACTAATACTGCAATACCAGTCAGTCAGCACAATTCAGCACTAATACTGCAATACCACTACCAGTCAGTCAGCAGATGACAGCACTGACACTGCAATACCAGTCAGTCAGCACAATTCAGCACTGACACTGCAATACCAGTCAGTCAGCACAATTCAGCACTAGATACTGCAATACCAGTCAGTCAGCAGATGACAGCACTGACACTGCAATACCAGTCAGTCAGCACAATTCAGCACTGACACTGCAATACCAGTCAGTCAGCAGATGACAGCACTGACACTGCAATACCAGTCAGTCAGCAGATGACAGCACTGACACGGCAATACCAGTCAGTCAGCAGATGACAGCACTGACACTGCAATACCAGTCAGTCAGCACAATTCAGCACTGACACTGCAATACCACTACCAGTCAGTCAGCAGATGACAGCAATGACACTGCAATACCAGTCAGTCAGCAGATGACAGCACTGACACTGCAATACCAGTCAGTCAGCACAATTCAGCACTGACACTGCAATACCACTACCAGTCAGTCAGCAGATGACAGCACTGACACTGCAATACCAGTCAGTCAGCAGATGAAGCACTGACACTGCAATACCAGTCAGTCAGCACAATTCAGCACTGACACTGCAATACCAGTCAGTCAGCACAATTCAGCACTAATACTGCAATACCAGTCAGTCAGCACAATTCAGCACTGACACTGCAATACCAGTCAGTCAGCAGATGACAGCACTGACACTGCAATACCAGTCAGTCAGCAGATGACAGCACTGACACTGCAATACCAGTCAGCACAATTCAGCACTGACACTGCAATACCAGTCAGTCAGCACAATTCAGCACTAATACTGCAATACCAGTCAGTCAGCACAATTCAGCACTAATACTGCAATACCAGTCAGTCAGCAGATGACAGCACTGACACTGCAATACCAGTCAGTCAACAGATGACACTGACACTGCAATACCAGTCAGTCAGCACAATTCAGCACTAATACTGCAATACCAGTCAGTCAGCAGATGACAGCACTGACACTGCAATACCAGTCAGTCAACAGATGACACTGACACTGCAATACCAGTCAGTCAGCAAATGACACTGACACTGCAATGCTAGTCAGCAGATGACACTGACACTGCAATGCTAGTCAGTCAACAAAGTATGTCTGCAAAGTACTTGTGGACTGGGAGCAGGGACAGCTCAGTGGTCAAGCACCAGACTGATTACTGAAAGGTCATCAGTTCAAGCCCCAGGAATGGTGTGAGAATTTTCTTATTCGGGGTAAAATTTCTATGCTGACTCTAATTTTGATATCCATTGCACCCGCATGTTATCACAGTAGCAAGTGAAAGATCCCAGTCATTCTGCCAAAAATGCAGGTAGCAGGTTACACCTAAACACACATGCACCCTACCTATGTGGCTTCGAATTAAGTTACATTGTAAACTGGTGCACAGCTGTATGGTGTACACAGAATGTGTGCTGAAATGGCAGCAGTTTCATGTGGCACCAGCCATATAACAACCGAATAATGAACCAGAACCAATGACACACACATATATACACTATCATTAGTGTATACAGGATTCTTTTGGAAGTGCTTCCATTTTAGTCTTCAATGCTGGTAAGCATGAACATATCAAACCCCTCCTTCAGAAATGTCACTGTTTACCAATCACCTCAAGAATCCAGCACAAAACCAACAATTCTTTCACTGAAACTTACCCGGTCTGACCCTCTGAACTCTTGACTGTCTTCTAACCATCCAGACAACTTAACTCCATTTTTGACATAAAAACACCTTCTGCGTACCTTTCACAAAAACAAAAATCTTTTTTTATCAACTACTTCCCTCAGGTAAATGTTACAGAATCACAAAGTGCAAACTCAATTGTTACAAGTACTCCTTCAATGCACTCTCAATCAAAGAATTAAACCAGCCCATGTAGTGTCAGTGTTCTACCCCAACAAAACACAGCCAGAGCAACTGCCTGTCACGCCATTTTAAATTGTGTACACATGTGTGCATGAGTGTGTTGCTGTTGTTGTTTTTGTGTGTGTGCGTGTCATCACAGAAAGGTGTGGCCAGTTGCAGCTGTGCATGTGTGTATATATGTGTGTGTATGCACAAGGGTGTGTGGGCATGTATGTGTATGCAGGCATAGAGCGCACTCTCTTTTGTGGTGTGTGTGTGTGTGTGTGTGTGTGTGTGTGTGTGTGTGTGTGCATGCGGGCGTGTGAAGCTGCAGAAAAGTGTGGCCAGTTGCAGCTGAGTATATGTATGAATGTACGTGTGTGTGTGTGTGTGTGTGTGTGTGTGTGTGTGTGCATGCCATATGATCTATTGTGTGTTATTTCTGTTGTTATTTAAAAAAAAAAATGTAATTCTATAATTGTAAAATGTTTTATTTATTTTTTCTATGTATGTCTCATATTGAATTATGCGTAATTTGAATTTTATTTTGCACGTTACATTGATGGTGTTTCAAAGCAAATTTCCTATTACAAGACAATAAAGTATTATTTTATCTGTTTTGTACTGCCATTAAATTAGCATTCTTTGGAAGGCTTTACATGTTTGCACCTTGCTCTAGAATGCTAGCAGTCATCCTTTCACATTTTTTTCTTCACATTATCTTTTTCTTTCATGGGCCTCAAACTGTAGGTCAGTGCCATATGATGTTTTTCACTCACTATCTGCATCTTTTTTCAGGCAAACCTTAAAAACTTCACATTGTAATTACCCCCCCCCCCCCCCCCCCCCCATGTGTGCAAATATACAGAAAAAGCTACTATGCTATTTTTAGAAGTGCAGCATGATGCATTGACAAACAGTATTACATGTGTGCTGAGGCGAGAGCTGCTGATAAATGTGTTTATTTACTGAAATGTCTCTTCTTTGTGTGGCTTTGCTGTCCTGGGGCTGGACACTTTCTAACTCTTCTAATTATGTCCATTGTATGTATTTCATTTTTCTTGTTGATATTTGTGTACAGAGTGTCTTATGTTTGGCTAGGAATAAAGTACTGTTGTACAGTGCAGTGTGCCTTATGTCTGGCTAGGTATAATGTACTGTTGTACAGTGCAGTGTGCCTTATGTCTGGCTAGGAATAATGTACTGTTGTACAGTGCAGTGTGCCTTATGTCTGGCTAGGAATAATGTACTGTTGTACAGTGCAGGGTGCCTTATGTCTGGCTAGGAATAATGTACTGTTGTACAGTGCAGAGTGCCTTATGTCTGGCTAGGAATAATGTACTGTTGTACAGTGCAGAGTGCTTTATGTCTGGCTAGGAATAATGTACTGTTGTACAGTGCAGTGCCTTTTCTGGCTAGGAATAATGTAGTTGTACAGTGCAGTGCCTTGTCTGGCTAGGAATAATGTACTGTTGTACAGTGCAGAGTGCCTTATGTCTGGCTAGGAATAATGTACTGTTGTACAGTGCAGAGTGCTTTATGTCTGGCTAGGAATAATGTAGTTATACAGTGCAGTGCCTTGTCTGGCTAGGAATAATGTACTGTTGTACAGTACAGAGTGCCTTATGTCTGGCTAGGAATAATGTACTGTTGTACAGTGCAGTGTGCCTTATGTCTGGCTAGGAATAATGTACTGTTGTACAGTGCAGAGTGCCTTATGTCTGGCTAGGAATAATGTACTGTTGTACAGTGCAGTGTGCCTTATGTCTGGCTAGGAATAATGTACTGTTGTACAGTGCAGAGTGCCTTACATCTGGCTAGGAATAATGTACCACAAAAATGTCCAATATTATCATTATTTACTATGCAACAAAATTATTTTACTGTATGACATCCATATGACATGCACACACATGAACACATTACATATCCATATATACATGAAAACATTCTGTCAAAACATATGAACACAATATCTCTACACATGAAAACATTCTGCCAAAACATATGAACACAGTATCTCCAAACACATGAACACATTATGTCCACACACGTATGAACACATTATTTCCACAGACATTCAAACACTTACAGCTGTCCCTTTGGTTTTCTTGTGCCATCTGAATGTCACTTTAAGGAAAACACAAGACAAAGACTACATACAGCTAGTGTATAAACAGTTCACTATGTTTTGATACACAGTGGTGGCTGGGAGGTTTGATATGGTAGCTGGGAGGTTTGATATGGTGGCTGGGAGGTTTGATACGATACACAGTGGTGGCTGGGAGGTTTGATATGGTGGCTGGGAGGTTTGATATGGTGGCTGGGAAGTTTGATATGGTGGCTGGGAGGTTTGATACAGTGGTGGCTGGGAGGTTTGATACACAGTGGTGGCTGGGAGGTTTGATACACAGTGGTGGCTGGGAAGTTTGATACACAGTGGTGGCTGGGAGGTTTGATACACAGCAGTGGCTGGGAGGTTTGATACACAGCAGTGGCTCGGAGGTTTGGTACACAGCGGTGGCTGGGAGGTTTGATACACAGTGGTGGCTGGGAGGTTTGATATGGTGGCTGGGAGGTTTGATACAGTTTGGGTGGCTGGGAGGTTTGATATGGTGGCTGGGAGGTTTGATACACAGTGGTGGCTGGGAGGTTTGATACAGTGGTGGCTGGGAGGTCTGATACACAGTGGTGGCTGGGAGGTTTGATACAGTGGTGGCTGGGAGGTCTGATACACAGTGGTGGTCTGAGATATCTTTTCTATGTCATTTTGTTTTGTTTTGGGGAAGTAATTATTTGTTCTTTCATAAAATTCAGAAATTGTAGTTAAATTTCTGAGTTGAAATTCTGAGTGCATTGTCCCTTTTTTTTTTGGTATGACCTTTTGTCACTGACTCATGTGTTTGTGTCTTAGTACGACACAGTTTTGACCTTCCTTCACATATGTTTATGTCATGTATCCATGCATAAACATTTTGAAGATTTTGCAAAGAAAAGTTCATATTCACCTTTAACAAACACAGTACATGTTGATTTATTATCAATTTAATACTTATAGTGCACTGTATCACCACCTTTTCTGACCCAACATGTGATGAGTGGTTTGAGACTACCCCCTCCCCTCCCCCATGCATTTGACAGAAAGAACAAAAACCAACAACTCGTAAATCACTAACTTTGGATACACTAAAAAAAAAAAAAAATGACACTTTCATTATAACTGACCAGCCTGAGTACATGAGAAGAAGAATTTCTTAATACGGAAGTCTTTTTTTTCCAGAACTTCACACTGCTTTTGGGTGGAGGCTGCTGCTGCTGAAGCTGAACTACAGCAGCGACCTGCTGTGAAGTGAGTCAGTTCGGCACAGCTGCTGAAGCTACAGCAGTGACCTGCTGTGAAGTGAGTCAGTTCGGCACAGCTGCTGAAGCTACAGCAGTGACCTGCTGTGAAGTGAGTCAGTTCGGCACAGCGGGAAACTGGCTGCTGAAGCTACAGCAGTGACCTGCTGTGAAGTGAGTCAGTTCGGCACAGCGGGAAACTGGCTGCTGAAGCTACAGCAGTGACCTGCTGTGAAGTGAGTCAGTTCGGCACAGCGGGAAACTCTGGCTGCTGAAACTGAACTGAAATCATTACGAACTGCGTAATCTTTCCCTTTACCTGCCAGTTATTGAAATCATTACAAACTGCATGATCTTTCCCTTTACCTGCCAGTTATTGAAATCATTACAAACTGCGTAATCTTTCCCTTTACCTGCCACAGTTGTTGAAATCATTACGAACTGCGTAATCTTTCCCTTTACCTGCCACAGTTATTGAAATCATTACGAACTGCGTAATCTTTCCCTTTACCTGCCACAGTTATTGAAATCATTACGAACTGCGTAATCTTTCCCTTTACCTGCCACAGTTATTGAAATCATTACGAACTGCGTAATCTTTCCCTTTATCTGCCACAGTTATTGAAATCATTACGAACTGCGTGATCTTTCCCTTTACCTGCCACAGTTATTGAAATCATTACGAACTGCGTAATCTTTCCCTTTACCTGCCACAGTTATTGAAATCATTACAAACTGCATAATCTGGCCCATATCTGTAACAACAACACATGGTTTGAACTCAGATGAGTCAGAGGTTAGTGAATGGTAATACAACCAAGTCTACATATCTCGATGTCCATGTGACCTGGAAAGTAGGTCAAGATCACCAAACTAGAATGCAAGTGCAGGCAACCATTGCACAAAGTTGAAAATACAGTTGAATATGCTAAAGTTGAATGTGCTGGGGATTTTTTTTCACCGAGTTATCCACTTTCTGACTTATCTGTTGATGCTGGATAAGTTGAAACTTGTAGAAAGTACTTCAAGTTAAGTGTTTTTGGTTTCTTTCTTTGCTTTGGAAACCGACAGCTCCTGGCATACTGATAATAATGTTGTTTTTGGTTTCTTTCTTTCATTGCTTTGGAAACCAACAGCTCCTGGCATACTGATAATAATGTTGTTTGTGGTTTCTTTCTTTCTTTGCTTTGGAAACCGACAGCTCCTGGTATAATGATAATAAGGTTGTTGTTTTGTTCTTCTTGTTGGTGGTTTTTAATCAGTTGCTCATGACACAATTGTTCAAGCAGTCAAGCTTAAATTTTTGATGGTTTCAAAAGTTTCATTTGTAAAAGCTATATTGCTGACAATGCAATAACAGCATCTGTTATGCATGTTTGCAGAAGTCTCATGGTACAGTGTCTTTGACTCTTGTGTGAAGTATGAGTGCTGGTAATGTGCACAAGTCACACACATCCATGAAGCTCACCGGTGTGTGTTCTGTGATGCCACATGTGTGTGTGTGTGTGAGTGTATGCAAGTCTTCTGGTGCTATAATTATATAATTTAGTATCTTTCACACACCTTCTATTGCATTAATCAGAAATCACTTCCATCCATATGTGTGTCTACACACCCTTCCTCCATCAAACAAAACTAAGAGGAGAGAGAGAGAGAGAGAGAGAGAGAGAGAGAGAGAGAGAGAGAGAGAGAGAGAGAGAGAGAGAGAGAGAGAGAGAGAGAGATTCTTCTGCGAGAATTAAAACAAACATTGCTTGGTCATACTGGGGATGGAAGGATCTCTCTGGACATCTAATCTTAGCAAAGTGGGGATAGCTCGTGATCGAGTCCCCACAGGACCAATGGGAGAATATTCTTCTCCAGGGTCAACTTTCTCTGCTGACTCTTATTTGGGGTACCTGTTCCACCCCTGTGTTACTGCAACAGCAAGAAAGATCCCGGTTATACTGTAAAAAGTGCAAGTGGCAGGTCACAGCTAAACACACGTGCACCCTACCTATGTCTCTTTAAATGAAGTGACTCTGTAAACTGGTGCATGGCTGTATGGTTTATACTGCACTTGTGCTGAGATGGTAGCAGTTTCATGTGGCACCAGCCACGTAACAACCAAACAGCGTTGTCAGGACACCACTGCGTTGGCTATTTTAAAAATGTGCTATAAAAAAGAGAAACAAATTGCAGTCATACATTTAGAATCCTATCTGCTGGAGAGCAGAGCCTAGAGCTACAGAAAGCCATCAATAATAATGCTAGCGCTACATCAAAGCAATCAATAACGACGTGAAATGCAGCGTGTGACAGCCAGGAGAAGGGTACGGGGGATCAAGGTTCAGCCCGCAGAGGGACAGGCAAGAATTGTTCTGCCAGCACTGCCATGATCTGAAAAGTTTTTCTACTGTGACAAAGCTTTCGCATAAAGGGGGCATTTCCTGAAAAAATGGGCAAAAATGTGGGCCCTAGAGGGAAAAAAATTTAAAGTGTGAATTTTTTTAAAGTTAAATTTTTTGGAAATGAAACCTGACATCTCTTGGGGTACATAAATATAAGGGGAAAAAAATTTCAGGGGGACAAAGGAAATTGGTTAATTGTGCATTATGTTACATAAAGGTCAGTGTCCCCGCGTTAAAAGAAGACACCAAAATGCATTTAATATAGAAAAACCATGGGCCCCGTTTGACTCCCACCTTTTTTTTTAAAACAATATTTCCTAATTAATAAAGGAAAATCTGTCACTTCCGGGCTCCCCCCCCCCCCCCCCACCCCCCCCCTTTTGAAAGAATTTTGGGGGTTAAAAAGTCCCCTTCCTTTTTCAAAGTAAATAATTGTAGGGGGGGGGGGTTTTTTTCCTTTTTTCCTTAGTTTTTTTTCTCCTTTTTTTAAAAAAGGGGTTTTTTTGGGGGGGGGGGGGGGGGGGGGGGGGGGGCTGGGGGCCGGGGGGGGGGGAGGGGGGGGGGGGGGATGGGGGGCCATAACTTGGTCTGAAACCGTTATATAATAAAATTTTAAAAGTCAGGGGATATTTGTTTTTGCTTTTTTTAAAGGGGTTTAAAAAACCAACTGCACTTAATTTTGTAACTTAACATGTGGACCCCCACCCCCCCATAACAAAAAGGTTTTTAAGAATAAAAAACACTTGGACCCCCCGACCCAAAAAAAATTAATAAACAAGGGAAAATTCATTAAAAAAGCAATGTTTTTTTCCACAATTTTTCCCCCCTTTATTGGGGAACCAGTATTGAACCCCCGCCCTTTTGATAACCCGGGATAGCCCAAAGAGTGGCAGCCCAAACAGCCACAGTTCCCCCAAGCCTATTCCCCTTTCTCCGGCCCCGGGTAAACAAAGAAGGGAAAAACCTTTCAAGTGGGCTTGGGATGATGTTAAACCCTCCAAAAAATAATTTGGATTTGGGAAGAGTTTCAGGATTTTGAAAATCTAAATAGAAAAAAGATTGGGGGGGGTTTTAAACCTTTAAAAATCGCAAAATGAATTTTCGGGAAAGGGTATTTTTGGCTGATGATGAGCCCCCTCACCCTAAAATAAATTTTGGAAACCCAAACCCGAGAAAATTTTTCCCCGGGGGAAAAATCACCCGGGAAAATTTGAAAATTTACTGTGCCTTGACCGGGTACCCGCAAAGCGGGCCTTTTCCCCAAGACACTCCAGCTTTTGAACCCCGGCCGCAAATAAATTTGGGCCCCAAAAAATGGGGGTCCCGAAATTTTAATAGAAAAGGGCCTATTTTTTTGTTTTGAACCGAAAAACAAAAACTTTTGGCCTTTACCCCCGAAGATAGAAACCCCTTTTTTCAAGCCCCTCCGGCTTTAATGAAAAAGTTTTTCACCATATGGGTTTTTGGGTTACAAATGGGTTTTTGCGGGTGCAAAAATATATCCAACTAACTTTTTAAATGAAAACTTTTTTTCCTTGGCCGGGGCATTTGATTGAACACCCGAATCCCCAAAAGTTTTCCCCCTGGCAAATTCTTTTGAGAGATCCCACACTCAAATTGAGTTTGGGGTTTCAAAAAAAACTTAGGGTTTAAACCCAAAAAAAAAATATAAAATAAA